>CM056199.1:2962169-3389669 GCA_029692085.1 Gymnothorax javanicus | reverse complement strand
ATACAGCTTAAGAGTGTAAATAACAGCTCTGAACATGAAATGCACCTGATTTCAAGGAATTGAAAGCTTGTTAAAATCCTACATTAGAAATCCGGTCACACTTTTGATGAAGTGTTGCTCATAAAGGCATTTTACAGCATGTATAATACCCTCATAAATGAGACATAATGTCTTCATAAATCATACATAAGCAAATGTCATGCTTTGTAAGGGTGAAATAACACATCCTTATTCAGCATGTGATGCCAGATGTGATATAACTGACAATGTCACTTAGCTAGTGGCTAAATGCTACAAAGGGTGACATTGTCAGCTAAGTTACATTGTCATTGTCACATCTGGCATCACATGCTGAATAAGGACGTGTTATTTCACCCTTTACAAAGCATGATATTTGCTTGTGTATGATTTATGAAGACATTATGTTTCATTTATGGAGGCATTATGCATGCTGTATAAAGCCTTTATGAGCAACACTTCATCTAAAGTGTGACCAGAAATCCTGGTTGAAACTAAAGGTTGCAAGAGGTGAGGCATGTTTGGATGAACAGCTTGTTTACGCCACTCTGATATGTTAGAATATGTCCTGCATGGGGGTCCAAAACTACTGGCCACTGCTCCAGGAATTATAGTCCTGTGAGGTACCGCTGAAGTTCAGTCAGGGTTTAAGTGTTAGACATGACGAAACGTCTGCTGATTCTCAGAAAAAAAAAACAGTGAGTGAGTCAGGAAATTAATTTCATGATGGAAAATTTCTGCAGCACAGCAGGGATTTTTAGTGAGGGATTTCCAGTGAATCTGTATTTAGTGTGTTTATAATTTATCGGCTATTAGAGCATTCAGTAGATAAGACAAGCCAATTAGCTGAAACCACAGCTGGAAGGCTGTCAAACGCGGTGAGAAATCAAACATCTCCTGCCGCCACTGAGGACGCCTAATCTTTCCCCCGCGAACACACGTGAACACGCATCACGTGCGCGTAAGACGCTGCGTGCTTGTTCTTGTCAGTCACGTTATGGATAGAGGCTCCGGTACGCGCGGAGCACAGACCTGCCAGAACTTAAAAGGTCCGCTTGACGGGTAGCCCCTCGTTTAGCCTGTGGAAATGTTTCCAGGCCCCCACCAATTTAGCTGTCCAATTAAAGCCTGTTATTAGGGGCCGTACGTCTCACACACGTAAGGAAAGGGTCTTAGGGAATTACAGAGCCGTCAGGCTAAATGTGAGAAAAGGTAGGAGCCCTGGTGTTTACCTGCAAATAAAAAAAACACAGTAAAACACTTTCAGCATCGAGGAGAGAGATGGAAAGAAATTGCACTGCGTTGCAAAATCCTTGAGTCAATGAAACCAGGTAACGAGTGGCAAAACCCAAGTCTCTACAGAGAGAATCAGCGCCACTCGCTGTCCTCAATCTGGGCCTGAGTGAAGCATCTCAGGTGAGCCTCAGTGCTAAATAAGCCCAATTAGAACCAGGTGAAATTTCAGCTTCCAAGTCAGTCAAGGCCATTGCACGTGTGAAAAGATTGTCCCAGTAAATGTTCTTCTGTACAAATATACTGTGTGTACAAGCTCACTGTCAGCGTTCCTCCTCATGTGAAAGAGAGTCTGAACCCTTTAGAGTGAATATCACAAGCAGAGTTCTCAATTGCGCCATAAAATAGACCACAACCAACACCGCGGTGCAGCTGGTCTCACAGTACTTGAGTGTGGTGTCTGACAGATGACTGTTGCAGTGGTTTCCTCCAGAGGTGAGTCACAGGCCCAGCAGCTGTTCACTGTAATGATTTTTATCAGACAAGTGCTTAAATGGGCACTGTCACGGCCAAGCTTGCATTGTAAACTTGCAAAAGTTGGCCAATTTTTTTCCAACTTCGTCAGTGGTGGAGATAGCTAGTTTACCATTATGTAGCGGTAATATAATTGTAGTTGTTGATCATGGCCGTTCATTATAATTTTTTTTTTATTTTTACTTTAGGACAGGCCTCACGGTATATTTTTATCAGTTTTTAACTAACAAATATTTGGCTTGCGCGATCTTTAGCACGTTCGTTTGTGCGCTGCCGTATCTGCGCATGTTCGGCCGTGGATACGTTACTCTCACTCTCGTGGAATCTCTGCTGACGTCACCATCGGTGATATTTGAAATACACGCCGTATGTTAAAAAATAAACAGAAGGGGAGTCTAAACGTAAAAATTTGCCGGTTTTACATGGCATCACATTCTCAGATCTATGTATAGTGCAGTGAAAAATTATTTGGCTAATATGGATTTGTTCCATATTTGCTTATTTATCATAATTAAACGTTTCAGATCATCCAAATAGTTTTAACTTTAGACAAAGACAATGTAAAAAAAAACACAAAGCTTTTAAATGATTATTTAATTTCTTTACAGTAAAGAGTTATTCAAGACCTATATCACTGATGTGGAAAAACTAATTGTCCCCCAAAACCTAATAACTGTTGTGCCACCCTTTGCAGCAACAACTGCTATCAGGCATTTGCAATTCTGGGCAATGAGTCTTTTACATTGCTGTGGGGGGAATTTTGGCCCACTCTTCTCTGCAGGACTGTATAAGTTCAGCCAAATTGGGGCGGGTTTTGTGCATGAGCTGCCTGGTTTAGGTCTTGCATCAATATTCCAATTGGATTCAAGTCAGGACTTTGAGGAGGCCACTCCAAAACCTTCATTTGGTCTCTTTTGAGCCATTTTATGCTTATTAGAAGAGCCTGAATCAAAAAATAGTCATGGGGAATATTAAACGGAATAGCCTTTATACTGGCATGTGTGACTATTTTTTCATGGATAGAGTGAAAAGGCAGAGCCGAAGTAAAGACCAGCTTTAACCAGCACTCACAAACGAAGATCCAAAAAATATTTTTTTCAAACTCCTGGCCTGGTCTCTCCAATAATATTAATAGTAAAAAACGCAACATTAATCTCAGTGGACAATCCTGGTTAAATAAACTGAAATAATACCACAGTTAAAATATAAAACTAAAAGGCTGGGTGTGTTTTTCCTTGTTTGAGTACCTTTTTTGTTTTTAATCAATGAAAGCACTTTGTAAGAAAAAAAAAAACCCACAGGAACCCAGTAAGTCCCATTAAACCCTATCACAAATTTTCGCACTTTATGTTTCAAAGTGGAGGATATTACTGGCAACAGAGACAAGTGCAGCGGGGATAATTTACACAAATCCCTGTCCTAATGAGGGGGCACCAGAGAAGCACGGCTCCTGGCTCCAACTGGCAATCACAGCAAAGCAGCTCTCGGTGCTGACCACAAGAGGGCGCCGTCCAACAATAGCATGATTTTATCGCTGTCATGTTATACTTCACTGGGATCCAAGCGTGCCTTACGTGTGGTACGTTCGAGGGCGCCAGAACATGAAGTGATCATTTTATAGAAAAGAAACAGGATTGAACTCGGAATCCAAGTTTCAGCCTTACCTTTTCAGTAAAGTATTTCTCGCTCTCACAAATACTGTGGATCCCAATTCTATTCCCGGAGATTTAATGTCATTTAGGCATTGATTCCTGCTTTAATTTGGCACACTTTGAGTGTGGTAATTAGAAGCGTAACAAGATCTCTAGTTGCCAAATTAACCGTGCGTTGTTAAACTTGGAGAAAAAAACCTATAGTGTGGCGGATCTCCGGGATCAAGGTTTGGATGTGCTCACTCGATTCTTCAAATCTAACACTCTTTTTCATGCAAAAAAAAAAAAAAAAAAAAACCAAAAAACTAAATCGTCCTTCAGAGCATTTACTGACAAGAAGAGGCTTTGTACCTGACACCCCAAAAGCTGCACGGATTACGCTCAGAAGGATATTTATTTCGGTAATGGAAGTAGCCCCTATGCATTAACTCCACAGCCACAGGCAATACTTCAGTGCAGAAACCTTTCAGATATAATGTACATCAAGACAGCCCAAAGATCAAAAGCTCTACGTGTCATAATTTCATAATTACTGCAATGATAGCTGCGGGTTCCATGTCTCTGAGGAAAAGTGAGCTTTGTTTTGTGTAATAATAGCAGATTTCACAGCACATATCCATCCCCCAGCAAAACCTCCGGGCATTAAGTGGGCTTGAGTGATCTGGGGTCGCATTTATTTATTAACGGTACACTGCAGTAATGTGTGCGCCAGTCTCTATACGTATTTTGGATAAAACGAGATGGTTATTGGAAACATACACAATTTATAAGATTAAGTGTGATAAAAATCCAGGATGATCCCTTTTAATTAAACAGACAATTGTTACAGTTTAGTTTACCCGCAATTTTCTGAACGGGGATTTATTTATTTATTTATTTTTTTTTGACTATAAGCCGTTTTTCTTTTTTGAGCGAACGAAATATTTAGGTATGAAATCCAAGCAAATTCCCATGAATGAGACCCCTGCTACGCAAAAAAAAAAAAAAAAAAAAAAAGTTCTGGCGTAAGAGAGCAGTAAAAATCTCTGGACACACTCTCGTATAGAGCAGTGGTTCTCAACGTCAGTCCTGGGGACCCCGTGTGTGTGCTGGCTTTTGTTCCAACCACAATTGCAATCGTAGGATTTTAACAAGCTGCTAATTTGTCTTAATTATGTGCATTTAATGTTTAGAGCAGTTATTTGCTAGAGCAGTTATTTGCCCTCTTAACCCACAACTTAACAGAAATATCTATTTGCCATCAAGAATTTCAAAAATAGCATTCGCACATTGCAGTATATCGGAAGTAACAGCATAAAAGGAGAGAAAACAATGTAACCAATCAAATTAATGATGTAGTTGGCTCCTAATTAGTGAAAACTACTTGGCTCATCATGACAAATGTAGTCCACAAACAAACCAGTTTTGTGTTATGTTGATCTGATTAAGTTCACCTGAAGCTTTTTGAAAGAACTTGAAACAGTTGTGTCCAGCAGCCTAATCTGGGGTTTATTGATTTCCTCAGTGTATAATTTGATCTGTTTGACATGTTATGTTACTTGACATTACTTGCAGTATTGCAATAAACACACTATCTTCAAGAGTGTTTTATTCTTCATTGCATGTATGGATGTTCCTATGTAACATTTGACTAAAGAGATATATAAACAACTCTGAACATGAAAAGCACCTAATTAAGACAGTCACAGCTTGTTAAAGTTCTACAATTGCAATTGTGGTGGAACAAAAGCCAGCACACACATGGGGTCCCCAGGACCGACGTTGAGAACCACTGGTATAGAGCAGGTATAGAGGCAGGTGATTCTTCTCATGCACTCTGCTACCGCCCTCTGCTGATAAAAGCAAGCAATTTTTCCTCTGACACATAACTCGTCAGGTGTCCAATCCCCCCCCCCCCAAAAAAAAATACAACCAGCAGAGGGCAGTGTTTCCGGCTGTTAAAGAGCTCGAGCATAGCTGTAAGATCACCTCAAGATATGACAGATACCATTTTGCTCTGCGTGTAGCTGAAAGACATCTCCTTTAGTCATCAACAACTGCAACCGCCTTCCTTCCGGCACAATCTTTGTTTTAAATCATATTAATGTATCAGTTTCTCTGACCAGACCATCAAATCTTAGTTATTTATCGTCTCGGAGTACACTTCAGATCATTTCACTTATTTAATTTGTAATTAAAATTGTCTGCTCTTTGGAATCATTGTGGTTAACTGCATTCAGTAGGGGCCGAAACAGCGCACAGTGTTCTTTGTGTTAAAACATGAGCATGTTATAACTCATAACAGGACGTGTCGTGCCCCACACCTCAGAGTAATTGTAGCGCACTGTCTTTAATGTGTCAAATCATGGTCTTTCATCAGTGTTTGTGAAATACGTGACGATCTCCTTGGAACATAACTCTTCCTGTTCTATTAGTTTCATTGAATGATGCCATAAGTTGGGACAGGATTCTGTACAATTTGTAAGGGGCAAAAATTTTTGGCACGCATAAAATTATGCAGGTAAATCATTCTTATGTATGTCTCGGCTGAAGCTTCCCTTTACTTTTAGTCAGAGTTAATAGTGTATTATTAGTTTTACAGACTTGGATAGGATATGGAGGCATGAAGGCTATGAAGGATAGGTTTTACCGGCACACATTGCTAACCCTTCAGAGAGCACTTTGATTTGCTTCCAGGGCTGCAACAAAATCTGGATTAAACTGGATCAATCTAGATCAATCAAGTTCTGCAAAAAGGAAAACCTCGCCAAAATGTTAACATGGCACCCTAGGCCCTGCGTATTCTGTGAATATTTGACTGAAAATTTACATGTGTTCACCACACTGTAAGCCAGTTTTCTTAAAAAATAGTGATTAGTTTTGTCCCAGCAATCTGGATTCATTATAGGATAAATACTGAAGTTCCTTAAGTGTAGCTTAATATTATTTCGATATTTTCTTCGTGCATTAGCCATATAAAACAGCAGCTGTTGTATTCAAACCAGAAGAACTTCAGACTTATTCTAAATTCTAATAGAGATTGGTAGGTTTCTAATGATCCCAAATATGTCCTGCTGAATTACAGGGAAATGTGTATAAAATAATGTTCAAAATCTAGATATTTTCCCTTTGATGTAATGCTGTGGCCATAAAACATGGCATCCTGGGATTGAATATTTCTCTCAGTATAAGTGTGATGTAGCTTCAGCAAAGTGCTGCAACCAGCAGATACAGAATATGTTTGTGACATTGTCCTACAATATGGAAAAAAATAATTTTTCTGACTTTGAACCTACTGAAGGGAAAACTTGGATTTTAAGGGGTTAAATTCTGGGTTCTGAGTTTTTTTCTTCTACACAGGCATATGTAAGCCTCAAACTGTTGCATATTTAGGCCAATACACCACTCAAGGCCCTTACCTGGAATTCTGGGACAGCTGACTGCAAATATACAGTATATCCCACAAATCTGGGCATATTCAACCGCCTGGGAGCAAAACAGCCTCCAAGAATGAACATGAAGTAGGTCTGAAAATACTTGCTGGATCTTAAGAAATGAATTATACTGAAGATAAATTAAATTTGGACCAGACCCAGGAAGTGGAGCACAGTGTGGGGACTGCATTTTTCTGAGAAGAAATACTGTATATCACTTGACTCTCTCCCTCGGGCCCATCCCCCAGCTCCCTGTACAGGTAAGGTTCTATGACAGCTTCCATTGTTCCCTTACAGCCCCTCTACACTGTACATTCCTAAATTACCCCATCCCCTTTTCCTGGACCCCCAAGGGGGAAATATCTCAACTTGCACCTGAACGCACAGAAGTGGGGAGTCGTAGGTGGGGAGGTGGGGGTCTGGGGGAGGGGCGGGGGTTGGTATTGCGCCACCTGTGCCTAAGGTAAAACCCCTCTATCCCAAATGTGGAAAAGAGTGAACAGAGTGCACCCAAAAAAGGGAAAAGTAGAGTAAGACATTTCATAAATGACCTAGTTCCTGAATGACGACATCTAGTGGCGAAAAAAAACACTACGGCGTAAAGCCAGCAGTTACACTGCATTGAAGTCTATTGAAGGATCAATGCAGAGTTATTCTGTTTGAGCGACTTTATATCCTATGATGAAGAATTCCCACCATGATGGGAGTGGTCTCTTCAACAAAGACAATGTCACAAGGGGTCACTGAATGGCTCTATGAGAAAATGATCCCTAACTTACGTCATCACCTTCACAGTCACCAAATCTCAAACCAGCTGAACCCATGTGGGAGGTTTTGGAACAAAGTGTTAGACAATGTTCTCTGTCACCATCATCAAACACCACATGAGGGTGTGTTGCCAGGAATACAGGTACACATGTAGGCTATATCTGTAAACTCTTTTTTGACCTGGCAGCTTGTGGAGGTCCAACACCTAAGTAAGACTGCTTGTTGACTTTTTCATGAAAACACTGACCACAGAGAGTATGCGCAGAAGGCAATGTTCACGAGCCAAAGCAAGTTCCACTTAAGAAGCCTAGAACTTTGAACAAAAAAAAATAAATTAAAAAAACCCCCGTCCTTAAAACATCTTGTCTCAGGACTGTATACTATCTTTGCAAAATAGCCCCCCACAGTATGTAATATTTACACTTCTAATCCACAGGGGGCCGCTAAAGCGCACCCTACTTAGGTGTTATCCCGTCGTAAAAAAATGTAAGTGATTGTTGAGGCGATCACTCACCCTGCTGCCTTTCTCGGGGTTACAGTAGCATCCCTCCACACAGTTTGGGCCCACGCACGGAACCTGCTGCTGCAGGGAGGGAGAAAGAGAAATAGAGAGAGAGAGAGAGAGAGAGAGACTTTAATTACAATTAATCAGGAGCAAGATATGCAGTTTGCACAAGAAACCTGCCCCCATCAATCAGGGAACCAAAATGGCCACCAAAAAAAAAAAAAAAAAAAAACCCCAAGATCCTGACATCACTGCGCTGCGCACACTCTTTAAATCCTCTGGTGTAATGAAAAAAGCACAATTCTGCATGGAGATTTTCCTCAGTGCTACTGGACTCATTCACTCTGCAGGATTATAATGAAAAACCATTAGAGTCCCTGAGGACGTCCAGTCGCCCACATTCCCAAACACAGGGGCCCCCACATTCCCAAACACAGGGGCCCCCACATTCCCAAACACAGGGTCCCCCACATTCCCAAACACAGGGGCCCACACATTCCCAAACACAGGGGCCCCCACATTCCCAAACACAGGGGCCCCCACATTCCCAAACACAGGGGCCCCCAGACCCCCTCCTCCTCCCTCACACCCAATAACCAAACCCTCCCTGCCTCCCTCCCTACAACCGCTCCATTGTGCACCTGTGCTCAGCTTACACCACCATTTACCGCGGCCTCAAAGGACAGGACAAAGGCCTCGCTCGCCGCCCCCTGCTCCTCGCTGGGGTGCCGTGGTGTTGGGTGGCAGCTAAGACTTCACACGTGCAGGTTGAAGGGGTCCACGGGGACCCACACCTAACAACAAGATTAAATTCCAGTCTTACGTCCCACCCCACTTTTCGCCACCCCTCCAACACAGGAGCACCAATCAGCACGCGACGCTGTTTGTCCAATCCTACAACTCCTTCGATCGGGGCTCTGTGATCTGAAACCACTTTCGCTAAAGCAACGCGATCCAGTCGCCGATGCGCACAGGAGTACAGATTACAGGGGCTTGTTAGGATAGAAAAGCCCAGATATGAACTGCTTTTCAGGACACATTCACCTATTTGGATTCTTGCCACAATTTGTTATATTTTCACAGAAGAACTCACTCCATTTACCGTATATGTGAAAGCTTTAACTTTCTTAATTAGCATTGTTTTCACAACCAAAATAAGCCCAAAATAAGCTTTGTTGTATCCCAATTTCCCGAGAGACCACAGTGAATCTAATTTCCATCGGTGTTCTTTATAAAGTTTCAGAATGAGTTCCCCAGCCAAACTGAAAGCCACACAAGCAAAACTAGATCATGCCAGACCGCGGTTGAGTTTTTATTTATTATTTATTTTTGTGCACTGAAAGGTTTTG
This sequence comes from Gymnothorax javanicus, assembly GCA_029692085.1. Classification (NCBI taxonomy): domain Eukaryota; kingdom Metazoa; phylum Chordata; class Actinopteri; order Anguilliformes; family Muraenidae; genus Gymnothorax; species Gymnothorax javanicus. Next base: position 3,380,197 of record CM056199.1, on the reverse strand, counting down.
CTCCTTGTGAAAGTCATGCGTCACGTTTGCTGGGACTAGAGACTGTGACGTCACACGGACAAGGATGCAGTGCCCTGACAGAGGTAAAACATTTACCTATTTTAACATTACAAACTGCCCCCGGCCGATCCCTCGGGCGATACCACCCCACCATACCACATGATAGAGCTAGCATTAGTTACGGGGCTGCATTTTGGTGGGAGGGACCAGGTCATTTCTCACTATCAAAGGCACAAGCTGAATACCGCATTGTGTACATCGAAAGAAATTTCAGACGGAGGCAAAGATTCGCCATTCAAAAGAAAAAACCCTTTTAGCACACGCCAAAAGCCAATAAAGCGAGTAAACAATGATCCCGCATGCACAACAAAAACAACATGAAAAAAATTCTCCAGGAAATGGCTTCAAAAGCGACAGGTCAATGTTCTAGAAAAGCCGAGACAAAGCCCTACTTAAATCTCAATTGCAAATCTGTAGCAAAGCCAGAGAATTCCTGCTTACAGTTGCAGTATATCTACCCTGGCAGGCCTGGGGGAAGTCTACAGAGGAATGGGCAAATCTCCAGATCCGCAGTGCAAGCACGGGCAGTAAACCCAAGAAGATTCACAGCTGTAACCGCTGCCAAGGGCACATCAACAAAGCAGTGGCTCAGGGGCGTTAAATACTTTTGTACAAACATTTTTCGTTCTGCAACATGATTTGGCTAAGCGCATGTACCAATATTAGTGCCAGGGTTAAACGAATCATCTAAGTTGAAAGAAGAGATGACAAGCGAGAGGAAGAATTGAACATGCCGAATTTCACTTGAGAAATGGGGAAGTCTGGATTTTACGTGGGTTCAGCATTCAGTCTGTGACTAAATGTGGGAAAAAAAATCCAATGACTGAGCGCAAGAACATAACTAGAGATTAATGGATAGTGGATCTAAGCTTTTACTCGGGGGGTAGTCTGTTCTGGCCTTCAGCTGTTGATTATTTAAACTTAAAATGGACATTATTTTGGGGGCTACAGAACATTTAGGAGGTCCTCTTTCCCTAAAATAGGCTTAGCTACACCCTGAATGTTTACTGAAGACACTGCGGAGGAAATGGGACAGCATGTGAGCGAATGTCTCATGTTCTCCCTGCGTTAGTGTGGGTTTCCTTCCACAGAAAAAACATCTAAAATGAAGGACAGCAGATGAAAACTAGCCTTCCAGACACATCTTTAGACATGTTCCTTAATGTGCACTGGTCTTGTAAAAAAAAATAAGGACTAAACGAAAACAGTTCAAGTGTACATGATGTCACAGGAAGTTGTCCCTATAGGCTCCCAAAAATGCTACTTTTACAAAGCGGTATCAAAACATGCACATTTAACGGTACCATTTTCATACCCATCTGATGGCATATGTGGATTTGTGGTAATATCAGCTATTAGTAATGGTCAAGAGCTTTCTATAGCCACCAATTAATATCCTGTAGCATTTATAGTTCTTTGGTAATATTGACCCTTATTTTACCCTCCTGTGGGGGGTGACCCTTTTTCAACCCCTTTTTTCAGGATGTGGGTATCCTTCATTTCAATGAAACCTTTATTTTGGAAAGCTCTTGATGTGTACTGCCACCAAAATCAATTTCATCATGGAACTAGCATACCTTCATTAAAAAATTTTGTCATTTTCTTCAATTTTCATCCTAAAATTAACCCTCTTTTAGGGGTCATTTACAATTCTCAACATTTTCATATTTGTACAAAGAGTACATTTTTTCAGATCCTCCTCCCCCAAAAATGCACTGTAAAAATATTCAGTTTTACCTCAATATTTCCTCTTTTTCAAATGTAAGGGGTGTACACAGATAACCCCACCGCCACCCCCGTGATGCTGAAAATTGTGAATGGCCCCTTAAGCTGCTTCAATTCTTACCGGTACCATTACAACAGTCGCTGGTTTCTAAACCACTTGGTGATTCTGTCAAACTCGTAATCAGAAAGAGTGAACTGCCTTCCAGATCCTGCAGTACTTGGTGCAGAGATTATTGACAAATGGTTCAGGGGAACATGACAAATGTCATCTTTATTCCGGGGCCACTGAAACTTCCGCGTTAGTCCGTGAGGATGCATGAATTTGACATTGAAGTCCTGATATTCTTCAGATGTATCCAAGACAACTGCCAGCCACCAGCAGCCATGATACAGGCAGGCTACATAAAGTCCTGGAGTAAACTGGTCAAGGGTTGACAGTTCTTTGTGATCAGCATCCATCATCTGCCCAGACTGAAACCCACTATCATCCCCAGACACGCATTTCACAATGATGGAACCATCAGCTGAAGGAATGAAGCAGTGATTATCCCTGGTACCAGGAATTTTAGGAGCATCTTCAAAACGTCTGTTTTGGTCAACTGCATGTTATACTTTTTGAAGGGATTCTTTTTATTCCCTGTGCCCAATACTTACCTAGCATGTGTCTTTTTATGACAATCGTTTAAGCTGAGGATGTTTCCAACGGTGCAATATTGAGAGGTACTTTAACTAATTTGGAAAGCCATTGTCTCAAGACATGCTAATTAGCATGACCTGCCACCTACACAACTATTGAGGAATCACTGCTGTTATCTGTTTTGGAATAATAGCAACAAAAACAGCTACTCACCAGTTTATCTGTCATCTTCGATTACACCACTTTGTTCATTTTGCAACACGAAAAAAATGAAAATATATGGAAAAGACACATCAATATTTTTAATGAAGGAATATGAGTTCCATGATGAAATTGATTTTGGTGGCAGTACACATCAAGAGCTTTCCAAAAATAAAGGTTTCATTGAAATGAAGGATACCCACATCCTGAAAAAAGGGGTCCGAAAAAAGGGTCACCCCCACAGGAGGGTAAAATAAGGGTCAATAATACCAAAGAACTATAAATGCTACAGGATAGTAATTGACACTCTTGACCATTATTAATAACTGATATTACCACAAATCCACATATGTCATCAGATGAATGTGAAAACGGTACCCTTAAATGTGTATAGCAGTTTGTAAAAGTAACATTTTTGAGAGTCTATAAAACCACAATAAACTTCTCTTATTGGCTATTAAGGGGAGTACAGTGCCTAGAGAACAAGTCCTAAAAAAATGATGAGGTTAGTTCTATTATTTCCAGAGTTACAGCCTGTTAAAAATGGAAAAAATCAAAATTTTGCCAACCGGGGTGCCACGCCCACTTTTTAACCCCCCCCCCGCCAGAAAATCAAAACTAGCGGGCCGATTGAGCTAAAACATGGTTTGTCATCATTTGGCACCCAAAGCAACATTCTACCGAAGATTGAAGAAAGTCCATGACTGTGTCGATGGGAGCCCTGGCTGGGTGGAATGACCCAACAGGGGGAGGGGACGGAGTGTTTGAGCTGCGGTTCCAACACTCAAGGAAATGTACTCGCCTATTCTCCACTCATCTCCTTCTGCTAGCAGGAAGTAACAGGGAAGGAGACAGGAGGAGGAAGGAAGGAAGGATGTATTTTTACTGATAGGACACACCTGAGGTGCTAGAACAGACTGCCCCTGATGAGAGTGAGTGAGTGGGTGAGAGGGTGTTACAGAGTGTGTGAGGGGGCGAGAGGGTGATACAGAGTGTGTGAGGGGGTGTTAGAGGGTGAGTGTGTGAGAGAGTGTGTGAGTGAGTGAATTAATGAGGGAGTGAGAGATAGTGAGTGAGAGAGTGGTTGAGTGAGTGTGTTGAGAGAGTGAGTGAGTGAGTGGGTAAGTTAGTGAATGAATGAGTGAGAGACAGAGTGGGCGAGCAGGTGAGTTAGTGAATGAATGAATGAGTGAGTGAGTGAGTGAGTGTGTGAGAGAGTGGGTGAGTGAGTGAGTGTGTGAGAGAGAGAGTGAGTGAGTGACAGTGGGTGAGTGAGTGATTGCGTGAGAGAGTGGTGAGTGAGTGTGTGAGAGAGTGGGTGAGAGTGAGTGGGTGAGTGAGTGAGTGTGTGAGAGAGTGAGTGAGTGAGTGGGTGAGTTAGTGAATGAATGAGTGAGTGAGAGAGGGAGTGGGTAAGTTAGTGAATGAATGAGTGAGTGAGTGAGTGAGAGAGTGAGAGAGGGAGTGGAGAGCAGAACGTGGGGTCGGTAGAGGTGAGCGCACAGAATCTCGAGGCCGGACGACAGGAAGTATGTGAGGCGTGAGGGGCTAGAGGGCGCTGTTTGTGCAGGGAGAGTGTTCTGATAATTAGGCTGTCGAACAGATCAAAGCACAGCAGGGAGTTCTGCCAACCCACAAGAGTCTCGGGGAAGAGCTCGGCCCACGCCTTGCGTGACAACTCAGGAATTTATCAGGGAATTTTTCTCGGGCCGCAAGCGGCGGTCCAGCCACAGGAAGGTCATGTGACCACACTGAAAAGGTCACGTGTTCATGCAGGGCGACGCGCGCCGACACGCAGGGCTGTTCCGCAGACCCCCGGGAAAAAGAGGGAAATCTGTGACAGGTATTGGCAGAAAACACGCATAGCACATATTTGTTGTGAGCATTTAATTGAGAGAGAGCGCGAGAGAAAAGGTGCAGAGAAGATGTTCTCTCTCCCTCTCTCCCTCCCTCCCTCCCTCCATCCCTCCATCCCTCCCTCTTTCTCTCTTAATTAAATTGGCAGGAAATGAACACGACAAATATGTGCTGTGTGGATTTTCTGCCAATACGTGTTGCAAATTTCCAGAACAAACAAGAACCTCACAAGAACATTGTGTAAGAGACGTGTGGTGGCTCAAATTACAATTCAGGATGTAGTTACTATAATCGAGTTCAAATGCAATAAAATGCAATGAAATATCAATAACTCTCTCTCCCCCTCCCCCCCTCTCTCTCTCTCTCCCTCTCTCTCTCTCCCTATCTGCCCAAAGTTTTGTTGCGATTAGGGTTAGCTTTTTGTCGTTGAAGTTCTGTCATTTATATTTTTGGACAATGTCCCGATAAAGACGGTTTTTAATGTCAATCTCACTCTCCCTCTCTTGCTGCTGTGCTCTTTTTCACACTCTCCCTCCCTCCCTCTATCTTTTTCCCTCCCCCTTTCTCTCCTTTTGTCTTTCTCACTCACTCTTCTCCATTTTGTTCATACAAACAGGAACTGTACCACTGTATCACAGAGGCACTGCAAAAACTGAGCTTGTATTGTCATAGGGAAATCTTGAGGGGTTTCTACACAGAACGCACAGGATGAACACAAACACACATGCATACTTACACACACACACACACACACACACACACACACTAGTGTGCTCACAGCAGTGACAGGTGAGGACTTGGGTCTGGCAAAAGTTGAATGGAGATTTAGTCAGGTTTCCTATTCAGTAAAGGAAAAAAAAAACGTGAGTTCTTATTCTCTCCTTATAGAAATCAACACCCCTCAGAGCCTAAAGGTGCGAGCAGTCAAACATCTCTCCTATTGTGAGCGCTCAAATGGACATTTTTACTCCAGTCAACCTCCGGCTTTTCTGAGGTGTTGCGTTACCCGAGAAATTTTTTCAATGGGCCCCAAAATTGACTGAAACGTGACCATATAGGTAGCAGCTGTCGAATACTACAGAGTAAAGTGAACACTGTGCAGTGTTAAATTAACTCTGACAGACTGCAGCTGCACTCATATACACTGATGGAGTTGAAATAACACTGAATATTTTTCTGTGTACCCAGTTGTACTAACTGAAGACTGCACGCCGCCTTCAGTCCTAAATTGGACTCTGCACAACCTTTAGTTCTGATTACCACTGCATACGCTACTAAATATAACACAGAATAAGCATAATATCACCAGGCAATAGCAAATGCTTTATTTAGAAATTAATTGGGCAGTCTGGTTTAACAAATGAGACTCTAATTTTCTGATTTTTTGGTTAAAAGGTTGTGGCAGTGTGTTTTCTCCTGGTTAAACAGATGTGTTGGTCAGTTTTCTCCTGATTAAACGGATGTGTTGTCAGTTTTCTCCTGGTTAAACGGATGTGTTGGTCAGTTTTCTCCTGGTTAAACAGATGTGTTGTCAGTTTTCTCCTGGTTAAACGGATGTGTTGGTCAGTTTTCTCCTGGTTAAACGGATGTGTTGGTCAGTTTTCTCCTGGTTAAACGGATGTGTTGGTCAGTTTTCTCCTGGTTAAATAGATGTGTTGTCAGTTTTCTCCTGGTTAAACGGATGTGTTGTCAGTTTTCTCCTGGTTAAACGGATGTGTTGGTCAGTTTTCTCCTGATTAAACGGATGTGTTGGTCAGTTTCCTCCTGGTTAAACGGATGTGTTGGTCAGTTTTCTCCTGGTTAAACGGATGTGTTGTCAGTTTTCTCCTGGTTAAACGGATGTGTTGGTCAGTTTTCTCCTGGTTAAATGGATGTGTTGTCAGTTTTCTCCTGGTTAAACAGATGTGTTGTCAGTTTTCTCCTGGTTAAACGGATGTGTTGGTCAGTTTTCTCCTGGTTAAACGGATGTGTTGGTTTTTCTCCTGGTTAAACAGATGTTTCAGTTTTCTCCTGGTTAAATGGATGTGTTGTCAGTTTTCTCCTGGTTAAACAGATGTGTTGTCAGTTTTCTCCTGGTTAAACGGATGTGTTGGTCAGTTTTCTCCTGGTTAAACAGATGTGTTGGTCAGTTTTCTCCTGGTTAAACAGATGTGTTGTCAGTTTTCTCCTGGTTAAACGGATGTGTTGGTCAGTTTTCTCCTGGTTAAACGGATGTGTTGGTCAGTTTTCTCCTGGTTAAACGGATGTGTTGGTCAGTTTTCTCCTGGTTAAACGGATGTGTTGTCAGTTTTCTCCTGGTTAAACGGATGTGTTGGTCAGTTTTCTCCTGGTTAAACGTTTTTTCTCCTGGTTAAACGGATGTGTTGGTCAGTTTTCTCCTGGTTAAACGGATGTGTTGTCAGTTTTCTCCTGGTTAAACGGATTTGTTGGTCAGTTTTCTCCTGGTTAAACGGATGTGTTGGTCAGTTTATTCCTGGTTAAATAGATGTGTTGTCAGTTTTCTCCTGGTTAAACGGATGTGTTGTCAGTTTTCTCCTGGTTAAACGGATGTGTTGGTCAGTTTTCTCCTGATTAAACGGATGTGTTGGTCAGTTTCCTCCTGGTTAAACGGATGTGTTGGTCAGTTTTCTCCTGGTTAAACGGATGTGTTGTCAGTTTTCTCCTGGTTAAACGGATGTGTTGGTCAGTTTTCTCCTGGTTAAATGGATGTGTTGTCAGTTTTCTCCTGGTTAAACAGATGTGTTGTCAGTTTTCTCCTGGTTAAACGGATGTGTTGGTCAGTTTTCTCCTGGTTAAACGGATGTGTTGGTCAGTTTTCTCCTGGTTAAATGGATGTGTTGTCAGTTTTCTCCTGGTTAAACAGATGTGTTGTCAGTTTTCTCCTGGTTAAACGGATGTCTTGGTCAGTTTTCTCCTGATTAAACGGATGTGTTGGTCAGTTTTCTCCTAGCTAAATGACCGTGACAAGCTTGTTGAATCAGGGTCAGTTTCCCCTCTGATAAGAGCGGTGTGAAATGGTAACCTGAGGTGATGCCATACCTCTCGTCCTGACAGCTCCTGCAGCTCGTGGCAGTGATGGGAGATATACGACAGGGCTGAAATAGAGGAAGGCTGCCCTCAGGGGCCACGGCCCTCAGGGGCCACATTGAACTCACAGTGTGCCTTTCATCCTGCTGACGTACTGCACTCTTGCCATTCAGGAAGTGTGACAATACAGCATGCATTGTGTAATACAGGAAAAGAACCTTAACAACACACACACACACACACAACCACACGGTCCGTGCATGTTTACATACACAAAACATGCACGTTTACACACACACACACACACACGGTCCCTGCATGTTTACATTCACGAAACATGCACATTTACACACACACACACACACACACAGTCCATGCATGTGTACACACACAATACATACACAAAACATGCACGTTTACACACACACACACACACACACACTTTAGAGGGAATTTTTCTCTCTCTCAGGCTTGAGGCAGTAGAGGTGTGTGACAATGATGAATTTGGGGGTTTTAAAAGCTCCCCCCTCTCGTCAGCTCCCCCCGGAGGCCGCAGTTACACCCTACAGGCCCTGCGAAGCATAAATATTTCCACCCTCCTTCCAGCACATGACGGGGCAAGACTTCTGGATCACTCCTCAGAAAGAGGTCATTATAAAGAAATTCCCCCCCGAACCACCAACCTCTCGCAACACGCCGTCACAAAACCTGTCCAAAGGCTCCATATTTCATTCCTGCAATATTTTCCACAGGTTTAGTGCGAACTGAAACCGAGTGACCTGAGCCTGTCAAACCCTCAGCACTGGGTCAAACCGATTACGACAGGCCCGAGCACGATGGCCAACATGGCTGACGATCCAAACCACTTAACAACTGTGCAGTGCATGATGGGGCGGGATATGGAGGAATTGAGGAGGGGTTATCATAAAGAAACTCAGCCTCCACCCAACCCACTCGAATTTTCGATTATTATTTCCTCTGTTACTCTTTTCAGTCCATAGATTTTGACAACACTTTAAATCTGGAGTCACTGACCGTTTATAGAGAACAGTACAGAAGGCATGTAGAGCCCATCAACCTCGCAATTCCTGAAGAAACGCATCTCTACCCTTCCTTTCCACAGTCCGCTTCCGTCGTAAAGATGAGCATCAATCGCACAGCGGTTTTTTGGGCGATACCGTATCCAGCTAATGAAAGATGAACTCACGACTGTACATTATCCCCTATGAACAAGCTGAACCAGGCACAACATACTATCCCACTCCAGAGAGAGAGGTTTTAAATTACTTTTTGGTCTCTAGTTGACCTCAATCCGATTAGATCCAAAATGTAATCGGCGATTTGTGGACCACTGCACACCTTTCCTGGATAGTTCGCGTAATTTTATCAAATGATTTTCGCGCCAACCTGCTCACAGATAAACACGCAAACAAACAAAAGCTACCGGAAATGACAACCCCTCCCCACGGACTCTTTTCTAAAGACTTGAGCCTGCTGGGAGTATAAAGATACTCTCTGATACTGACTCAGAAGGAATTGGGCGAGGCTGTGACTTGGACACGAAGGTCCTGTGTTCTCAGCTGAGGACACGACCGTCACTAAACTGGGCTTATGATGGTTCACACAGGGTATCGATGGCTGATCCCACTGAATTAGCCTGGATCAGGCATGCACCATTTTACAGGTACACACACACACACACACACACACACACATTCACACGTACGCGATCACGTGCACGCACATGCACACACACATACACACACAGTCACACACACACACAAGCACATGCCTACATGTGCACACACATTCACACACACACTCACACACGCGACCACATGCACACACACGCGCACACACATACACACACAAACACACACACACGCAACCACACACAAACCACACATACGCATACACAGACACACACGGACTTGCATTTATCTCACACATACACACACAAACACATACACAATCATACACACTGACACAAACACAGGCACACACACACACATACATACGCACACGCACGCGCGTAACCCCAGCACTGAGTCCTCAGACTCAATTAACGAAGAGATGAAAGATGGGTCGTTTCAGCTTCAGGGTGTACTTAAGAGGATTTGTTCTTCCTGTCTTGATCTTCCATTTGCTTTCAGAAATTTTCCGTTTGCACACTTGGCACATTTCATTCAATTCCCCTCCTCGGCCTGCCTTCAAACTAGCCTGTTAGCAGTTTTAATGGATGGGGACGAAGGGCTGCTCTTTACGACGACAGTGATGAAGGACTGCTCTTTACGACGACAGTGACCTAGCATAGCACAGTAGCGCAGCCTTACCCCTTTCTCCGCTCCTCAAAGGCCAACGACCTTTACAGAAACCCACCACTTATGTTTATTTGTGCAAGTGGGAAGTGCTCAACCAGGGCTAAACACCACTTTCGAGCGAAATTACCGCAAATTTCACCTCTTAAGCCCTTGTTTTCATCGGGCAATTACCGCCATTCACCCAGTACTGCAACAGGACCGTCTGAATGGCGTATTACACAACACACTCCTTCCAGAAGCTTTCGCCCTAATACGACGTGCAGGAATCCTCGACCGCGTTCAGACGCCCCTAGAATTGATCTGTTGATTACAACACAGACTGCGTTATTTTTCAACACATCCATGTGTCCAGATAAAAACTCTGCTGAGGTAATTTGCAAGAAATAGCAACTAGTAGAGTCAACAAGACAACACGTTGTGTAAATTTTAATTGTAGCCCCTGGACGAAGTCGGGCGGCTACTATGGATTCATGCTTGTCGTCTCCGCCGCCGCATCCGCATCCGTAGACATTTCACTGTGGACGCTGTACAGGCTGTTATTGTTTACGGATTACTTTCATATTTGGCATGGACGTATTGCACTTCACTTATGATACATATCAATTTTGGTTGCCAAGGCAACAGTATAGGCCAAATAATGCGCTACAAAGGGGAGAAGTGGGCTTTCGGAAGCTACGCCCATGCGGTCGCGGCCTACCGGATTGTCTAGTTAAACTACTGTTTTAATCCCCTTTACCATTTTAACACAGTCAACACAAAATGACCGAAAGACTGAGCTGCACGCATGCTATCTTAAAGAGCGTTTCCGCACCACTGGCAGCAATATTTGCCCAAAACATCAGTCACCCTCCTCCATATTTAATCTACTCAAAGGAAAAGGCTCACGTCTTCGCCAGGGTTGTGTGCCTAGAATAGAGACTAGTCATGTCAATCGGACAACGGATCTCGTGTTAATTTTAAGAAAAACTAATCCCATTAACCATTTGAATACGTAGTCAACAAAAAATGGCAAAAAGAGTGTGTTGCACATTGTTTTTATATGGTCCGAGTAAACGGACAATGCTAGCTACACACTACATCACACCTAGCAATCATCGCACCCACTCCAGCTAGGTGAAACAATCGACACACCCCAGTAAGCAACAAGTCTCTCACTTGCCCCATCCCATCTGAACCGCAGTCTGTACTTTCCCCAAAACAGATGTTATTGCCCTGACCCCTCTTCCAGTTATCCTCCATCAAAACAGCAGCTAATGCGTGTTATCACGGCAGCTATTCGTAGAAAAACCTCCGGGCAAGATTCTCTGCCAGCTGCACCCGAAGGCGTGCCGCGATTTCATTAGTCTACGTCCAAGATGATAAAGAGACGTGACAGCTAGAACTGCTTCGCCGCCTACATCAACACTGAGTTTTTTTCTCGATGCAGCAAATTTCCACAGGCAAACACCTTTAAAAAAAAATGAAGTTAGATATCAGAATTTACCCGAATGAATTACATTTTTCCACGTCTGCAAGTGAAATCGTGTTTTTTGGTTTTCGATTAAAAAAAAAAAAAACTCAACCTCTTAAACTCATAACTTTTCACTTAAATTTTCCCTTAAGTACGTTCAAAGTCAGAAAAAGCATTTCTTCATCTTGTAGAAAAATGTCATCTACATATGCTGGGTCTACTGGTTGCAGTGCTTCACTGAAGCTACATCACACTTATATGGAGAGAAATATTCAAAATATTCAATATTCAAACCCAAGATGCCATGCGTTTATTTACAGTAGATCTTGCACGTCAGTTTATCCACATTTCCCTGTAATTCAGCAGGAGATAATTGCAATCTTTGCAAACCTTGGGATCTTCGCTAGAATTCAAAATAGGCTAGAAGTTCCACAGGTTTGAATACAGCAGCTGCATTTGACGGACCCATATATGGGTCCGTAGGTTTTTTGGGGTTAACCACAGATATTGGGAGAGTCCTCTCTCGACCAAAACCAAGACCCAAGAATGGGTACAGAGTTAGGGCAAACCAGGACACAACTTTCGATCCGTAAGATTTCAGGTACAGAATTGCCTAAAAGCATCGGTCTCAGTCAAGCTAATGCTATAGCGGCAGCTAAGGACAATTTCCAACCGCTCGTCTCCACTGTAATGTTCTTGAATTCTATGGGGGGATTAAATTTGCTGTATAAATACAATTCTTTGACTGTCGGTTTAATTGTTGTCAGTCTGAGAGAGACCGGAGTCTGCCAGGTGTGTGCCAAGCGCGGCACTCGGGAACTGCGCTAACACGCCCGACAGAGTCTGCACCTGCCCGCCCCTACAAGGCCGCTCCGCTGAAGCCGTGACCTCGCCGTCAGGTTCAATGACCTCCCGTTAAATCTTCCTTACTTCAAAATCGGCTTCCTCCCGGCCTTCTGGCTGTAAAAACAGCTGCTGGCAAAAAACTATTTCAGCCACTTGCGCAGGAAAAGAAAACGTCAAATCGCACAGTCAACTTAACTCTAACAGCGCCTTATTTTGGCCTCTCTTGAACATTGTGCCGTGTAGTAGGGACAACCAGATTTTCTGCCAAAATTTTGCTGTACTTGTGTTATAATGGGAACAATTCATTATTCTGTAGAAATTAATCAGTGCACCTGGACAACTGACAGCCTAAGCATCAGCGATGCTGCGCCATAGCTAGGGCTGTTTGCAAAAAATTAGCTACTGGAGGAGTCAATCATTTTTACTATGGTTTTCATAGATAATGGGATTTCTTCATGAAAAGCAATAAAATATGAGAAAAGGAAGCTTGTTTTGGCTTCCATATGTAAGGGATGCTCAGTTTTTAATGAGATAGTGCTGTTTGTAAGCATTAGAACAGAGAGAGCAATGAAAAGAGCCACAATTCCTACACAGGGCTGAAGGTCATGGAGGCAAAGGTATCGTGAAATCAAGCTGAGAATCTAAACTCTAAACTCATGCTAATTATTTTCAAATCCAGCGTACTGAAATACAGAGCAGCAAAGCAAAAATTGTGTCACAGTCAGAACTCTTACAGACTCTGCGTTTTTAACTTGATTTATCACGTACTTATATACTCATTTTGTCCATAAATCTTTATTTTCCATCAACTCAAACGTCATAAATTACCTTTTACTTTATCAGGGTCATCAGTCTTTAAAATTCCTAGCTGCTGATGATCGAGGCATCAGCATTTTTGCAGAGAGAAAAAAAGATTGTGGGTAAAATATGAGTTCGGCAGTATTTCAGCCAATCACAGGCAGCTCAAGGGGGCTCCAGAGGGCAAACAGGCGGGGCTACCCTAACCTTTGAACAGCATTCTGGGAATTTTCCCTTCGGCTCAGCAGCCAGAGCCAGTGAGAGTGGACTTCACACCACATCTGGGCTCATAATTGGACTGCTCTTTGGCTCCTGTCTATTCGATCCCGACCCGCTGCCTTGTAATTACAGCATCTGTCACAGGACTGAAGAGCAGCCCTGACACGGTCAAAGAAGTTTCCAGAAAATTCTATCCTACGAGGGACAAGCACTTGGGGTGTGGAGGTCGGCAGAGGGGTGCTTGATTTGGGTACGTCTGTAGTACACATTTTGATCTCCAGAGAAATAGGCTGGCCTCCGGCAGACGCACGCCAACAAAACCAGAGCGCTGGAAAAGTGAAGTTCAAGAATAACACACTGATAAACATTTACAAATCAATGTTTAACATCTATAGCGTGGTGTTTAACATCTATAAGTAAGATGGAGTGAAAGTGATTACATCTATACGCCCGACCCTGCAACAAACACCAAATACACACACATGCAATCATGCACACACACATGTTTGTACAACTATACTTGTCAGAAAATTGTATGGACTTACAATATTCTGTACTGCCTTTCACAAGCCATACACATAACCAAATATTTCCGGTCCCCAACCCTAATCTTAATCGTAACCCAAGCTTTGACCAATTAGCTGTTATTCTTCATAAGCCTCTGTGAAAATGTCCTTTCAACCCCAAATGTCCTCAAAACATCTGTGGTTTCTTAAGACTCAGTTCTCACAAGTATAGCTATACAGGCCCCCCACTGCACACACACACACACACACACACACACACACACTAGGAACCAGAAACCACACTCAAACAGATGATTTACGATCGAGTGGAAAACGGGAGAGAAATTAAATTTGGAAAGAAATTATATTGAATAAGTTCTTTTTATTGAGTTAAAGATCAAATGGCAGACAGCACCCTGCCTGCAGATGCCGCTCAATTTGTCTGCCTGCGGCTCCACAGTTAGCACTTTAGTTCTCCAACAGAACAATCGAGGTTTGCATTCCACAGAGATTAGGTACATTAGTCCCGTGGCAAACCCCAGCCCTGTCGCACGTATCTCATTAGGTAAATTTGCTGCTCTGCCCTCTTTGAAAGGGCGAGCGCAGTCTAACTGAACCCACCGCGCTCCGGAGCAAGAGTACAGTTCAGTCAGACCCTCAAACGCTCACGTAGAGAGGCAATACAGTGAGCTCATCCTCCAGGAAGATGCTATGGGAGAGAACTGCAGTTTGAAAACATTAGCAGGCCTCGAAAGCTCTGGTGATGGATGCATGATTAACATTCATACCATCCATCCATCCTTTCTCTATACCCACTTCATCCTCGCTACAGTCGCGGGGGAGCTGGAGCCTATCCCAGCTGACTCTGGGGGAATGACAGGGACACACAATGGGGTGCGTTTCCCAAAAGCGTGGTTGCTGTTAGAAACTTGCATAGTTCATCCATTCACAGTCAATGGGTCCAACTATGTGAGTTAGCATCTGTGACTTTGGGAAACGCATCCCTGGACAGCTCGCAAATCCATCGCAAGGCGCACACACACCACTCACACACACACTTATGTCCGCGGGCAGTTTAGAGTTTCCAATAGGCCTGACATGAATGTTTTCTGCTTGTACAGAGTGAGTCAAAAAAAAAAACTATGCACTTTTTAAATGTCCAATTATTATATTCTGTAGCAATGTATACAACATCTTTTTACATGTACGTTTTCAGCGGCTCTTTCTGCTTCTTTTGATACCATTTTGCACCTTGTTAGATTAACCCCATGACTGCTGTGGAACAATTTAAGGAGTTAAGGGAAATTTCTCTTGTGCCAACTGATCAGGCTCTGATATGAAGCAAACAAAACAGAATTCCCTCTGTGAAGTTTCAAGTCAACATGAAACATTTCTGGCACGTTAGGAAACTGACGCCGAAAACTCCGCAGCACATTTGTCACGTTCCGTGTCCTATGATATTCAGTGACCAAGAAGGCCCTTTGCCTGGGGGTAAACTGTGGACGCACCATGCTTGGCAGTGCCAGGTCATTACGACCAATGCACAGGCAAGATTCATATGCCTGTTTTTAAGTTCAAATGACTATGCAACCCATTATGACATGCATGGGCAATTTCATATCCAGCCCTGGTCAGTTGGCACAAGTCAGATTTCACTTGAGTCCCTTAATTGCCCTCTGTGCAGTCATGCCTGAGACCTAATGAGGTGTAACTGGTACCAATATCAGCGGAAAGATCTGAGGCAAAAGTACAAAATATGTTGTATACATGTATATTGCTACACCATCACAAAATTACCCGTTAAAAAGTGTATACTTTTTTTTACTCACTCTGTGGAAAGAGGATCAAGTTAATTTGAGGGCGCACTGCTCCTGTATGACCATTTCCCATATACCAGAAGGTGACAATATGAAACTGACATTTCTTCATCTCCTAGGATGGTATAGGTCTGGTACGCATGAATTGATAATATTCATGGCCCTAGAATTGTATAGTCCTGTTATGCATGGATTGATAGTACTCATGAAGACTGCACTGATATCTTTTTTTACTCCAGCCTTTGAAGGGATGGGATAGTTTTAACTGTTCCTTTTGCCTTTGCTTGGGGTCAGGGTTGGGGTTAGGGTTATCCAAAACATTTCTCGTAGGTGAGAATAGGGCTTTTCAGGTATACGATAAACGGACTTTTCTCTTATAAAGTTTGAATGTCCCCTTTGCTAGAATTGTTCATACAAAACATTTCTTGTAGGCGTGAATTGGCTTTACTGGTATAGGAGAAATTGACATTCCTCGTATACACGAGCAGCGCACCATAAAATCTACATGATCCTGGAAAGACAGCAAAGTGCTGTCAAAGTGCCCAAAAGAACACGGTGAGAACGTGCGAACTCCACACAGAAAGACCCCAGACCGGATTCAAACCCACAACCTTCTTGCTGTGAGGTAGCTGCGCTGCGAAAATTTGGTTTGAACCTCCATAACAACCATAATCCCGTCTCTTTGCAAGAGGCCCGCGGCACAATTTTACAAGCAGTCTTCAACCACCACCTCAGTCACATCTTGCTGAGGGCGCGCTGAAATCCAAAGGCACATTGTTGCGTTAATCTTCCTCTCTGCAGTAGGGGGACAGGTACGGATCTGCACCTCATTTACTGTTCTAACTCTATTGAGCGGGTTGTACCGTCTGTGACGAGCACAGTAATGACAGCTGCTGTTAGTCGGGGAGTTAGTGTTTGAGCGAGCCGCGCGATTAAGACGAGCTGTCAATTCCAAGCGCGAGCTCGAGAGCTGATGTTCTCGCGGTATAACCCAGAGCAGCCGCGAGGGACGCATCGCGGGAGCGCCGTCCTGTTTGTTCACTCGTCCGCGTAATTTCGACTCCTGCAGGAGCTGACTTCTGGGAAACGCGCAATTAAATTTGCGCTGGAATGGTACACACACACGCGCGCACACGCATGCACTACCAGTAGAAAGTTTTGGAACACTTCACTTATGTTTTGGGTCCAAGCTTTTTTTTGGGGGGGGGGGTGGAAATATGATGAGCTTTAACTCACGTAAATAACTTCAAATGGCACGAGCAGTGGCAGCTGCTGAACAGAAAACGGGGGAGTGGGTGGAAAACATCCCTTGAAACGAATGATAATTGACCGGTTTAAAATCATTGTTCTTCATTAACATGTTTTCCAACAATATGAATAATCCACTGTCAGTAAAGCGCTCAACTTCCTTTTAAATTAAATATTAGGGTGAGTAAATGATAAATTCAATAAAAAAATTTTTCTTCACCTGCCTCAATAGGCCACCCTCCATGAAAAAAAAAACACCCTGGATTTTCCGCGTTAACTTTTGTCATATCCTACAAAGCCGGCCATCAAACCTACGCTTCATGATTTTTTATTTGAAAACAAAGTTAACAAAGAATGAAATGTGCGCATTTTGCATCCAAATTACGCGTTTTACCCCGCCCCCCCTTGCTTTCTGTCCAACGGCCGCCACTGGGCACAAGGCAAGATCTGAATGGTGAGAGGTCAAAAAGAACCAGTTAGTTCACTGGATAGAGACCTAAATCTTGGATTTCATAAAGAAGTATTTGGCAAAATAAACAAGTAAACTATTAATTTCCATTAACTATTTAATTTTGAATCAAAATCAACTTAGATTGACACATATTCCAGAGTAGTGCACGGTGTTTGCCCTCAGAACCACAGGACTGTGCTTGTTATTGTGGCAAAAGGTGGCGACTTTGATCAATGCTAAATTTGCGCAGTTTTTTGTAAAAGCAAAAGCATCAAAATGTTTTTTTTTCCATCTCTGACTGCTTGAAAATAGTTCTTGTTTCAAAACTTTTGACAGGTAGTGCTTCACACACAAATAGACATGCATTCCACAGGCTATCTGACATTTCCAGAAACTTCAACATATAAAAATCTCATTTTACATTGCAATTTTCAGCAACAGAAGTAAAAACACTTTCCAATACAGTGTACTGTCTGTGACAGACGTGAATAAACGTGCATTTAATGCATGTCAGCTATAAGGATAAAATAACAATTAGATGTGCACGCATATAAAAAGGTTCCTGGAATGTAACATGGGAGTGGGGGGGGGGGGGATTAATATGCCCTTAAAACCTACATACCACAGAGAAAAAGAAACAGTTTACTGGTGAGCGACTCCCACCCGTGGTTCTGTACTTGTGAATGGGCAGGAATGTGTGCATTTAATACAGGCAAGTTCCTGCATGGAGCGCGACTCGCTTCTCGCTCTCAACTCATTCGTTTAAACGGCCCCAAACCCCAACACCATGGAACCCCCAAATCCGTCCCTCGAATCCATTTACAGCCCTGATTTTCTGTCCTCCCCAGTACAAACCCCAATTCCAATGAAGTTGGGACGTTGTGTAAAACGTGAATAAAAACAGAATACAATGATTTGCGATCCTTTTCGACCTATATTCACTTGAGTGCACAACAAAGACAAGATATTTAATGTTCAAACTGATAAACTTTATTGGTTTTTTTGGAAGTATTCACTCATTTTGAATTTGATGCCTGCAACACGTTCCAAAAAAGCTGGGACAGGGGCATGTTTACTACTGTGTTACAATACCTTTCCTTTTAACAACACTCAATAAGCGTTTGGAAACTGAGGACACTAATTGTAGAGGCTTTGTAGGTGGAATTCTTTCCCATTCTTGCTTGATGTATGACTTCAGTTGCACGACAGTGTTTGTTGTTGTATTTTGCGCTTCATAATGTGCCACACATTTTCAATGGGAGACAGGTCTGGACTGCAGGCAGGCCAGTCTATTACCCGCACTCTTTTACCATGAAGCCACGCTGTTGTAACACGTGCAGAATGTGGCTTGGCATTGTCTTGCTGAAATAAGCAGGGACGTCCCTGAAAAAAAAAAAAAGATGTCCTTTGGATGGCAGCATAGTTGCTCCAAAACCTGTGTGTACCTTTCAGCATTAATTGTGCCTTCACAGATGTGCAAGTTACTCATGCCATGGGCGCGAACACATCCCCATACCATCACAGATGCTGGCTTTTGAACTTTGCGCTGATAACAATCTGGATGGTCCTTTTCCTCTTCAGCCGGTGGACACGACATCCATGATTTCCAAAAAACAATTAGAAATGTGGACTCTTCAAACCACAGCACACTTTTCCACTTTGCGTCAGTCCATCTCAGATGAGCTCGGGCCCAGAGAAGCCGGTGGCGTTTTTGGGTGTTGTTGATATGTGGCTTTTGCTTTGCATGGTGGAGTATTAACTAGCACTTGTAGATGTAGCGACGAACTGTGTTAACTGATGATGGTTTTCCAAAGTGTTCCTGAGCCCAAATGGCAATATCTCTTATAGAATGACGTCGGTTTCTAATGCAGTGCCACCTGAGGGACCGATGGTCACGGGCATTCAATGTCGGTTTTTAGCCTTGCCACTTACGTGTTGAGATTTCTCTGGATTTTCTGAATATTTTGATGATATCATGGACTGTAGATGATGAAATCCCTAAATTCCTTGAAATTGCACATTGAGAAATGTTGTTCTTAAACTGTTGGACTATTTGCTCATGCAGTTGTTCACAAAGTAGTGAACCTCACCCCATCCTTGCTTGTGAACGACTGAGCCTTTCAGGGAGGCTCCTTTTATACCTAATCATGACGCTCACCTGTTTCCAATTAACCTGTTCACCTGTGGAATGTTCCAAACAGGTGTTTTTGAGCATTCCTCAGCTTTCCCAGTCTTTTGTTGCCCCTGTCCCAGCTTTTTTGGAATGTATTGGCCCTATATCAATCAAGGGTCTATGGCAAAAGCTTTAAGGGTTGATTAGTAGAATCAGGTGTGTGACTGGTTGGTTAGAATGAAGGCCCGCACCCACACCGGCTCATTCTGGAAAAGAGTATCCCTGCCCTCAACGCTGCAGGTGAACCTTGGGCACCAAAATTTGCAGCCGGAACTACAACTCCCATCAGCCCTCATTTCTTCACGTTGAGCGTGCTCAGAGCACCAACCCTTATCCACTGGGTCGTTTTCCTAAGTGTGAGTCTATGGTTGTGTAGCAATGACGACAGCTTAGTTAATATGTGCTCAACCTCGTAGAGAAAGGCTGAGGGCTGCATGTGGGCTAGCCTAATTACATCCAGTTTTTTGCTACAGTTTTCAAACTGTGTACTTTGTCATTGACACAGCATGACCAGGCAGATGTAATGATACTATGGCAACATTCCGTTCTGGTGATGCGAAATACAAATCTTGCGAGAGTTTCGTAAATCTGAAGTTACCATCAAAACATGACCACTGAACTGATTCTGACTGTGCCTGTCAGCCTTAATCAAAATTAGACTTTATCTTCTGAGAGCATTTGGACCATGCAGGCCAACTCAAGAGATTGCATGTATATTTACAATCATTCAATCACTCAGTATTTATACAGCTTGTTCGCACGATGCCTTTTTGCAATAAACAACAACAACAACAAAAAAACACATTCTTAGGAGAATCAACCAAAGCTGCCAAACATTTAGCAAGCTTTACAAAAACCCTGCCGAGCTCTGTGGCCCATGAACGACTATCACAGAGCCAATCAACCCTTAATACTGTCAGGTCAAAAATGTGTTTAGAACGCTGTCATTCTTATGCGATATCAATCACCGATGGTATCCGAAAGACACGGAGTTCAAGAACACTGACTTACGAGGAAAGAAAATCATTCTATTAACCTGCTATTCAAAGGGTTACGTCCGGGGATTGATTTACGGTCGGGATAACGCCAGCAGAGGGCACAATCGAGGCCTCCACTTTTTTGAGGCTGGAGGAGCGGGGGATTTCAGTCTGCGAGCTCTACTGCCCTAGGCAGGCAGCGCTCTTTATACTGCGATAATGTATATTTCTGCCCTGTGCAAGTCCGAGCACGGAGGAAGACACATTCAAATCATCCCTCATCGTTCAGCATCAGTCAGCCGTCGCAGTCGGCTTTCATTTCAGTCCTCTCCACAGGCATGAAAATCCAGCCCATAATTCCTCTAATTACTGCATCTCCCCCCAGGGCTTGTCGCTCTTTCCCCCCGCAGCCGAGCTGTACGCGTGCAGGGAAATCGGTTCTAATCCGCGAATGACACCGCTCCTGCGCGACCGTTTGTACGGCTGGAGGCGATCCGAATAGGTTTTAAGAGACAACGCTGGACAAATATTCGCCGTACAATCGGAATACTCTGAAATAAGGGGGCATTCCGAGAGCCAAGAGCCACGATTACTTAAAGTTTTAGCATTCGTGAAAACGCTAAATCAGTAGTACGACCAATGGTTGAAACAGTGTTTGTTTTGAACCAATCATAGGTCGTGTTATCGGTTTTACGCGTGCGATCAGGCCCACAAGTGTGAAGTGTCCCTGAATGGGCAAGTTGAGCATGCTGGTCAGATTTTGAGCCAATGAGAAACAGCACATTGTATACAGATGATGTAAGATTTCAAATATTCTAAAAGGCAGGTTCAAAAAAAAATATTCAGTATACAAAATTATACTGACAGCAGCGACATAACAAAAAATGCAAAAAAAAAAAAAAAATACTGTAGGCTGACCTAATGAGTGCGCTTTGGTGGATTTTAAATCTCAGACAATAAATGGAACAGCTAATCCTTCTTTGTCGTTTGGATTTGGATAGCTGCTCTAGTAGTAATGCATTTTTGTGGTTTGAAGGCTTAAACCTGAGATTTGCGTTTATAGGCCACATCTGCAGTTTGGGGCCTGAAGCTTTTAAATGCACGTTTCCTTTTCTGAAGGCGCGAGAACATGAGAGTCATATTTTTCTGTGTGTCCTCAGTCAAAATTTATTGTTTGTTTATGGAGATTAGTTTAGCTAAGATCAGCTGGAGTTAAATGAGTTGCACCACTGGCCTCTAATGTAGGGCAAACCTACACACTAATCCCTACAGGCTGTGAAAATGGTGGGTGAGGACTGTAAATCTGGCTATCTGCTCCTAGCTTGAAATGAGGAGCTCTCCACCAGGTGATTGTACAGTCATTTATCCCACCTCAGACAAGAAAAAGTGGATGGCATTGGTCGAAAGCAGTCACGTGGTAACCTCGTATATTCCCATATTACGTCTCCGAGCCCATACATGGCATGCGAGTACATTATCTCCCTTAGCGTCTCTGGAGCAGCCGAAATGGCATTCATGTGAAAAAAAAAGGTCTTTGATGGGATAAACTCGTTACACAGTTTGTTAGAGGGCCAATACGGAAATATATGGGGATCAGTAAATGGCGGCTCGGCTAACGCCTCGCCCAAAATGGCATTTACTGACCCCATATATTTCTGTATTAGCCCTCTAACAAACTGTGTAACTTATAATACCTGACCAATAGACTGACCGTTGCTAATGACTCATTTAAAAAGGCTGTATGATGGCCTACTGTGTTTAGCTTCACTGAAAGACGTTTGTTTATCACAGTAAAAATCCCAGTGTTAATTCAACTCCAACAGAGTTCATTTGAGTCCAAGATGGATGCTTTGGTCTCATATAAACTCTACTGGAGTTGAATTACCACTGGGATTTTTGCTGTGTTGACTGCATGATGGTGAGTCACCCTATGACAATGATGTCATTTGGATTTGGCTGAAGATCAAAGGAGTTTATCAATTACAGTCTCATCCAAACACACACACACACACACACACACACACACACACCTGCCAAGCAGTTTTCAAACAGCAAGCACACACACATACAAACAACACACACACACACACACACACACACACACACACATATGCCTTAAATGCTTCTGCAAATATCACATGCAACTGAACTAATCATGAAATGGTAATTAGCTGCGTTCTAAACTTATACTATATACTACATAAAAATAACAGTGGTAAAAATTCAAAACACCGAGATGGAAAGGTCTTGAGATTCAATTCAACTGAATTTTATTTGTTTAAGTCTTTTCACAAGATTGATTCAAAGAGCTTTAAACAGGACAGGACCTGAACACCCAAGGAGAGCGCCAAAGGCAACAGTGACAAGGAAAAACTCCCTAGAACAAAAACATCTTTGACAGAACCAGGCTGAATCAAAGTGACACTATCGTTAACTCCTGGATCAGCTGTTTGTGATTTAGGGATCGGTCATCCATACCAAGATCATATTTATCTCACCGCCTGTGGTCGTGTTAATGGCAAATTGATTGATTGATTAATTGATTCGTGAGTGACGCTCGAGTCTCATCACAACCATTGACAGTATAAAAAGATGGACGAAGCAACCGTGACGTCAGCCATTGGTTTCAGCATACCATTGAGGAAGCCTCGATTTTGGCTATTTGAATTGCGCCATTTTGTCATTTTGAAACCGGATGTGATTCCTATTGGACAAGAGCGTGAAATGAATGTCTTGGGAGAAGCAAGGGGTGGATCTATGGGTGGACCTTACCGTATCAGACAAGGATCAGAGGATAGCCACGCCCCTAAAGCATAGACTGGCTTTATCCTTTATTCTAGTCTATTTGGGACCATAATTTACGAAAATGAACATCATGATATATCGAAGGAGACTTGAAACTTGCGATAGATACAATAAAGTATTGTGCAAAATCATTACTTAAATTATAAATCTGGTGATAAAGTAGGGTCATTTTCTCATAGACTTCTATAGGATTGAACTTCTTTCTGCAACCACCGACGCCATCTGCTTGGCCATTAAATAGAATGCAAATTTTGGAGATTTCTGCATAGGCCTCAGTTTTCAGACCCGAGTTCTGCGTCCATCTTTTTATACAGTCTATGGGTGAATTCCAATTCCTATCTTATCACAACACTCCTTTCTAAGCTTCACTTATCCAGGAGTAAAAAGGGAATATCTGTGCAGTGCGCCCGCCAGTGGCAATGTACTGCACCAGCCACAATGAGCCCAGACTCGTTGGGTGCATCTTAAAGCCTATCCTTCAAAGGCTGCATTTTAAAGGGTATTCATATACTCCCGTCCACCATATGAGCATTCAGGGTTCGAGATAAGGATAAATTTAGGGTTAGGGTTAGGTTTGGGGCAAGGTTTACGGTTAGGGGTTAGAGTTAAGGTTAGGATTAGGGAAACCACAGACAACTAGCTTAAACCAAAACAGTTTAAAAGAGATGAAATGATGTTGTGTCAGTTTGGTGGATGGAATTTAGTGACAGCCCCTAAAAATGCAGCCTTCGAAGGCTGCAGCCTAGGCTGTGAGATGCACCTAATGATTACTGAGTAAAAATTTTATTGCCATTATCATTTCAGTTTGATTTGAACAATTTTATCTGGCAGCTAAATACGCAGTCATGCAGATAAAACAAGAAGTGAAATGTTTGGTTTCTATGCTTGCTCAATAAAGGAGAAGCAAGGTAAATAAATTAGCTTCCGGGAGGTAAAATAGATTTTAAATAAAAGGGTGAAATTCCTGGGCGGACATGCTTGCTGTAAAAAAGCCTAGGGTCTGGTGACAGCTGGGATCGCTGTGATCACTGGGCTTTTCTCTCTTTCTTCATCCCTCCATTTTATTTACAGTACAAAGACAAGAGAGGAAAAGAAAAATGTAAAGACGTGACATCGTGAAAAGGGCAGTTCTGCCCAGGGGCCAGGCAGCTGGAGAGCAGGTCCCAGGGCTATGTCATTCCTGCACCATGCCTGAACTTCCCCCGTCACTCACGGTTACCAGCGCTGAAGATAAGCTCCAGCCTGGTCTACAGTATCGCGCAGCACAGCGCTCAGACAACAGCTACAAGAGACTGACTGAAGCTGGGACCATAATGGAGCATATAGATTTACACAAGAAGGATTCTCTCGCTACCGTCACTCAAAAAAGAATAAAAAACAAACCGGGGCAGTGCCTAGAGTACTGTAACAACTGGAAAAAAGTGACACGCAATCGCCATTGAAACTCTCACGTTACCAGCTAGAAGGCTAGCCAGAGAGCAGTGATGTCATACACAAAACAGTGCACACGAGACCCAGCTGACAGTGGGGTACCTGTATTCTTAAACATTAGCAGCATCTGCTGTGTTTCAACATAGAGGTCTCTCTCACCTGGGAAAACATGAAAGTATTGGGGGGGATCATACAGCAGCATGAGATATTTTTCTAAGGGCATCAAATCAGTTCTGAAAACAAAGTGTGAAGGGTGGGTGAAAAGTTGGATTGGGTGATTAGGCGATGAGTGAGTGAGTTTTGTGGGTGTCTGAGTGGATCTTTGACAGATCTAGTCAATGAAAGTAGGTTTACTGGGTGATTGAGTGGACTGCCAGCAGCCATACCACTATTCGATCTGCTCCAGCCGCGTGGCTGAAGCTAAGCAGGTGTGGGCTTGGTCAGTACTTGGATGGGAGACCACTGAGGAAAACCAAGTTGCTGCTGGAAGAGGTGTTGGTGGGCCAGTAGGTGGCGATCTTCCCTCTGGTGGAATAATCCCCAATGCCCCAGTGCAGTGATGGGGACATTGTACTGAAGGAGACGCCGTCGTTCGGATGAGATGTTAAGCCGAGGTCCTGACTCACTGTGGTCATTAAAGATTCTATGGCACTCTTCGATAAGAGTAGGGGTTTCCCCGGTGTCATGGCTAAAGTCCCAACCTGGCTCCTTCCACCTGCCACCTAATCATCCCCTGATCCAATTGGCTGCGCATTTGCCCTCTCCCTCCCCATCTCAGCCCCCAGGGCTCCCTTGAAAAAGAGATTTCAATCTCAACGGGACTTCCCTGGTTAAATAAGGGTTAAAAAAAAAAAAAAAAAAGTTGTGTGAGTGATGAGGTGAATGAGAGGGACTTAAGCGAGTAACAGTAAAATTTGGGTTGTGTGAGTGGGGTTGAACGACTGATCAAGTGAATGAGAGCGAGCTCAGAGAGTTACTATGTGCATTAAAGCAAGTTAAGAGGGTGAGTGAGTAACTTTGTGAATGAAAATGAGTTCAGAGGGTGACTGAGTTACTATGAGAGTGAAAGCGAGTTTAGAGAGTGAGTTAATATTTGAATGAAAGTGATTTTAGTGAGTGAGGGAATTACTATGTGAATGAAAGCGAATTCAGCGGGGGAGTGAGTCACTCTGAATTAAAGAGTTTCATGGGTGAGTGATTACTATGTGAATGAAAGCGAGTTTAGTGAGTGAGTTTCTATGTGATTCAAAGAGAGTTTAGAGAGTGAGTGAGTTACTATGTGAGTGAAAGCGAGTTCAGAGGGTGAGTGAGTTACTATGTGAGTGAAAGCGAGTTCAGAGGGTGAGTGAGTTTCTATGTGAGTGAAAGCGAGTTCAGATGGTGAGTGAGTTACTATGTGAGTGAAAGCGAGTTCAGAGGGTGAGTTACTATGTGAAATCAAAGCTAGTTTAGAGGGTGAGTGAGTTCCATTGTGAATTTAAGCCAGATAAGAGGCTGAGCGAGTTATTATGTGAATGAAAGCGAGTTCAGAGGGTGAGTTACTATGTCAGTGAAAGCGAGTTCAGAGGGTGAGTGAGTTACTATGTGAGTGAAAGCAAGTTCAGAGGGTGTGTGAGTTACTATGTGAGTGAAAGCGAGTTTAAAGGGTGAGTTACTATGCAAATCAAAGCTAGTTTAGAGGGTGAGTGAGTTCCATTGTGAATTTAAGCCAGATAAGAGGCTGAGCGAGTTATTATGTGAATGAAAGCGAGTTCAGAGGGTGAGTGAGTTACTATGTCAGTGAAAGCGAGTTCAGAGGGTGAGTGAGTTTCTATGTGAGTGAAAGCGAGTTCAGATGGTGAGTGAGTTACTATGTGAGTGAAAGCGAGTTTAAAGGGTGAGTTACTATGCAAATCAAAGCTAGTTTAGAGGGTGAGTGAGTTCCATTGTGAATTTAAGCCAGATAAGAGGCTGAGCGAGTTATTATGTGAATGAAAGCGAGTTCAGAGGGTGAGTGAGTTACTATGTCAGTGAAAGCGAGTTCAGAGGGTGAGTGAGTTACTATGTGAGTGAAAGCAAGTTCAGAGGGTGTGTGAGTTACTATGTGAATCAAAGAGAGTTTAGAAAGTGAGTTACTATGTCAGTGAAAGCGAGTTCAGAGGGTGAGTGAGTTACTATGTGAGTGAAAGCAAGTTCAGAGGGTGTGTGAGTTACTATGTGAATCAAAGAGAGTTTAGAGAGTGTGTGAGTTACTATGTGAGTGAAAGCGAGTTCAGAGGGTGAGTTACTATGTGAATAAAAGCGAGTTCAGAGGGTGAGTGAGTTACTATGTGAGTGAAAGCGAGTTCAGAGGGTGTGTGAGTTACTACGTGAGTGAAAGCGAGTTCAGAGGGTGTGTGAGTTACTATGTGAATCAAAGAGAGTTTAGAGAGTGAGTGAGTTACTATGTCAGTGAAAGCAAGTTCAGAGGGTGTGTGAGTTACTATGTGAGTGAAAGCGAGTTCAGAGGGTGAGTGAGTTACTATGTGAATCAAAGAGAGTTTAGAAAGTGAGTGAGTTACTATGTCAGTGAAAGCGAGTTCAGAGGGTGAGTGAGTTACTATGTAAATCAAAGAGAGTTTAGAGAGTGAGTAAGTTACTATGTGAGTGAAAGTGAGTTCAGAGGGTGAGTGAGTTACTATGTGAATTTAAGCCAGATAAGAGGCTGAGTGAATTATTATGTGAATGAAAGCGAGTTCAGAGGCTGAGTGAGTTACTTTTTAAGTGAAAGCAAGTTTAAAGGGTGAGTTACTATGCAAATCAAAGCTAGTTTAGAGGGTGAGTGAGCTACTTTGTGAATTTAAGCCCGATAAGAGGTTGAGTGAGTTATTATGTGAATGAAAGCGAGTTCACAAAATAAGTAAGTGGGTTGGCGGTTGATTGGGTAATTGGGGGTGTAAGTGCAGTGGGGGGTACCACTCCCACGTGTTGCGTGGGCAGTAAACTTGAACGTCAACACTGCAGGCAAAGCAGAGGACTAACACAGGAGGAGAGACTAGATCTTTCAGCTCAAGCACTTAAGCCTGAGGCTAGAGTCAGGCTTGCCTGTGCACATTACCGCTAATCCACTAATCCGCGCTCTGTCTCTGCCTTGACAGGACCGCGCCCGGCACTCCAGGACATGGAAAAATATCCAAGCCCCGAAAACTACGGGCACGGTTCCAACTCCAGGAGAATTTGGCTCAAACTACACCAGCGCTAGCGCCGTTAGCCCTGAATAGCATATTGCTGTTAAGACAGATTGTCGCAGAGACTGAGCTTTTTTTGTCCCCCGTTTAATACCCAAGGAACAACGAAACAACCAAAGATGAGGTTTCACTGAGCCTATAAGTGTGGAGATGAGTCAATTGTTATGACAAAGAGAAAACAGGGCAGAGGTGCCAACGTAAACAGACTTTGGAGATACTTAGCCACCATAGCACCGAACAGACAGGCAAATCTTACCCTCACACACAGATGACAGACACCCTAATCTACCCTGAGGACGGACAGACATCTTGATCTCACTAAAGCTAAAGAGATATCTCGTCTACAACCAGATCTATTGCTAATGCGCAATATAACCTCAATATTGCTCATATGGATATATAAACACGAATACTTATTCTGATGTTAACTGTGCTCATTTACATGTGCATTTGTGGATGTCTGTGTGAGTGTACTCATGTGCTTGTGAGAGTGTGTGTGTGTGTGTGTGTGTGTACATCTGTGTGAGAGATTCTGAAGCCGACAGAGGTCATAATTGCTGATGATGAGAAAAGGCACTAGAGAAATCATTGATAAAGTCCTGCTTGTTTTAATACCAGTATATGCCCCTGCTTCTAAATCGCATATGAATCTTCTAATTCACAGAGTTCACAAAACACAGCTGAGTGTTTTTGTTTATGCAGACACTGCTGCATTACACAATAGAGTGAAGAGGTATATATTCTTGTGACTGAACCATCTTTATGCTTGAGCCTGTCCTAGAAGGATTGTATTTGCATGGGGAAGCAGGCAGTGCTATATATCAGGATAAAGACGCATGTTTCACAGCCTACAAACACAGACCGACAGGACTGAAACCACAGCTAACAGAGTATACGGTCGGTCTCCAAGAGCTGCTCTTCGGTGGTGAAACACTGAGCGTCGGTTGATCGATGGTCTGGACATGATCCAGAGCGCCTAAGCACCAGCAAACAGGCATGCAGCAGACACGGTAAATGTCGTTTCTGCTTTTCCGTTAAAATACAAAAGCTATTCCGTCAATTTACAGCAATGTCCCTCACCGAGAATAGCTGAATGTGAGCCTTACAAAGAACACAGTGAGAATGTTAGCATGCAGGAAATCATTAGCCTGATTATTAAGCAAAGGGAAAGACATCTTTGGTCCCAAACGCTTGAAAATGAAGATCCAGTAGTAAGTGACTCTTAATCTCATGACTCATAGAGGTGATCCACTTGGAATACCTTTACTCTATTGCTTTACTGGTATGAAATGAGGGACTTATAATGGACCATATATAGACACGAATTATGCGAATATCAAATAACCATAAATCAGACAGTGCGGTCTCAAATGTTTCAATCATAGGAGAAACTTCCAAAAACATTCATCAGGATTAAAAAGTAATGATTTGCCCGCAGAAATGACATGAGTAAAGTAAACATTAATGCTGTGTTCGGGAAGAACAGTCGTTCAATCACCTAGCTGATTTGGCAAGACAAGCGTTATTCGGGATTGATATATGCTATCACTAGTTTGTTATCACTGAGCTTGACAGTGCCTTTCTACTGCAACACACCTACTGTCACACAGTTTGCCAATGTCTCTGATCAATGTATATGACCTAAAGGTCTGTTTTGCTGGCATTGATACTTCTTTGGTCCTCATGTTGGCAGACAACCACGACTAGACTTCACCTACAGATTCAACTCCTAGAATCAACTCTACACCCTCTGTTACTTTTTTTGCACATGATCTAAGCACACGGTTAGTCAACAACAACAACAGCAACTAAGCAACCGGCTGTCCATTTATTTTTGCTCCCCTGAAATGGAAAAACTGCGTATGAAAAGGGTTTTATTTTGAGCCCAATGCGGGAGTGACATGGGCCAAAGGGACTATAGATCATTGTTCCAATAATTGTGAATTTTAGTGGAAGCCCTGTCTGTGCAAATTCTCACAGCCTGAAAAAATTACAGGGTCCAAATAAGATGGCTTGGAGGTAAGTGAGAACAAGTGGAGACATAATCCTTCTTGTACATTTTTTCCATCATTGCAGTAATTTATGACTTAAACGTCATTTCATCATCTGAGCAATTTACGACTCTCCCCACTGCTGCGCTGTACGGCTGATTTCAGGCACAAAAAAAAAAAAAAAAAACAAAAAACACAGTAGGCGCAACACAACCACATCCTCGAATACAACCACAGAATTTATAAATAAGGAAGAACCTCCGCTCTCATAATTTACCGTACAATAGGCAGCGCTTGCGAGATCGTCCAGAATGAACTGGAACCTACTGAGTATGTTAATGGAGAAATTTTTCTGGGAATTTTCATTATGCTTTCAAAATATGGGGTCGAGAAAATGGATATTGGTCCATTTTTTATTTTCTTTTTTCCAAGGTTTTTAAATGTAATAAAATACATTTTTGTTACCATTAGTGATGTCACACATCACAAGCCACTTTACGGAACTTGGCCAGCCACTTGATAACAGTAGACTACAAAGCATATGCAAGTGTATGTGCAGTATAGGAAATCTGGACTTGGCCACTGCATGAGTTATTTCAGATGACATGAGATAGAGGAACAACTATAACATTACTTGTGACATTAGCTAGCTAGGTAGGTGGTTATGAGAGTGTAATTTTCGGTTCAATTTTCAATTTTCGGTTTTTTTTTTAATTTTTATTTAACCACATGGCTAATGTCTGTTATTGTTATAATGTGAAAAAAACTTTAGGAATATAATATACAAAAAAGCCAAAACCATAATTATCGAGATTGTGGTCCCAGGGTAATGTTGCTTGTGTACTGCAGACTCTCAGTGCCATTGAGGGAGGGTGTTCAGTCGCAATATGTCGGTAAGTTAAATACAATACATTAGCAGAATGCTAGCATTTTATGAGTAAATTTGTCTGCCCAGTAAGAAAAACGAAAGGACACTGGTATTTCTTTTTAGGTCAGTTCTAATATATCATCGATACTACATTTGCTAAAACTAAAATAAAAATTGCAGCCAACTTCTGCAAAATGGCACTCACAGTGAGTGAACCAGAGGGCTCTTATGTAACCTTTGGCTGTTACGACAGGATCATGAATATAAGGACACAACAGACTTAGAGCACTAGGAAAATGCCAGTCGGAGTAAGCGGCAATGAGATTCTACCGGAATATCCTGCAGGGTGACATCTGCTGTTCGGATGAGCTAATGACATGCTGGGCCAAGGCAGCATGGCCCCACAGCAGCCTGAAGTTCTGGGATAAAGGGGACATGTGTGGTTTGGCAGCGGTATCGCGCCAATAGCCTCACCAAAAGAAGTGTGGCATTGACACCTTCCCAGTGCACCAGCACAGGCCACTTTGCCCAGCACACAGGCTGTGAATGAGCATTTGAGACAATACTTTTTCCCTTTAAGTCAAATACCAGGAACTCATTCTGGATGTTTTCCTTTAAAGACCGATGCCTCAGGAATAGTGTGGATGCCACTGGAAGTAGAGTCATGTTATCTGCCTCAGGGTGAACTCATTGCCTTCAATGTCAAGACTGAAATGGCTACCGGTCTTCGACCTCGTTCCACTCCTCCAGGCTATAGGTTAGAAGGATTCCAAGGATGCAAATTAACCCTTCGCTTAAATTATGCCCCTGTTGACCTCTTCAACTCTGTGATCCCATGTGCGGGTTCGTCAAATGCAGCTGCTGTTACTCCAACCAGTGGAACTTTAGACCTATTCTAAATTCTTGCGGCGATCACAAGGTTTCCCAATATGCCTGCCAGAATTACTGGGAAATGTATATAAAATGAAGCACAAGATCTAGACATTTTCTGTTTGATGTAATGCTGCAGCCAAAAAAACATGGCATCCTAGGTTTGAATGTTTCTCTTTGATGGAGCTTCAGTGAAGCGCTGAAACCAGCAGATGCAGAATATGTATGCGACACTGTACAAGAACATGGAATCAAAGCTTTTTTCTGACTTAGAACCTACTTAAGAGGAAATTGATGAAAAAAAATCAGATTTTAAGGGGTTAAGGGTCACACAAGGGTCTTGGTCGTGTCCATGGTACCACCTGGTAAGTTTTCTATTTCATCATCGTACAGTGTGGACCAACAGACTCCTCTCATGAGCAGCTCAGTTGGATCCCTAGCTGTTGAATGAAGTGTGCATTGTTTCGGCGTGGAGTGAAAGCCTACAGTATGGAAGAGCTTAAGATGCAGGGCTGGGCTCGCCTGCTTTCACGTCAACTGCGGATGAGAGCTCTGTGCAGAGAGATGATCGCCATATAGGCTGCTGCATTAACCCCCAACCCCAGCTTTAGCTCGGCTGCGAACGTCTGTCTTTACCTTGTTTCCTCTCTGCTGGCAGTGTCACGGACTTACAAATAATAAAACCAATCAAAGTTTCACATGCAAGGGCACGCTGCTTGTTCAAACTGCTGAGGAAGACCTCCCATTGCGAGCGGGTCAAAACAACTGTTTGTGAAGTTACTAAGATACCTAAGAACTCAGTGCAATAACTTTTTTTTTTTTTTTGAAAGTGTAAATTAACACAACGTAAGTTGCATGCTTATTCTTCAGATGCATAAACAGGAAGCTAGCTCAATTACTTTTATTGTGAAGTCCATCTAACATAATGCAGAAACAAAAGCTGGAGTCTGCAGAAAATAATTTCCATTGGGAGACTCATTCCCAAGTTCACCAAGTACATATCATCAAGAAGTCGCAAAGCTGATCGACAGAAATGCAGAAGCCATGCATGTTAGATATAGAACAGGGTCTTCAAATATCTATTGCAGGAACCAGCATAAGAATTTTCTGGTCTGGCTATTATCTGCTACTGAACAAGTCTTTTGAAAAGGGTCTATCCTGAGGCTCTCTTTCAAGTTGAAGATTCCAAGGGAAGAGGCCTCATACTGTATAGAAACTCTAATAAAACCAAACCACCCTGAGACAGCTCTTTTGTTGGACACGAAGAACATTCCATTCCAGCAATTACACTCATGCGGTTTGCATACTGAGCCCCCCAAAAAAGCGAGATTTGCATAGTGAGCCAAGCGCTAGCGGCGACGAGTTCTCGGTTTGTGTAGTTTATTCCTGCAGAGAAGCCTGTAAAACGCATGTGACCTTTAAGGCACGAGGCCCCTGTTTCCATACACACAAGCAAAGGCACGAATCCCGAACCTGGCCGGCGTTCAGGAGCACTAGAGAATGTCAGTGATGAAATCCCTTGAGTGAACTTATGCAAGCACCTGTGGTAAACAGCAATCAACAAGACCTCCAACAGAACGCTCATACCTGACTCTTAACCCTCGACTGGTATACAGTCCTTGACTCCTGCTGTTATTGATGCTGAGCCACTGCTGAGTAAATAGGCTTCCGCTACACCTGTAAGTGATCTAGTCTATTTGTAATAAGAATAGCAACTTGATATGGGATAAACATTATCTCTCTTTAGCACATTTAGCGCAAAATACTTGAAACAGCTACTTCACCCACAATCAATGAAATCCAGTAAACTGAGTGATTGTAATTACATCATTTGAAAATGTTGCAGTAATTAAACAGAGCAGTCGGGCAGAAGGGTTTCGCATTTCCTGGCTATTTTCCCAGCCTGGCTCTGTCAAAGTGCCATCGAATGATGCCATGAATTAAGTGGCTATCAGATTGTACTCTCCCTCCCCACCTCAGCTGGTGCGTGGTGAGCCTTCTGACACAAAATGGCTGCCGTGCACAGGCTGGTGCTGAAAACTGGTGATGTTTGAGGCAAACTTCTCCCTTGTGTGTCACTGGAGGTTGGTGGTAAACGATGTATCCAGTGTCATCAGATTGTATCACGGCCAGTGTTGCTAATCTCGTGCTCAGAGCTGTTATGTGAGGGTGTGTCTATCCATTCACAGTTTCACCTGGTGAGCAGCACAGGGCATTATCGCACTGTAAGCTTCCTCAATCACATTGCTTTAAATGAATTACACCCTCGTGTGCAGACAGAGGCGATGCTCACAGAGGTGGAAAGTGACACTCATTCATCATGAAGTGGGCCTGGTGTGTGTTACGCTGGCAATACGGCATCGAGCCCAGTGAAAAAATAACAAGTGACAGAAATCCTCCTTATAGAATCTAGGGGAGAACTCTGTGTGTGTGTGTGTGTGTGTGTGTGTGTGTGTGTGTGTGTGTGTGTGTGTGTGTGTGTGATGCATGTATAAGCATGCATGTGCATGTGTGGGCGAGCTTGCCTGTGCACAGTCTATTCTGTGTGATCTATTGCAGTACCTCGGTATATCTCATGCCAAGAGCTGCTACAACAGCGACATCCTGAGTCGCTTTTCTTTTGCAATATTTTTGTCTTGAGCAATAACACCAGTAACCCATGAAGGTAAAGGCCCCAGGCAGGTTTGAGCACAAAATTAAAGTATAAATAAACCCATGATTTATTTCAATCTGGCACAGCTCTGCAAGTACTTGGCTTTCTCTGCAGAGAAACTGTCACAATCAGCTTTGTGTGCGCGTACGTGTGTGGGTGTGTGCTAGTGCGAGTGCGCGTGCTTGCATGCAGGTACATGTGTGTTTGCATATGGGAGAATATTGGGGACTAGCGTTATTTACTGAATCTAAACTAAGTTGAACAAAATCTGATATATTAATAAAACTTACTGACCCAAATGGGTCCGTCAAATGCAGCTACTGTACACAAACCTGTGGAACTTCTGGCCTATTTTAAATTCTGTTGGATATTTCAAGGTTTCAAATGATCCTAAATATGGCCTGCTGAATGACAGGGAAATGTTTGAGGTGATGTACCAGATCGAGATACTTTCTATTTTTTGTAAAGCCGTGGCCATAAAAATATGGCGACGTCGGTTTGAGTAGCTATTTCTTTCAATAGCCTATAGCCTAGGTGAGATGAAGCGTCAGTGAAGTGCTCCGACCGGCATATACAGAATATTTATGTGGCGTTGTCCCAGTATGAAAATATGCGTCTTCTTACTTTGAATCTACTAAAGGGAAAACTTTGTTGAAAGTTACAGTTTAAGGGGTTAAATGTCACAGCAAACTGACCCTCCGTATAGGCTACAAACCGCAGCGGTTTGGTCGCCTTCCTTCACTTAACTGCGACCACTATGATGCGTCGAAAAATGACAACAAAACTTTAAAATATGACAGTTTCATAAATGTAAAACCTAAAATAAGAAAGTATTGAAACATGTTTATTTAGTTTGTGGTTTCGTTTCCAATTTTGCCTAGCGTTAGAAATTGGGATTGAAGAGCAAGCAATTGGTGTGGATACGACGGTAAACAATAGCCTATATCTGTGACGAGGAACTTATATCTGACCTATTACAAATCATACGGCAGGAATTTTTGACTTTACTTTGAAACTCACGAACCTGACACTCCATACCCGTCATCTAATCACGTGCCCCACCCCTCAGCAAATAAAGCAGCCGGTTTCGAGTTACTTCATCTTTTAGTTACAAGCTTAAATAAAAAAAAATGAATATGTTGTGGAATATATCGTCCTGCACGCATATTATACTCGCATATGTTATATTTAAAACTAAAAACAACGGACAATCTGCTTTTTGAGATACCGAATTATTGCTCAAGAACATGCATATGGATGAAATGACTGCAATAGACAAAAAAAAAAGCCGTTTTCAACTAATTTCTTCGGTTTCAATTGAAAACAAAATGCGAGTGTGACGACACAAAAATGACACAACAGGTCCACTCTCCTGTACCGTGGCGAAAGCACAGAAGAACAGGTCATTGTGTTGCTGTATTGGACCGTCTCAAGTGATCAGATACCATCTAGATTAGAAACCTTAATCACAGAAAAAAAAAAAAAAAAAAATCTTCAAGTCGGTAGCAACAAATAAATCATTTAGAATCATTTTTCCACCACGGATGTATAGACCCCTTGAACAGAGTAAAAAAAAAAATAAAAATCACAGTTACCCCAGTTTTATTATTTTCTGAATATATATATATATATATATATATATATATATATATATATATATATATATATCACTTAATAATGAGCGAGTTCGTAGTAAAATAAAAAGACGGGCAAAAAAAAAAAAAAACGTGAGCTTGCAAAATTAAATTTACTGTTCAATCAATTTAAGAGTCAGTGATGGCTGATCGTGCGCGGGCACAAATCAGCCTAAACTAGAGGCAACATCCTTAACAAAAAAATGTGAGTTTTTGATTTCAATCACTCATATATCGAGCTTGGTGCACAAAAGTGTTACGTACATTTTTTTTTTTTTTTTTTTTTTTTTTTTTTGCTGTAACTAGTAGGCTACGTTGGATGTAAATCATATTTTTTCACATTGTTTCAAAGTTTTATATTGTTTTTTTTTCCTCAAAACTTAAAAAAATGCACTTAACCTTTTCAAGCAATCGATATAAGCTATTTTGTGATTATTCGTTTTACTTCATTTAACGTGATGACAGGATGCGCATGAGCGCATTATCTTCGCAGGACAAACCTGATATGCGAACACCGGGAGAAATCATTGTAACCCCGATTACCCTCCCAGTTAAGTTTGCTTAGGCAATTTCATTGACGAATATTTTTCGCACATACCAAATTTTAGGATTTAAAAAAATTAATTGGAATTCAGCATAAAAACTTCTACATACATTTAACTAAATCGAATCTATTTCTAACTATTAAATGAAAACGTAGCCTGTCTCAGTCTATTTACTCCGGTATCCTGACGTTTACGACGTGCAGGTTACCCAGGAGTTTAGGGTAAGCTCGATCGTGACTTACCAGTTAGGATACGAACAAACATCAGCTTACAATACATTTGAACATAGAAAGAAAGTATTTTCAGAACAACGCCGGAATGAATTGGGTGCGCAAAAATATCCCCATTTCTGCTTTGCGCATTCTCCTGAGTAAAATTTCCCCCTTGTAATAAACTCAGCTGTCCCATATTAATGACGAATCATTCCGTCGAAAATGTTTATTCTCAAATCTGTAGTCGCCTACAACGCGATATGACAGCAGTGAGCAGCCAGCTGACAGGGTAAAATGCCATATATGCTTATGGCTGGACAGCAGTAAATCAAACTTACCCCATGCGTCGTTCCAACTGCCAAGACAACAACGAAGACGAAAATTCTGTGAGTGAGGCAAAGTCAAATAATTATTATTTTGTTTTTTTTTCCTCGCAAGGACGATAAGCAATCAATTATTCTTCCGTGAAATACCAGCCTATAAAATGCCATAAGAATTAGGCTATTCATCCATGAACTTTATTTGATATAAACATCGGGCCTACATCACATCGAATGTCAATCAATGAAGTTTCACGCACCCGATTTTCATTTTGCCCTTTGCAGTGTGAAACTCCGGTGATTCGCCTACAGCCGCGTCTCACTGTCTGCAGTGAGAAACGGATCACCAGCTGCTCTCGCTGAAGGATCCACTATGCAGTTCTCC
This sequence comes from Gymnothorax javanicus, assembly GCA_029692085.1. NCBI lineage: Eukaryota > Metazoa > Chordata > Actinopteri > Anguilliformes > Muraenidae > Gymnothorax > Gymnothorax javanicus. The sequence goes on along the minus strand of CM056199.1, from coordinate 3,342,964 downwards.
CACTATCGCAGAGGGCGGCAACTGAGAAAAGAAGCGCAAATATAATTAAGCGCTGGTGTAGAACCAGCTCCAAAGAGAGAATCACTCAAAAATACACGGACATGCATGCTATGAAAAGACAGAAAACGAACCTAACTCACCCAACTTCGGTGCTTTGAAAGCTCAGCCGTTTCGCCAGCTTCATTCCAAAGCGCGCAATAAGCGGCGTGAGCATTAGAGGGCGGAGGGGGCGGAGCCTCGAGGAGACTGAGCGATACACCTTTCGCTCCTTTCAGACAGTCAAATTGGACCAGTCTACAGGTGTCCACATGTTCTCGCGTATTCTATCAGTGAAATACCAAATACCAAAATTTCTGGAGTACCAAAGCAGACTTAGAGTGGTTCTCCAACATGTTCAACCAAGTCCTCCATTTGCCACCATTTCCACACCATTCAGAAAACTACATGGGCTTAAATGTCGGCATTTTTTGTAAGTGCACCTGACGAAGGCCACGTAGGCCGAAACCTTGTGGATCAATAAACTCACATGGGGAACTATTTAAACAGTGTGCTGACTTTTATTCTTTTTTCTACATTTTCATTTTGGGTCGAGCACCTGTGAATTTCTAGTTTGGATGTGCGTGCATTTTTCTGCTTCTGCTTAAATGTCGGCATATCAGAAAAAATACATCTCAAAACAAATAATTGCATCTTGGGAATGTTTTATCTCATAAGTCACATCAATTAACTGTCAAAGATGTCAGTGTATTTTAGTTTGGTCAATACATCAATGCAAATGCACCTGTAGGAATATGTCTTGATAGTTACTGCACTATATGTCAAAATAAGCTATAGACTTTTCATTTTTAAAGTTTTGTGTGATTTTCAACACAAATCTGTCCACATTGCTTCTTTTTTGCAACAAATACTGTATAAACTGTGCTACCCAGGAAAACTTCACTTACAGGCCTCTGTGTGATAATAAAATAAGAAATTATGTAAAATGTGTTGTGCCGTGCTGGCTTTACACATCTGCTCTGAGAATTTTTCATAAAACGTTTTAGTGACAAATGACAGGCTTGTGCCTAACAGAAACCTACATCATTTTTTAAAGGAAAATCTCAAATTGACCATTGTAAAGGCTTAAAACCAATTTGGGTCAATTAGGATATTAACCCTCTGAGCCCTTAACAAGTTCTTTCTAATATGAAAAGGTCACAACTGAAATCAGGAAGTACATAAAATTAAACAAAAAAGCCTCAGAGAAGAAAGTCAAAAATTGGGAATTGATTGGAGGTATTAAGGCCGAATTTCAGTCTGGACAATTTATCATCAGCTATGCCTTATGACAGTGCTTAAGCGAAAATGCCTGTCAAACCAGAATTAAATGGCAGCAAATTACAGAATGAAAACTTCTAAAGTGGTGTCAATGAGCTGAATGCTGCAATCAGATGATTTAGAAGCGCAAGCTGGACTGAGACAGGAGTCAGACTGAGGGTCCCCTGAAAAATATAAAATCAGAGTATGCTGAGAAGCTTAGAATTAGGGTCTGTTGTAAAGTTTATAATCAGGGTCCATTGTAAAGTTTAGAATTAGAGTCTGCTGAGAGGTTTAGAATCAGAGTCTATTGTAAAGTCTAGAATCAGGGTCTGTTGTAAAGTTTAGAATCAGTGTCTGTTGTAAAGTTTAGAATCAGAGTCTGCTGAGAAGTTTAGAATCAGGCTCCGTTATAAAGTTTAGAAACAGAGTTTACTGAGAATTTTAGAATCAGGGTCTGATGTAAAGTTTAGAATCAGGGTCTGGTGTGAAGTTTAGAATCAGAGTTTACTGAGAAGTTTAGAATCAGGGTCTGTTGTAAAGTTTAAAATCAGGGTCTGGGGAAAGTTTAGAATCAGAGTTTGATGAGAAGTTTAGAATCAGGGTCTGGTGTGAAGTTAAGAATCAGAGTTTACTGAGAAGTTTAGAATCAGGGTCTGTTGATAAGTTTAGAATCAGGGCCTGGGGAAAGTTTAGAATCAGAGTTTGATGAGAAGTTTAGAATCAGGGTCTGGTGTAAAGTTTAGAATCAGGGTCTGTTGTAAAGTTCAGAATCAGGGTCTGGGGAAAAGTTTAGAATCAGAGTTTGATGAGAAGTTTAGAATCAGGGTCTGGGGTGAAGTTTAGGATTAGGGTCTGGTGTGAAGTTTAGAATCAGAGTTTGCTGAGAAGTTTAGAATCAGGGTCTGTTGTAAAGTTTAGAATCAGAGTTTGCTGAGAAGTTCAGCATCAGGGTCTGGTATGAAGTTTAGAATTAGAGTTTGAGGAGGAGTTTAGAATCAAGGTCTGTTGTAAAGTTTAGAATCAGGGTCTGGTGAGAAGTTTAGAATCAGGGTCTTTTGTAAAGTTTAGAGTCAGGGTCTGGTGTAAAGTTTAGAATCAGAGTTTGCTGAGAAGTTTAGAATTAGGGTCTGGTGTAAAGTTTAAAATCAGAGTTTGCTGAGAAGTTTAGAATCAGGGTCTGGTGTGAAGTTTAAAATCAGAGTTTGCTGAGAAGTTTAGAATTAGGGTCTGGTGTGAAGTTTAGAATCAGAGTTTGCTGAGAAGTTTAGAATCAAGGGCTGTTGTCAAGTTTAAAATCAGAGTTTGTTGAGAAGTTTAGAATCAAGGTCCATTGTAAAGTTTAGAATCAGGGTCTCGTGTAAAGTTTAGAATCAGAAGTTGTTGATAAGTTTAGAATCAAGGTCTGGCATGAAGTTTAGAATCAGAGTTTGCTGAGAAGTTTAGAATCAAGGTCCATTGTAAAGTTTAGAATCAGGGTCTGTTGGAAAGTTTAGAATTAGGGTCTGGTGTGAAGTTTAGAATCAGGGTCTGGTTGAAGTTTAGAATCAGGGTCTTTTGTAAAGTTTAGAATCAGGGTCTGGTGTAAAGTTTAGAATCAGAGTTTGTTGAGAAGTTTAGAATCAAGGTCTGGCGTGAAGTTTAGAATCAGGGTCTTTTGTAAAGTTTAGAATCAGAGTTTGTTGAGAAGTTTAGAATCAACATCTGGCGTGAAGTTTAGAATCAGAGTTTGCTGAGAATTTCAGAATCAGGGTCTGGTGTGAAGTTTAGAATCAGGGTCTGGTGAGAAGTTTAGAATAAGGATCTGGTGTAAAGTTTAGAGTCAGGGTCTGTTGTAAAGTTTAGAATCAGAGTTTACTGAGAAGTTCAGAATCAGGGTCTGGTGTGAAGTTTAAAATTAGAGTTTGCTGAGAAGTTTAGAATCAGGGTCTGTTGTAAAGTTTAGAATCAAGGTCTCGTGTAAAGTTTAGAATCAGAGTTTGTTGAGAAGTTTAGAATCAAGGTCTGGCGTGAAGTTTAGAATCAATGTCTGGCGTGAAGTTTAGAATCGGAGTTTGCTGAGAAGTTTAGAATCAGGGTCTGTTGTAAAGTTTAGAATCAAGGTCTCGTGTAAAGTTTAGAATCAGAGTTTGTTGAGAAGTTTAGAATCAAGGTCTGGCGTGAAGTTTAGAATCAATGTCTGGCGTGAAGTTTAGAATTGGAGTTTGCTGAGAAGTTTAGAATCAGGATCTGTTGTAAAGTTTAGAATCAGGGTCTGGTGTAAAGTTTAGAATCAGAGTTTGCTGAGAAGTTTAGAATCAAGGGCTGTTGTCAAGTTTAAAATCAGAGTTTGTTGAGAAGTTTAGAATCAGGGTCTGTTGTGAATGTTGAATACAAGGCACAGTTCACATGGCTCAGGCAGTTCCATTTAACAAATCTAATCTTAATATTAGGCTCTGATCTGGATATTGTAGAACACCGGACACTGTATGAGCAAATGCAAATTGAATGTTGCATATTCTTCATTCTTGCATTTTCTATCAGTTCCTTCTTCACTTGAGTCTCTTAACTGGAACAAATTAATTTTAGAACCTCGCTGAATAGGCAAAGGAATTTATATGGATTTTGATCCATGCCGGCTTAATAAAAGCACACCATTCCTTAAGGAAGCTGGGGTGTGTGAGGACCATTGGAATAATCTGAAGCACTTCCATGTTAATGGTACCAGCTAGAAATGATATGGCTTTGTAACATGAAACATTCCGGAAGTTCCTATTTGAAAGTTGCCATAAAGGGCTGCACATGGATAGAAACAACAATTAATTGTGTGGTGACACTCAACTGCTGTTCAATTGTTGAGTGGAAAGGTCACTAATCTGTGCCAACATCGCCACACCATTTCATCACCACACCCAGCCTGTACAGTTTAAACAGGACAGGTTGGACCTAGCAATTTATTTTATGCTGCGCCAGGTTATGCTGCTGCAGAAATTGGCATTTATTAGACAAAGAGGAGGTTTGCAGCCTCTAAACATCCAGTTTTGCAGGGTAAATGCAAATAGACCCATATTTTGACAGTTCTCATCTGACAGAAATGGAACAGAACATGGTCTGCCACCACAGTCAAACTGATACCGAACAAGTAAACTCAGACACATGTCGAGTACAAGATTGTATTACTGCTTTTAGAGCCATATGCTTTCATTCAATCTTCCCTCTCCATACTCCACACCCAAAGTGAAACCCTTGTGAAAGAGGCAGGAATGAGCTTGGTTACTGAGATTTTGTTGATTTCTGCGCACTCAAAACAGTAGCGGAACACCAACAGGATGAACAGTCCCTTGATAGAATAATCAAACAGCTGAGATGATATGCTCCCATGGGACTTGGGGACTTTGCCTACTTCCAAGTCTGTTCACTACAAGAAAATTTGAGAAAGATCATTTCCACTTCATGAGATGAAGCTGAAATGTAATTGGGCTGCATCGCACGACAGTGATCGAAGTCAAATGAGTAAATCCACAACTGAATGGCTGAAAAGAAACGAAAGTGAAATTTTAGAGTGGCCTCGTCAAAGTCCTAGATTAAACTCAATGGAGATTCTGTGGCAGGACTTAAAACAAGCAACTCATGCTTGAAGATGAATTTGTCCAAATTAAATCAGTTCTGGTGGGCTAAAAATTCCTTCATAGAAATGAAAACGGCGGATATCGTATTATAGGAAGTGTCTGGTGGCAGATATTGGTGCCACACACAGTATAACTAGTAATTAAGGCAATCTGTGCAATTGCTTTTTCTTTGATGATATTGATGTTTTTGTTTAATAAGTTAATAAATCAAGAAATAATTACAGATGATGTACTAGAAAAATACTAATAAAAATACTAGAGGAAAGCTCAAATAGTTTTTTCTCGGCTTTGAACATGGAATTAAAGTACAAAAAACTAATTTTTAATCCACCGATAAAGGTAAATGAATAGTCATACAACTGAATATAAATAAGCATGCATTCAAGACAGGAATTTAACCATTATTTCAATGTGATGATAAAGTAAAATGAATTTTTGATGATTTATGTCATAAGTAAGTATGCATTTAAAAATTCACTGCAATACAAATTGGTGTGTTACATTTTTGTTGTATGCCAAATCGTTCATTTACTCAGAATTACTTCTTAATTATTCATTATAATTATTAAAAATCATAAAATGCCCGATTAAGAGAAGATTAGTTGAGGTAATTTTTCTCATATTCCCTTCTTTACAGGTTTTGAAAGGGAAATTTCTGATGCCAAAATGGCAAAAAGCTTTCCTCGATTATTTAAATAGCTTTTTAATATTTTCTCGTACAATGCGGTTCCTTTTGTACTAATTGTTTTACTTGTATCTACACTTGCTGTTTCGTGGATGTAAATTATAAATTGCACTTGTTCAAGCTTGATTGATCCGTTCTCCAGTTAAGTTCACCAAATCTCAGTTTTGCTCATAATCGTCTGTGCCCTCGATGGGTACCCTACTAATCATGCAACCGAATAATTTCGGTTTGCATGTTCCTGGCGAATAATACACACTCATAATGATGCTACTAAACAAAAACGAAAGGTAATAATGAAATACTGATCGACAGGAAAATGTCCCAAGCTCGGAGCTTCTATATAATATTATTTTTTAGATTTTTATTCATTATTCATTCATTTATTCATTATATTTGCGCGGATTTCAGTCTCGACCATTCCATACATTCCGCCATTTGCATATCGTGCACGAGGAATGTGAAAGATAATTTCCTTTCAAAATTCAAATCTCAAATCGCCTGCAGAGTCATGTCTGAGGTATGCCGTCCTTTCTCCTCTGGAGGTAAAGCGGCCGAAAATAATAAGTAAAGTGGGCGAATGTGTACCAATCCGCCTAATGCAGAAAGCTCCGCTTTGTAATTACAAATTTTTCATTTTCAAATTTCATATTTCCAAAACTTAATTCGTACAATATGGAATAATAATAATTTAAACGTGGCTGCATTATATAAGTATCTTTTCAAAGACAGCAAATATATAATTTACGCATTTTGGGGTGGGTGTCATCAGGGACTACTTTTGCGCATTGATCGCAGTCCGCAAAAAGTAGTTCCAGTCATCAGGTTAAGTGGAAGCGAAAAACTTCGGTGTAGCGGCAGAAGAGCGCTGGCACCAGGTAGCGTGACCGGGAAGTCAAGCCAGCTGCATACTTTTTAAAACTTATTCAATCATTTCTTCTATGATGATAATTTGAAGAATACTAGAAGTACTAGGCTATACGAGTACTAGGGCTGGTGTAAGTGGTCAGTGCTGGCCTACAGTGATCGCACTGAAAGGCTGAATTTGTTAATATGAAGAATAGCAGCATTAAGAGTATGCAGACACTTGCTGTGGCTCTTCTTTTCGCGACCCTCCTGTTTGGGGTGCGGGACTCGGAGGCAGCGGTGAGTGAATGACCATATGCAACAGCTAATTTTATCTTTTTTAAAATATATTTTCGGAATGCCTTTCACATGGTGATTAAATAGTATTTGACTCCGGATTTACAGTGTAGCCTATTACTGTAAATAGGGCTTTAAATACTGGGTCTCGGACAGCCCACGGCAAATAGATATGTCGATATAGGCTAAAAAAAATTACATTCAGAGTGTTTTGCTATTCTACTTTGACTCACTGCACCATCCTATATTTTGCAATACTATACTTCATAATTAATGTCTCCGCATAAAATCAACGCGAATGTTTTGATTTCTTCCTCCTGTCCTCCCCGTCGAGCACGTATAAACTCAGGTAAAGTTTACCTTTACGCGCAGAAACTTGCTCAGTGTCGCGGCAATGGCTTTCCTTAGATTGAGCGCTACAGCTTATCACCCTGCGTGTAAGGTTCCACTGATTTTTTCCCCACGGCTCTGCACTTCAGAAGTGCGCATTTTATTCCCATCAAATAAACTTTCGACGGCAGTTTGGGTGCAAAGAATATCAAAAAGAGGAGGCGTTATCATCACAGTTTAAGGATAGGTTTATGCAGCGATGCCTTTTTGTCGGCTTTGTCGCCGGCTGTAGCTTCTTGGTGCGCGCGAAAGAGGTATGTCGCCTATAAATTAACGCGGACAGTGAGAAGAGGATGTTCTCTTACAGTTTGTGTTGCGCGTCGGGACTGTTGGTTACTGTCTATGAAAGTAATTTCAATTACATATACATACTTTTAGAATAGCTTTCTCTGCATTGCAGCGCATATTGACTAATTTGTGCGATTTTCCCTTTCATGAAACAAATCGTCTAATGTGATAAGCTATGGGATATATGCGCTTATTAATTGCATTACTTGACACGCACGCGCGCTGACATTTTTGGGTCCGAATATGCACCGTTTCCACTGTGCCATACCTTGTCGACACCGAAAGCCTCTTCTTAATTAAAGGACCTCTGGTGGCTGCAATCATCTCACGTCACACCGAAATTAATTGATAGAGCTATTAATGTTACTAACAGTTAGACACACCGAACACGCTTGACGAGAGTCGTCTGTCCGTCGCGGGTTTATGAGAGCCGACTGCAACATCAGTGAGTCTGAAACAGCCGCGCACCTCCTGATGCCAAAATGGTTATTCCCCAAGATATTTAAATATCTTAAATAAATATATATTTAAATATATTCTCCGAGGGTCACATGTAGGTTTTTCTTCTAGAACAGGGAAACTCGTGTGAGGCTTAAAAATGAGATACATTTGAATAGATGTCTTCCATGTGATTACAGCCAGTATTGACGCAGCCAGGCCAATAACTTAAGTGCTTTTGCAGCCCAGTTTTTATAAGCAGTTGTTGGGGGGGAATGCTGGGCTGCTGTCAGTTGTAGGGGGTGGCAGAATTCCCTTTTTGGCAATGATGGTTAAAGGGGTTCACCTATTGAATCGGGGACTGGACAGCATGGGGCTACACACATCTGTACAGTATGCGTGCAGATAGTGTTTCACTACAGCTCTGTGAAACACACTCCTTCTTCTTCATGTCTTTTGAAACCATGTGGGCTCTGTCTTCCAATCAGCACCATCCCTTTTTTGAGGTCATCACATAACTCTCTGACTCCACCCTCCATCAATACCCATTTTAATTCCCCAGATGTGTTCTGACAGGTGAACTTCAGAGGGTCATGTGTTTGGGACCTGAAATCTCATTGGCTGCTGGTAGCTGTTTAAAACAGAGGTTCTCTCATGGGGCTCCACTGCAGACATGGTTTTCATAATAACTGCAATTTCAGTGGCTTTTCGGTAATATTTTTTCCTTGTTCAGAGGGTTCATTTATTCTGTTATACTGTACTGAGACCAAATGGCTATGTATTTCATGAAGAATAGAGCTGTGTTCAAATTGTGTCTGATATCCTTTGTCCCAAGAAACTACATTAGTGGGACAACATTTTTTATCCAACAAAACTCAAGAATGTTGGGAACAGTAATTTGAATTCTTCATAATCTAAAAATAAATTACTTTTAGTGAATAGCGTGCCCACATTCTCACCAGTCAGAGGTTAATTCATTCTTAAATGTCATCAGTTTCAATTTTCCCCTTGTTTTATGTAGTAAAAAGTAATTCCCATTATAGTACAATACAAATTGAGAACTTTAATTCCTCATGACACGAATTCATCATGACACACTGTGGCTTAATGAGAGAAACTAATTACTGTTAACATGAATAATGCCATTGAGAAAACTTAAGAACAGAATATTGACAATATTCTCCGAAAGATGAACATACAGTGGAGGCTTTTTTCTACTCCTCCCAAGTGTTACTGGAGCGATGATTTATCAGTGTAAAATTGTACCCCTAGCCAGCAATACATAATTCATCTCTATGTTTTGCTTGTCAATGTTAAGTTCCTTTTAAAAGTACCTTTTATGTGATAATTAGTACAAATGAGTTAAGTATTGCTGGCTCAGGCTAAGGGTACAATTTTGAAGTTATGTGTTATAGCCCCAGTAATGAGTGGTTTTACCGTCGTCGTGCCTTTTTTTCTGGGCGTGAAGCTGCTCTCATAGCATCAGGGGACAGCTGTGCCGGCAACCATGACTTAACATTCCATTACGTTCCATTATAAATCTAATCGGTCAAATAAAGACTTTTCAAAATAGGCCTATATGCCATGGTTTTTTTAAGTAGCATCCACTCAAAGCAATTTAGTTGGCTCACAACAATTTCCTGAGGTATTCGGTTTCCGCTGAACATTTGAGTGCACCGCTCTGTCCTGGGTTTCTGGGTACTCTGCATTACATCACTGTACATTGCATTGCTTTACATTACATTTTATCATACTCCAGCCCTCTCTCCCAAAGCAGCTTACAGTTGATTAGACTAAGCTAGTACCAACACCCCCTGACCAATCCATTGTGGGACGCACATATTCGCTCTCACAGAATTTAGCATCTTCAATTAGCCTGATATGCGTGTGTGTGGATTGAGGGAGGAAACCGTAGTACCCAGAGAGAACTCCACACAGAGAGGCCCCAGGCCAGATTCGAACCCACAACCCTCTTGCGTGAGGCAACAGTGCAGAAAATCCTAGAAATTTATTTGAACTTACTTCGCCCAAACTGTGTGGAACCAGCTTACATGGCACATTTAAGTGGACCAATAGTGTTTCCCTTTGATGACTTGATGGCCGAACAGCCTCTCTGATCATTGCTGTGTTTTTTCTGATAATAACACTGATCCTTCTTTCCACACTGAACGAGACCAAGTTGAGTTTGCACAAGCGCACAAAATGTGCTCACAGTTTTGCTGCAATGTAACGGTAATGGTATATCATTGACAAAATATTTCAGTGACGTTACAAGAACATTTCGATTTTGTTAGCTACTGTGCAATCGACTTGTCCTCGAATCCCTGCCTCTCTTGCTCTTCACTGCTGGGATGTCATGGATGTTTGTGAAGGACTGAGGTGGACTAGCGAGAGCAGACCATCTGGTTATCACAGAGAATCTGCCGCGTTGCAGAAGCACAGTCTCTCTTTTGAACAAGAGCAGTAAACGTTTGGCAGGACATTTCTGTTTTTCTGATAATGTCTTCAGTAGTTTGTCATTTGATTGACAGTTGGTCAAATAATTCAGCATCAGTAAACTCTAAAAGCCTTGCAAGCTAGTTTGGTAGCAGTGTAGTGATCTAGTGAGTGTTTTAGAAGTGTTTCCAAACACAAGTTCTCATGACCGCTCAGACAGCCAGCGACTCCAGGACACTTCTTTTTGGCTTTAGTTGCCTTTGAGCCAGAATCTCAGATCCAGCCGTGAGTTCTGTTTTAGGTAATTTATTTCATGGTGTGTGCAGAGTAAATAAGCTGGGAATCAATCTGCTTCTTTTGGGTGATTTAGGCTTTCTCACCCATGTTATCTTCATGGTGCTCTGAATCAGTTCATTTTCTGAGCTGCAGGAATCAGATAAGCCTTTTATCAGGAGATATCAGATATCAGAGCATACGGGTAGTGCACAGCTTTGGGTCTTGCGACCAGTTGTGCCAAGTTGTGGTTTTATTGTTTGTGTTTTCCGTGCATCTTTGAAACATTAAGACGGTCGTTATCTCAAGTTCGCTGCATGTTCCTTTGCGATATAATGTTCATTCACAGATTATGAGCAGATAACGAAGTTTACAGATGTATTTTTGCTGGTATTTGAGTGAGTTTACTGATGTATGTTTATATGGATGTGTCTGCAGGGGCATGGTCTATAGGGGTGGGCTTTCATGTATGTTTCTGGAAAGTGTGTGCATTCACAAGTGTTTATAGATTCATGATTCCAAGAATGTTTATGGGTACAGTATATGCTGATGGGTATTTGTTGATGAGGGTGTGTTTCCAGAAATTTGTTTCTAGTTTTACGTGTTGACAGGTGTCTATGTTAGTAGGATGTAGTATGTGTTCACATGTGTGTTTACAGCTTGATGTTTCCTTGTGTTTGAATTTGTGTATTTTTGGTGGGTGTTTCACAAACCGGGATTTTTGAGTTAGCTGGATAACTGCACTAAGTAAAACCTAGAGCCTCCCAAATCTGGAATTTGAAGGGACAGAAAAAGAGCATTTTCTGGTATTTCCTCACTGCAGTTATCCGACTAAGAAATCTTGCTTTGTGGAACACAGTGGGCCAGCGGGTTGGTGTTTGTAGAGGTGTTTACAGGAGTGTGTGTACATTTGCTAAATAACTCTGCACTGCGGAATATAAAAAGTTGATTAAACTTATAAAAGTAAGCCGACTAGCTGCAAAGCATTGTTGAATTGGCTCGACTTAAAGCTCCAAGTTCTTTGAAAAAATACGTTTTTGCAACAACTGGGACTTGAAGCTGAGCAAACTCAAAAATGCTCTCGAGCATGTTGTCATACTTTTATAAGTTTAATCAAATTTTTGTTTTTTACAGTGTGAACTGAAATTGATTCCTGGACCGATCATGGTGGCTCTTGCAGTCTAGAGCTGCAGCTCTTAATGACAGCGGGTGTACTGTAGTACAGGGATGTGTGTGTGTGTGTACAGTAAAAGTCTGCTGTTCTGTAGATAGCACGCATGAGCCCTTACCAGATACATCCCTGATTTGTGATGTTCAGAAACCCCGGCTGTGTTCAGTGTTTACATCACATATCGTAGGATGTATGGCTCAGTCACCCTCAGAGGCCACTCCTGTCCTGTGACCTTTCATCTGTAGATGAGGTTTACACAAGGGTTCCTCCATGACACAGCCAACCATCCGTCCTCACTGTGAGGCTCCACTTAGCACAAACACACATCAAAGGTGTGAACAGCGCATCCTGCAGAGGCAGACAGTGGTAAAAACATCTGTGGAGATCTAACCACTGACCCTGCAGCTTAATGCTTCCTGTACATGGCTTTGAGATGAGAGAGGGACCCGTGAGTACTCCCGCGCAGTACAGACAGAGGACCTGCATGAGGCCCGTGGAGTGTGGCAGTCGGACAACTGAGTGCACTGCCAGTGATTTTAAGTTCATTTCTGATATATGTAACTGCAAAATGATCTTAATTCAATTTTTCTTTCATGAAATCAAGGCTCCTATTTTTTTCTATATACATAAAAAAGCGAGCTTGAATTTATTTGATCTGCCTAATGATTTGCCAGCTTGGCTCAATGTATACTAATACATTATCTCTCAATATCATTCACTCATTATAGTTGAAGTGTAGTGGTTAGGACAGCTAGTGGTTAGAACAGCAGTGTGGTGTAGTGGTTAGAGCAGCAGTGTGGTGTAGTGGTTAGAGCAGTGTGGTGTAGTGGTTAGAGCAGCAGTGTGGTGTAGTGGTTAGAGCAGCAGTGTGGTGTAGTGGTTAGAACAGCAGTGTGGTGTAGTGGTTAGAGCTGCAGTGTGGTGTAGTGGTTAGAGCAGCAGTGTGGTGTAGTGGTTAGAGCAGCAGTGTGGTGTAGTGGTTAGAGCAGCAGTGTGGTGTAGTGGTTAGAGCAGCAGTGTGGTGTAGTGGTTAGAACAGCAGTGTGGTGTAGTGGTTAGAGCAGCAGTGTGGTTAGAGCAGCAGTGTGGTGTAGTGGTTAGAGCAGCAGTGGTGTAGTGGTTAGAGCAGCAGTGTGGTGTAGTGGTTAGAGCAGCAGTGTGGTGTGGTTAGAGCAGCAGTGTGGTGTAGTGGTTAGAGCAGCAGTGTGGTGTAGTGGTTAGAGCAGCAGTGTGGTGTAGTGGTTAGAGCAGCAGTGTGGTGTAGTGGTTAGAGCAGCAGTGTGGTGTAGTGGTTAGAGCAGCAGTGTGGTGTAGTGGTTAGAGCAGCAGTGTGGTGTAGTGGTTAGAGCAGCAGTGTGGTGTAGTGGTTAGAGCAGCAGTGTGGTGTAGTGGTTAGAGCAGCAGTGTGGTGTAGTGGTTAGAGCAGCAGTGTGGTGTAGTGGTTAGAGCAGCAGTGTGTTGTAGCGGTTAGAGCAGCAGTGTAGAGTAGTGTTTGTAGAGAGCAGCAGTGTGGTGTAGTGGTTAGAGCAGCAGTGTGGTGTAGTGGTTAGAGCAGCAGTGTGGTGTAGTGGTTAGAGCAGCAGTGTGGTGTAGTGGTTAGAGCAGTGTGGTGTAGTGGTGCAGTGTGGTGTAGTGGTCAGAGCAGCAGTGTGGTGTAGTGGTTAGAGCAGCAGTGTGGTGTAGTGGTTAGAGCAGCAGTGTGGTGTAGTGGTTAGAGCAGCAGTGTGGTGTAGTGGTTAGAGCAGCAGTGTGGTGTAGTGGTTACAGCAGCAGTGTGGTGTAGTGGTTATAGCAGTGTGGTGTAGTGGTTAGAGCAGCAGTGTGGTGTAGTGGTTAGAGCAGCAGTGTGGTGTAGTGGTTAGAGCAGCAGTGTGGTGCAGTGGTTTGAGCAGTAGTGTGGTGTAGTGGTTACAGCAGCAGTGTGGTGTAGTGGTTACAGCAGCAGTGTGGTGTAGTGGTTAGAGTAGCAGTGTGTTGTAGTGGTTAGAGCAGCAGTGTGGTGTAGTGTTTAGAGCAGCAGTGTGGTGTAGTGGTTAGAGCAGCAGTGTGGTGTAGTGGGTAGAGCAGCAGTGTGGTGTAGTGGTTAGAGCAGCAGTGTGATGTAGTGGTTAGAACAGCAGTGTGGTGTAGTGGTTAGAGCAGCAGTGTGGTGTAGTGGTTAGAGCAGCAGTGTGAGTAGTGGTTAGAACAGCAGTGTGGTGTAGTGGTTAGAGCAGCAGTGTGGTGTAGTGGTTAGAGCAGCAGTGTGGTGTAGTGTAGAGCAGCAGTGTGGTGTAGTGGTTAGAGCAGCAGTGTGGTGTAGTGGTTAGAGCAGCAGTGTGGTGTAGTGGTTAGAACAGCAGTGTGGTGTAGTGGTTAGAGCAGCAGTGTGATGTAGTGGTTAGAGCAGCAGTGTGGTGTAGTGATTAGAACAGCAGTGTGATGTAGTGGTTGGAGCAGCAGTGTGGTGCAGTGGTTTGAGCAGTAGTGTGGTGTAGTGGTTAGAGCAGCAGTGTGTTGTAGAGGTTAGAGAAGCAGTGTAGAGTAGTGTTTAGAGCAGCAGTGTAGTGTAGTGGGTAGAGCAGCAGTGTGGTGTAGTGGTTAGAGCAGCAGTGTGGTGTAGTGGGTAGAGCAGCAGTGTGGTGTAGTGGTGAGAACAGCAGTGTGGTGTAGTGGTTAGAGCAGCAGTGTGTTGTAGCGGTTAGAGCAGCAGTGTGGTGTAGCGGTTAGAGCAGCAGTGTGGTGTAGCGGTTAGAGCAGCAGTGTGGTGTAGTGGTTAGAGCAGCAGTGTGGTGTAGTGGTTAGAGCAGCAGTGTGGTGTAGTGGTTAGAGCAGCAGTGTGGTGTAGTGGTTAGAGCAGCAGTGTGGTGTAGTGGTTAGAGCAGCAGTGTGGTGTGAGCAGCAGTGTGGTGTAGTGGTTAGAGCAGCAGTGTGGTGTAGTGGTTAGAGCAGCAGTGTGGTGTAGTGGTTAGAGCAGCAGTGTGGTGTAGTGGTTAGAGCAGCAGTGTGGTGTAGTGGTTAGAACAGCAGTGTGGTGTAGTGGTTAGAGCAGCAGTGTGGTGTAGTGGTTAGAGCAGCAGTGTGGTGTAGTGGTTAGAGCAGCAGTGTGGTGTAGTGGTTAGAGCAGCAGTGTGGTGTAGTGGTTAGAGCAGCAGTGTGGTGTAGTGGGTAGAGCAGCAGTGTGGTGTAGTGGTTAGAGCAGCAGTGTGGTGTAGTGGTTAGAGCAGCAGTGTGGTGTAGTGGTTAGAGCAGCAGTGTGGTGTAGTGGTTAGAGCAGCAGTGTGGTGTAGTGGTTAGAGCAGCAGTGTGGTGTAGTGGTTAGAGACAGCAGTGTGGTCTAGTGGTTTAGAGCAGCAGTGTGGTGTAGTGGTTAGAGCAGCAGTGTGGTGTAGTGGTTAGAGCAGCAGTGTGGTGTAGTGGTTAGAGCAGCAGTGTGGTGTAGTGGTTAGAGCAGCAGTGTGGTGTAGTGGTTAGAGCAGCAGTGTGGTGTAGTGGTTAGAGCAGTAGTGTGGTGTAGTGGTTAGAGCAGCAGTGTGGTGTAGTGGTTAGAGCAGCAGTGTGGTGTAGTGGTTAGAGCAGCAGTGTGGTGTAGTGGTTAGAGCAGCAGTGTGGTGTAGTGGTTAGCAGCAGTGTGGTGTAGTGGTTAGAGCAGGAGTGTAGTGTAGTGGTTAGAACAGCAGTGTGGTGTAGTGGTTAGAGCAGCAGTGTGGTGTAGTGGTTAGAGCAGCAGTGTGGTGTAGTGGTTAGAGCAGCAGTGTGGTGTAGTGGTTAGAGGTGTGGTGTAGTGGTTAGAATAGCAGTGTGGTGTAGTGGTTAGAGCAGCAGTGTGGTGTAGTGGTTAGAGCAGCAGTGTGGTGTAGTGGTTAGAGCAGCAGTGTGGTGTAGTGGTTAGAGCAGCAGTGTGGTGTAGTGGTTAGAGCAGCAGTGTGGTGTAGTGGTTAGAGCAGCAGTGTGGTGTAGTGGTTAGAGCAGCAGTGTGGTGTAGTGGTTAGAGCAGCAGTGTGGTGTAGTGGTTAGAGCAGCAGTGTGGTGTAGTGGTTAGAGCTGCAGTGTGGTGTAGTAGTTATAGCAGCAGTGTGTAGTGGTTAGAGCAGCAGTGTGGTGTAGTGGTTAGAGCAGCAGTGTGGTGTAGTGGTTAGAGCAGCAGTGTGGTGTAGTGGTTAGAGCAGCAGTGTGGTGTAGTGGTTAGAACAGCAGTGTGGTGTAGTGGTTAGAGCAGCAGTGTGGTGTAGTGGTTAGAGCAGCAGTGTCATGTAGTGGTTAGAGCAGCAGTGTGGTGTAGTGGATAGAACAGCAGTGCGGTGTAGTGGTTAGAGCAGCAGTGTGGTGTAGTGGTTAGAGCAGAGTAGTGTAGAGTAGGGGTTAAAGCAGCTGTGTCATGTAGTGGATAGAACAGCAGTGTGGTGTAGTGGTTAGAGGAGCAGTGTAGTAGTGGTTAGAGCAGCAGTGTGGTGTAGTGGTTAGAGCAGCAGTGTGGTGTAGTGGTTAGAGCAGCAGTGTGGTGTAGTGGTTAGAGCAGCAGTGTGGTGTAGTGGTTAGAGGAGCAGTGTGGTGTAGTGGTTAGAGCAGCAGTGTGGTGTAGTGGTTAGAGCAGCAGTGTGGTGTAGTGGTTAGAGCAGCAGTGTGGTGTAGTGGTTAGAGCAGCAGTGTGGTGTAGTGGTTAGAGCAGCAGTGTGGTGTAGTGGTTAGAGCAGCAGTGTGGTGTAGAGGTTAGAGCAGCAGTGTGGTGTAGTGGTTAGAGCAGCAGTGTGGTGTAGTGGTTAGAGCAGCAGTGTGGTGTAGTGGTTAGAGCAGCAGTGTGGTGTAGTGGTTAGAGCAGCAGTGTGGTGTAGTGTTAGAGCAGCAGTGTGGTGTAGTGGTTAGAGCAGCAGTGTGGTGTAGTGGTTGGAGCAGCAGTGTGTTCTAGTGGTTAGAGCAGCAGTGTGGTGTAGTGGTTGGAGCAGCAGTGTGGTGTAGTGGTTAGAGCAGCAGTGTGGTGTAGTGGTTAGAGCAGCAGTGTGGTGTAGTGATTTGAGCAGCAGTGTGGTGTAGTGGTTAGAGCAGCAGTGTGGTGTAGTGGTTAGAGCAGCAGTGTGGTGTAGTGGTTAGAGCGGCAGTGTGGTGTAGTGGTTAGAAACAGCAGTGGGTGTAGTGGTTAGAGCAGCAGTGTGGTGTAGTGGTTAGAGCAGCAGTGTGGTGTAGTGGTTAGAGCAGCAGTGTGGTGTAGTGGTTAGAGCAGCAGTGTGGTGTAATGGATAGAGCAGTTGTGTGGTGTAGTGGTTTGAGAAGCAGTGTAGTGTAGTGGTTAGAGCAGCAGTGTGGTGTAGTGGTTAGAGCAGCAGTGTAGTGTAGTGGTTAGAGCAGCAGTGTGGTGTAGTGGTTAGAGCAGCAGTGTGGTGTAGTGGTTAGAGCAGCAGTGTGGTGCAGTGGTTAGAGCAGGAGTGTGGTGTAGTGGTTAGAGCAGCAGTGTAGTATAGAGGTTAGAGCTGCAGTGTGGTGTACCGAGTTAGGGCAGCATTGTGGTGCAGTGGTTAGAACAGCAGTGTGGTGCAGTGGTTAGAACAGCAGTGTGGTGTAGTGGTTCGGGTTGCAGTGTGTTGTACTGGTTAAAGCAGCAGTGTGGTGTAGTGGTTAGAGCAGCAGTGTGGTGTAATGGTTAGAGCAGCAGTCTGGTGTAGAGGTTAGAGCAGCAGTGTGGTTTTGCGGTTAGTGCAGCAGTGTAGTGTAGCGATTAGAGCAGCAGTGTGGTGTACCGTTTAGAGCAGCAATGTGGAGTAGTGGTCAAAACAGCAGTATGGGCTCTTGGCTATGGCAGCCAGCAAGGAAAATGTGAAAACCCTCTTAGCTTGAGCTTTGTTTTTCCTCTGCATTGTAGCCGTCTGGTCATGCCCAATTCAGTCATAATTGTCTTATGAAATTACTATTGACAGCCTTCTCCCTTGATCTCTACTGCACTCGTGTGGAGAAATGTATTTTTTTTCTTTCTTGGTACGTGTGGTGTGATCATAGACTGTATAAAATGATGGACGAATCTACCGTGACGTCACCCATTGGTTTCAGCATACCATAAAGGAAGCCTCGATTTTGGCTATTTGAATTGCGCCATGTTCTCATTTTGAAACCGGATGTGATTTCTATTAGACGAGAGATCATATTGAACATCCGGGCAGGACCGTGGCTCTGGATCTGACCGTATCGAAGGTGGACCAGAGGATAGCCAGGCTCCTAAAGCATATTCTGGCTTTATCCTTTATTCTAGTCTATATGGGACCATAATTTAAAAAATGAACATAATTATATATCGAAGGAGACTTGAAACTTGCTATAGCTACCATAAAATAATGTGAAAAATCATTATTTAAATGAAATGTCAGGTGGGAAAGTAGGGTAATTTTCTCATAGACTTCTATAGCATTGACCTTCTTTCTGCAACCACCGACGTCGCCATCTGCTGGCCATTAAATAGAATGCCATTTTACGGTACTTCCGCATGGGCTTCATTTTTCAGACCAGGGTGCTGCGTCCATCTTTTTATACAGTCTTTGGGTGTGATCCAGAATGAAAGGCAGTCTCTTAATGGAAAGGTTATTTCCTAACGTGACTGCATTCTGGGGCTGTTTTCAATGGACTTGCCTGCTTCACAATATACTATTTAATTCACTGAGTGATCCAGTTTTTTTTTTAACCTGACTGAAGGCTGGGTTTTCAAACTATCATTCGCTGAGATCACTGTATTTGTGATGAAGTGATTATTTTGTGCCCTTATGGGAAGAGAATCTGGCCTTTTCTGTAGAGATGTGAACTCAACAGAACTACGGCCAAAGTAAAAAAAAATATATATTTTTATATATTTATAACAGTGTCCCTAAAATGAGTGTGTATAGTCACCCAGGTCTGCATGTATTTAAAAATTAAGATCCTAACTAAACGCACAGAAGAGGAATAATGTATTAGTTGAAAAAAGCGAAGATTCTGTCACGCCATCTCTACAAACGTAGATCAAATCAGAGTTCGGCGCACTGAGGTCCCCATTTATCAAAGCCCGTCGTTCGCGAAGATTTCGCATCAATAATTTCAATGACATGATTTTTGATTGGAGCAAAATAATTGCCTCAGCCAATCAAAAGCTTTCTGCCCTAGTAAACCAGTTCTGCGCGTTCAAAATCCTTAATTTCTAATTGATCCTGAGCCTCACGATCAAGCCTGATGGCTGCGTCGCCAGCTCCAGGTGGAGATAGTATATATTTCAATGCCGCCACCTAGTGCCTCTTTTAATAATTGCAAAAGGTCACGCAAATCCGCTTAAATCGGCTGATGCGCTGTGAATGAGAAGTAAAGCCTAACATATTTCTTTAATTTTATATGTTATTTAATTGTTTCTTGCTAATGGGCAGTGTGTTAAAAGTGAAATTCAAATAAGAGCCGTAAGACCTATCGCGATTAAAGCATTATGTCACAAAACACTGATTAATTGTTTTTATGACTTTAAATACAGTCTTTTTTAATTGAAGACCTGTGTGCAAGTAGTACCAACGTCACGAAATAACACTTTTGTGATTTTGGGGGTCAAAGTTTTCAAAACATGTTGCAAAAGTGTTATTTAGTGACTTTAGTTTAGCAATTTTTCAATTGGAATTTCCATTACTTTTAGCAAAATGATGCAATGTTATAAAGTTAAATGAATATGAGTTTAGTCTGCAAAAAGGGAGAACTATTTGAGCTTGTCTACAATGTGCTATATGGGATTAAATTGAGGCAATCAAATGGAAAGATCCTTTATATGAATTACTGGCTTATAGAAATGTGACATTTCTGCTGAGATCTGCCCATGCAACTTCAGGTAGAAGCTAAAACCCAGAGGTTCCTGTTAAATGGTCTGTATGTTTGTGCCCTATGGCTGCCTACAGCATGTGGTCACATGGGCGCGTTTGGGAACAAAGACAGTTTGTTCTTGCTGAAGGTGCTGCCGCACTGATTTAAGTCTCTCTATTTTAAAGGCTCTGTTGACTCTGTTCTGTATCCAGGGGTGTGGCAGTCTTTGCTGAGGCATTTATGTAAATGAAATGACCATAGAAACCATATCTCCGGGCACTAATATGGGCCTACATTGCCCTTTCAAAGAGGGAGACAGTGCAACCAGAATATCGCCAGTCTCGCAGGCCATTGCCCCGTTGTGTTCATAAGCACAACAGACTTTTTTAATGACAATAACCTGAAACGGAATTATGACGCAAATGAGAGATATGCTCTTAAATCGTCATTCTTTTTAGTTCCAAGTCATGATGTACTCCATTGTTTTACTTTAATATACAGCTTGTGAAGTTCTCAAGTAGGCCTGTAGTGCCTGGATTAGTTATCATTGTTATGTTTCACTCACTACAGGCATGCTCTGCCTTTACAAATGTTTGCGTTCTCTGGGTAACTTATCTTTCAGTTGATACCCGGAGGAGAAGTATTGCATAGTTGTGAAAATCTCTAATGCTTCAGAACAATAAGTCACATGATTGTTAGTGTATTTATTTAACACTCGCACAGTACCTATTCAATACATGCCTGTTCGGAAACAGCCAATTGCTTGGCTTCCAGTGGTGGTGCTTGCGCTATATGGCTGCTTGCAGTTTTCTCACGATTTCGAGAACTGCTTAGCCAAACGACTTCACACTCATCACTCCTATAACAAGTAACACAATAGGTGGTTGAAATTAACACTGTGGTCAGTCATCTTTGTATGGTCATGATTAAACTGGAATATTTTTATTGATTGATTTGTATGAGCTCTTATTGGCAACATTAATGTTTGTAGTTTTTTCATGATGATGCTGATAGAACTATGTGAGAAAGGCAGCTGCACTGATTGGTTCTCTCTCTGACCTGTCCTCCCGCCCCCCTCTCCTGATAGGCTTGCACTGGCTGCGGAACGGGATGTGACTGCAGTGGTACGAAGGGAGTTAGGGTGAGTACAGTATTATGTATAAATACACTCTTTTACACACATGTGTGGGCACACACACACAAACACGAACACACAATATGAGGGAGCAATATTACACACTCATAAGCCTCCATTACACTGCGTTTGGGTAAAATAAACTGCCCAGATGTACTCCCCTTTGCAGACATGTCCTATTTTCTGGCCCCAAAATGTTAGTTCAGGCTGGAATTCCTCTCTCTTAAAACTGTAAGGGATTTTGCTTTGCTTGGTTAAAAGGCAATAGGCTGTATAGAAAAGTAAATGACTTAAAACTGCGACTGTTCCTTTGATTAACTCTTATTTAAGGGGTCCTCCCAGGTTCATTTGATTTACCTTGTTCCAGCACAGATATGGGTATAAAAAAACACTACCGTTTTATAGTTCAACACAAAAATGTACCCTTCTATTGGTTTTTATTTGCATTGTTACCATGGAATTGACGTTAATAAGCAAAATCACGGTCCGTATTGTGGCAAGCCTTATTCCCTAACCACCCAACCAAATCACTTACGTCTTTTTTTCCCTGTTAGATATATGTCAAATCTATGCAATCACTTGAGGATTTTTCAATATATTATGTATTTATTTTTTTTTTCCTTGTGATTTTTCAAAAAAATTCCTCAAATGGGTCAGTTGAATGATATATCCTCTCCCATGAAATTGATAGCTTTGCCCCTATCAGAAAAAGCCAATGTGATTGCATGCAGAAATAACGAACAAGTCTCCAGTCAGAATTTGAGGCAATTTGGTTGAAAAATAAAAGTTATCAGCGCCACAAATGTTGGAAGTCACCAGATGTCCCATTTAATTAGCTGACTCATAAAATTATTTGAGGTGGGAGAACTTAAAAAAAAAAAGTAATTTTAACAAAATTGATTAAATTAATGACAACATGTTTTGATTTTCTTCAAGGGCACATCTAAGAGAACCTTAAACGGGAAAAAGAGAAAAATTGGGGGAGAAAAAAAATCATTTTGGACCTGGGAAGGCCCCTTAACACAACTAGGGTGCATCTCAAAGCATAGGCTACATCCTTCATAGGCTGCATTTTTAGGGGTCGTCACTTAATTCCATCCGTCAAACTGACATGACATCATTTCATTTCTGTTAAATAGCTTTGGCTTAAGCGAATCGTCTCTGGTTTCCCTAACCCCAACCTTGAATCTAAGACCTAACCCTAAACCTAGCCCCAAACCTAACCCTAACCTAAAATTTAACCTTATCCCGAACCCTAAAAGTCAGTTTGACAGATGGAAGTAAGTGAGGACCCCTAAAAATGCAGCCCCTTGAAGGCTGCAGCCTACGCTTTGAGATGCACCCCTAGTCTTTGATTCTTGAGATGGCCAGAAATTGTGCCTGAGTCAACTGTGAGCGCTGTGATAACATCCTAGTCCTGGAAAGAAAGCACTTGAAGACAAAGCTATTGTTTTTGCAGATGGAAGCAATCTGGTACAGTGAAAATGTTATTTGTGAAGATTCAATATTTTGTCAAGAGGAGCGATAGTGTTCATATGAAATTAATCAAGGCCCGGACTCACCCATTGCGTCCTGTCGGGGGGGGGGTTCCAGTCATCCAAACTTGTTAAAATGATTGTTGACCTCAAATTGTATTGCAAAGTTTTTGTTTGTTTATAGCCAGAAGATCATCATAAACCTCTGTAATTTCGTACTTTTGTTTTGCTCACGGACACTCTTTAAGGACCACTTAAAATCACGCTCAGAAATTGTAGCAATAAAAGATTAACATGATTGTGGACTGCAATATAGCCGGTGTCCACTTAGATGGATTGACCTAATTATAATTAAATTATTTTTCTGCACTGAATGTAGCCCATTATTTGCTGTTACTTCAATAGGTTGCCATCTAGAATTAGCCAGGACCAATTGTTGTCAAACGCGTGTTAAGGACCACTTATTGTAGCAATAGGATTCTTGCAAACGCATATGGATTCTTGCTCCTGACGGACAGAAGGGGGCGACGTGCCTTATCATAGGGTGCTATTATAAATTTCAACCAGCAGAGGGTAGTAATCACTCCGCTCCACTAAGCACTAAGTGTATTTGCTGCTTTCTCCACACGCCCGCACATTATGAGGTCAATTTTGTTTTGAGGTATTTTATTTTTTATGATTTTATTGTCTTTGCATACAAGGGCATTAAAGCAACACTTGAACACACACGCTTGCTTACACTCATACACATACACTGACTAAAAATCTGGTTTGCCCATGGATACACATTTGCAACTATGAGCAGACCTATGGCATGAGCTTACACACACACACACACACACACACAAAATCATTTTCCTTGATCTGCACATTTTCCAATGATACGAACAATCCATTGTTAGTTAAACAAACATGCCAAGGCAATCAAAGATTAAATTTAATAAAAAATGTTTTACTCAGTTGCTTAGGTAAGCTATGTTTTACACAAAAAGCATTCTAATCTGGTTCCTCTGCATTTATTTTGCCACATTTTGCAAAGCATGTCAAACCTGCGCTTTGTTATTGTTTAAGTGATAAAACAAAGGACACTATGAGTGAAATTTGCTCGCATCCAAATTAAGCGTTTTATTTCTACTGTAGTCTTACCTTAATGAAAAGATTGGCTACACCTGAGAAAGTTACGTGTTCCCCGAGAATGATTGAAAACAGATCAAGACTAATCAGCAGTTTAAAGGGATGTTTTACACCCCCGTCTGTTTTATGTTCAGAAGCTGCCGCTGAGGTCACAGCAACAGTTCAGTGCAATACCGCTCACACAAGTTCAAAAAGGACATCTTGTAACCTGTGGGTGAATCTTATTTCTTTGTCGGCAGTAATGTTCCTAGCAGTATCAGAGGAGCTGTGCCCAAAAGTTCTACTGTATGTAACAGCCGTTTCAAAGCTTCACTGGAGAACTGCCAAGTAAATCATACATTTGGTAGTCATGGTCAGCTGAGTGTACAGGGTATATTTGCTCTAATCAGTGATAATGAACTGTTGGGTCCAGCACTGCTCAATAATAGTGAACTGTTGGTGTTAGCACCACACAATGATAGTGAACTGTTGGTGCTAGCTCTTCACAGTGATAATGAACTGTTGGTGTTAGCTCTACTCATGATAATGACCGGTCGGTGCTAGCACTACTCGTGATAATGAACTGCTGGTGCTAGCATTGCTCACTGATAATGAACTGTGAGGTCACTCTCGTTTTCTTCTCCTCTGCAGGGTGATAGGGGTCCTGGAGGACTGCCGGGTCCTCCAGGTGTCCCAGGATTCCCTGGGCCCGAGGGAGGAGTTGGACCCAGAGGAGAGAAGGTTAAAGATCCTGAGAGTCGAGAAAATGCTCTGACACACACACACACACACACACACACACGTCAAAGTCAGAAATTAATATTATACAATTTAGGGAATTTTTGCCCCCTACTGGCTAAAATCTTGGGGCAATTGAAAAGGACTCGGGGCAAAAAATGAAAATGACAAACTAGTCTTTTAGCTTTGAGGGTAAAAATTGAATGATTGGAAGAACCCATAGCAGCTTTTAGGGAAGTTACTTTTCAGTCATATTTCACATGACATGCATCCAAGCCTTTGGCGTGACTGAGAAATAATGCATAATTTTAGTTTTAATTGAAAAGTGAACATTTTGAGAATTAGGAGGGCGTGTTTGCGCTTTGCTAACCTGAATTTTCTACCCCTCGACAAGCACATACCCTGTGTTCTCCTCCACCCCACAACACACCATCACTCTCCGCTAACGTCATCGCTCTGTCTGACCAGTGTCTAAGGCTAGACTGCACTCGGCCCTGCGGACTGTGTGCATGTGTGCGCGTGTGTTTTTTGTGTGTGTGTGTGTGTGTGTGTGTGCGTCTGTATGTGTACGTGTGTGAGTTTTATGTCAGTGGGAATGCATTTCTTTCTGTCTGTTACCTCTCTTTCACACACTGCAAGCGAGTCCCGTTGGGTTACCGTGGGAATGGCGGAGTGATGGCATGTGGTTTGGTGAAAATGCAAAAAAAAAAAAAAAAAAAATGCTGTTAGCTGGGGTACAGATTCTGCAGTGGTTGCTACGGTAACGGTGATGCCGGCTTCTGTAGTGACACACGCCTCCCCGTTCTCTTTCAGGGTAACGATGGAATCCCGGGCCCGGCCGGTCCAAAAGGAATCAGGGTGGGTGATGATCCGGAGCGGTTTGGTGTGGATCTGAACCGCACTTACAGATAATGATGCTTATGATGCTAAGACCATGAACTTATGATCGCCTTTGCCACGGTATACGCAGTCAGTGCTGGCGAGAAAAAATGTGCTAGTACAGTGATTTCACTTAGGAAGGGTCGCGGATTCCGAGAAGCATCGCATTTCCCCGTCCTTGGTACCGTTTTTTTTAGAATCCGCCACCCCTCTTAAGTAGGAGCACATTATGAGTGGCTCTGCTCCTACAGTGTTAAACCCCTCCCTCAGGAAGTGATGTAATGACATTTTAAAGTCCTCCATCATTTGTTACATGGTACTTAGAAGCCTACCTTCCCCTAAGATCAGTGTTTCCTATGCCATTACTGTTTTGAATATTACATATTATTACATTTACAAATTATTTGTGCCTTTTCATTAGTGAATAAAGGGTCATGTGATCTTCTTTAAAACACTGTATTGCCCTTAAAACCCTCGTGCCATACAGCAATCAAAAGTGATATTGCCCTGTGGTTTAACCAATGAGAACGACGGAGAGAAGAAATTTCATCCAATCAGTGAGAGCGTTAACATCAGGCATCGTTAGCAGACGTAAACAAAATGGCGAGCCGTTTGGCTGTTATTGGCGATGAGGAAAAAGAGACACTTCTCAGCAGTGTTGACTCGCCAACACAAAGACAGCTACATCCATGGCTGTTAAACTATTGTCCTCCAAAGGTAAACTGACAGACAGAAGATTAGCGAAAATCAGAACTGGACGCTGTCCTGGCTAACTTCTACATGGAAGGCCCGGATAATTTGTAAATGTAATAAACAATTATCGACCATAAGTTGGGCAATATCAGAATTTATGGACCCAAAGAAACCGATGGCCGCAGTCAATATCAGTTTCTTTGGGTCCATAAAATCTAATATTGCCCTCCTGCATGGTCAATAATCGATAAGTGTCCACTCTCCCAATTCTCTCGGCCAGAAATACCATAATTCCACAGTCCATGCCACGCCATGTCTTTGTCCCAATTATCCCTGTGCCCAGTCATGGAGGGCCATTTACACGTGGTTTGGGTTAAAACCACTCATGAGGGCCCATTTTATTAGAAACAGTCAGTCATATTGGTACCATGAAGATTTAAGTCTCATGGCCTAGAGGATAAAGAGTGGAGGGAATGTTCTTTAGCGGAGCCACTGAGACGCAGTCATTGGCTTCTTAGATCCCAGCAGCTAAAATTGTTACAGTCCAGTTCCTACATGTACCGCTTAATCGAGAATCACCACAGTCCAGCACTGCACCCCTGCCCTCCCAAACACACACACACACTCACACATTCCCTCCCGCTTCACTTTACTAAGCCATGAGCCTCTATCCAGATAATAATGCTTCTAATAATTCATAAGTTTGTGAATTAGCCTCGGCTCTGTAGGAGATCTACTTTTGGTGGAATATATTTTGGAAGATTTCCCTGCTTTCCTTAGAAAAGTCCGTTCTCCCAGATTCTCTTCTGTCCTACTACCTGTAATTTGTTTTGCTTAACACTGGGAGAAATTCCCTGTAATTAAGCATAATGGGAGAGAGATTACTTAGCGTAGTGCTACATCCCTGTATTCGTGAATCACCACTGCAGTAATGAGGGCGTTTGTGCTGTAATCAGCATAAATAACAAAGCTCCTTTCAGTGTGAGATTATGGTGTAGTTATGTGAGTCAGTATTACATTACTGATGTTTCACAGATACTCCAAAACAATTGAAGCTTTTACCCCGCACAGTTTTTTACAGTTGGATATGATGTATACTAGAGCTATGTACCATAAGTAACATAGCTTTTTGAAGCTATCGTTGCTGTATTCTAGCTTGGATTTGAACTTGCAGCCTTTTGGTTATAACGTGAGCTCTCTGTACTTAGCTCAAATACCAGTCACGCTATTGTTTTTTTGCTGTGATAATGCCTGTAGTACGGTCCTATTTACAGTGTTGTGTGATGCTACTTTCAGGGTCCCACTGGGCTGCCTGGTTTCCCAGGAACTCCTGGCATACCGGTGAGTTTTTCTCTGTTATAACTGCATTATAACTGTTATAACCATGTTATAAGTGTTGTAACTATGTTATAGCTGCTCTTGAGGCTATGGTGAGAGCCAGCTGTCACTCATTTGGCTAAACATAGATAAGCTCTACAACCCCTCTTTGCGTCTCCCTTCATACATGTCTCTGACCCTTTGTATTATTATCCCCCGCCACCTTCATACATCCGTCCGTCCGTCCGTGACCGTCTGTCCGTTTGTCCGTCCGGGATAAAGGGGAACAACTTTTCACAAGAAATATTCGCGATAGGATAACCAAATTTGGTGTGTAGCTTAAGACCATAAAGACCTTCATCGAGTTCGAAAGTGAGACACGGGTGATTATTTTTCCCGGAGTTATCCCTTGATTCACTTTTTTCCTCCGTTCCGGTATATAAAAGGGAACAACTTTTTCACAAGAAATATTCCAGATAGGATAACCAAATTTGGTGTGTAGCTTAAGACCATAAAGACCTTGATCGAGTTCAAAAATGAGACACGCGTGATTATTTTTCCCGGAGTTATTGCCCTTGATTCACTTTTTTCAACTCCGTTCACGGTATATGTAAAGGGGAACTACTTTTCACGGGAAATATTCCAGATAGGATAACCAAATTTGGTGTGTAGCTTAAGACCATAAAGACCCTGATCGAGTTCAAAAATAAGAAGCACACTATTATTTTTCCCACAGTTATTGCCCTTGTGGCACTTCTGGGAGCCTCTGTTCATAGTATCTTTAAAGAAGACATTTTGGCGGGGGATGTTGTTGACCATGTCTACTTATTTTATATCTGTTCTTGGTGATGGTTACATAGGAAATAGTCTACCTCCAATAAACTGCCCAGCCCCATTACTATCCTCCCCCCATTTTTTATTCACTCTACATTTATTTGCTGTTTATATTCAAGCAGAAAGTACAGCTCCTTGCTCATTTTTCTAAAAACATGGTTTTTTTGCCGATAGATTAAAAATAGCCTGCCCCCTAACTCTGGCGTATGCACTGAAATTTCACCATGATGAGCGTTGACTTTGCTGAATAACTCATTAATAAGAGAATATCAGTCCCTCCCCTGTCCTGTGGGTAGCGCTGTGTGTAAACCTTCTGCTGTGTCTGCAGGGTCTTCCCGGTAACGACGGGCCCCCTGGGCCAAGGGGTATCCCAGGATGCAACGGGACAAAGGTGGGCGTCTCATGGCTGCATGTGCAAAATGCTTGCACCCCTCTCTCGGGCTAAACGGTTCCAAAGAGAATGCTGTGGTTTTCTAGAGAGAGCCTATGCTGCTTAAGGGGTCTCTGTTGACAAAATGGTTTAATCTGCAAGTTTGAAGCACGTCTCTCTCCTCCCCCTGAGGGCTTCCCAAGTAACTAAAAAAGATCCCTTTTGGAGACAAACTAAAGAACAATTTGTTCCGAGAGAGTCGTCAGAAAGGCTCTACACCTTCCTGTGTGTATCAGTGTTATGCCCTCAGAAGTCCTTCCGTAATCTCACCTTTTAAGGCGTTATTGATCTCAAGCTGTTCCCACTCAGGTTTGCCTGATTTGCAATCATACTATTTGTATTTGCTGAATAATCAAGAAGAAGAGATGGCCTATTAGGATTAAGAAATGATAATGACAAAGTGTTTGCCTATTAGCTACGTTTATATAATGGATGTAACATTGTAAGGATGGCAGTAATTCAAATAAATGCAAAAAAAATCCAAACTTACTCTGACTTCCACCTCTCATTTTGGCATTTATTCAGCAGTTTAATCATAAGATTGTGCTGGGTTTCTTCAGAGTGTTATTAGCATTTAAAACAATGTGCCTGAAGAGGAGGAATATTTGGCGTATTGAACTAAACCAAACTCTGGGCAGAAGGATTCAATAACAAAAAGCCTCACCACCTAATTTACACAAATCTATGCCATTTCATCAGCTACTGGGGTTCAAATTCTTCAAAAGGCACACATATTATGTTGTTGTTTATCTGCGGATAACTTTATATAACTTTGCAATGCTATGGACAATAGTCTAATGCTATCAAAAATAAATTGGCCAGTCATCCCTACCAATTGGTCATGGCAAATGTTGCTAATCAGGCAAAGTAAAATGCAACAGGTGTAGGTAAATAAGCATTGAAATGTAAGGTTACTGAGGCCCTTGGATACCACTCACAGACTGCAACTGTTGTCAGTGATGGACAAATCTCCATTTTGTGTCATGTTTGACTAACAGGGAGGAAATTAACACTGCATGTGATAGATTAATTCTATGTTGGCAATTACTTTTGTCTTGACCAAATAAAAAAGGGCTGCTATTTCACTGCGTTCACCTGTCACTGCCCAGTCCAGACTTTTCCCCTTTAATTAAAGTTCTACATATAAACCTTTTTCCTTCTCGAGTTCCTGTGGATGTAGTACGAGACACTGAAGTATACGGCCCCTGTCGCTCGGAAACGTCTCCATTTTGCATCGTGTTTTAGTGATGGAGAGGGAACTCACAGTTGTGTGTGTGAAACTGACGTAATATTCGTGGTCTCCACAGGGTGATCGCGGCACGTCTGGTTCCTCAGGCTATCCTGGCCCACAGGGCCTTCAGGTGAGTGTCGCCGAACACCTGTGCGGCCACTAAATCAGGAGCTTGGGACATCCTCACCAAGCGTCAGTCCGGTTAATGGTGCCCACACTGAAACAGGCTGTCTCCGCAACGCTCTGAGAACGTCGCACTGCTTTGAGTATATTTTCTTGTGAAAAACGCGCTCATTTTGAAATAAATTCTGGATGTCCTATGGTAAAAACGCAAAATCAGTCTGATGAAATGCAGTGCTACAAGCACCGAAACACATCTCAAGCTGGTTAAACTTAACAACAAAGAGTTCACCAGCTGCCTAAAAAACATGAGTCAACTAAATATAAGTCAACTCAACTCAGAATTAGTCTAGATAATGTATAACTTCAACTTTAGCTTTTGGAAACTTATAAACTTGAGTTCAACATTTAAAATCTGTCATGACAAGAGGAGTTCTGGAGAAGAAAGAAGTTCACATAAGTGACGCGATCATGTTTTACAGTGTACAGTGACCTCATACATGCCCTGGACCGACACCACACTGTGACTGTTATGCTTTATTCTCCTGATTTTTGATGGTTGTTGGTTATAAATCTTCTTTTACGGATCTTGAGCTTAACTAACTGGATGACGTGTTTTTTTCAGGGTCCTCCTGGCTTACCTGGCCCAAAGGTACATATCACTTTTATCATATTAAAAAAAATACAGGAAATGTACATGAATGAGAGCTGTGTATTGATTCCTCTGTTAGGGTGTCCACTGTTGCTTTGTCCTGATTGGCTGTTCTCTCCCTGGTAGGGAGACCCTGGTGAGGTCATCGGTGGGGGACCGTATCCTGCCTCGGGAAGAGGAGACCCTGGAGCTCCTGGTCAACCAGGAATTCCAGTGAGTTTCCTTCGCTGCTTTGACTGGAACGACAACTGTATTCACTGGACTAGAAGGGCACTCGGCAGGGCGCATACCTCCGCCACGCCACTTGTTTGACCGATTGCGGTCAAAATTAGTAGGGTCCACCCCTGATGTAATGGCAACCCACCCACAAAATTTCAGATATATCCATTCATTACCCTTTGAGTTATCTTGTGCACAGACAGACAGGAAGACAGACAGACAGACAGACCAACGCCGGCAAAAACATAACTTCCTTGGTGGAGGTAATTAAGAGAGAAATGAATTGAAATGATGGCAGAATTGAGTGAAATGGCTGCCTCATTCAGCGAAATAGAGACACATTCATTGAAATAAGGGACACACTGACTGACAGAACGCCCGTTTTGTATGAAATTTACTGCCACAAGAGATACATTATCAACCGAAATACAATGAACAGCATATTCACCACAGTTATCACTGCACTGACAAAAATTAGCTGTAAGTTCACTGAAACAAGGGCTGAGTTCAGGACTCTTGATTGGTCCAAATGGAGCAGATCACGCGAGGCCTGTCACACGAGGCCACAGTCCATATCACAACCACTGTGTGATTAGTAAAAAGTGATGTCATCTTTTGCCATCCTTCTTGTTCTATAGTCGCCATATGCTTGGTATATTTATTGTCTTTAATTTGAGAATTTGTGTTTAGTTCCTAGCATATGAACCTTGCCCATATGTGTCCACTTATAGGGACCCATTGGACCTCCTGGATTAAGTGGCCCCATTGGCCTTCCTGGTCCCCCTGGTTATGAGGTAACACATATTTTGGGGTTTCCCGAGATTTCCTGTGTCATTTATGTTTGACGTGGATTTCCTTAGTGATGTGTTTGATGGAAAGCGATTGCACGTCTAATACTCCTTTTGGTTTGACCTAAATTTCCCTGGTTGTGTGTTTGATGTAGAGCAATTATATGCAAAGCACTCTCTTTGGATGTGGCTTTAGTTTCAATGTAGATCATTGTAACCCCCGGACGAAGTCGGGCGGCTACTATGGATTCACGCTTGTCGTCCCCGCCGCCTTATAGACGCTGTACAGGCTGTAATTTTTCACTGATTGCTTTAATATTTGGTATCGACATGTGTTATACTTCATTTATGATATCTTTCGATTGTGGTTGCCATGGTGACAGTATTTGCCGAATAATGCGCTACGAAGGGGAAAAGCGAGCTTTCGGGGGTTACACCCATGCGGTTGACGCCGACTGAACAGCATCGTTATGGGTTCTGCTTTTCACCAAACCTAACTTAGTCTGATTGTGCATTTCCCTTTTCACAAATTTGAGTGCCACCGTCATCAGCTGGAACCCACTTCATACCACTGCAGCCTCACATCCATTCTGAAAGTGGTCCATGAAGAATATCAGTTACTTGAATTGTAATTTGGCATGTAATCCCAGATGTCCAAATATAGCTCACGGTTGTTTTCCTGTTCTTCTCAGGGTCGTCCTGGAGCTCCCGGTCCACCAGGGCCAAAGGTATGAGCAGCACATCACTGACTGACCCCTCTGTCCAATCACTTATCACACATTTGAACATCTGTCATAGCCTCCTGTCAACCGTCACACATCCGCAGATTTACGGATCTATCCACCAGACAGTATTCAAACATCTGTATATCCACTGAAGCCACTGGTCAGTATTCAAACATCTGTATAACCACTGAAGCCACTGGTCTGTATTCAAACATCTTGTATATCCACTGAAGCCACCAGTCAGTATTCAAACATCTGTATATCCACTGAAGCCACTGGTCTGTATTCAAACATCTTGTATATCCACTGAAGCCACCAGTCAGTATTCAAACATCTGTATGTCCACTGAAGCCACTGGTCAGTATTCAAACATCTGTATATCCACTGAAGCCACCAGTCAGTATTCAAACATCTGTATATCCACTGAAGCCACTGGTCTGTATTCAAACATCTTGTATATCCACTGAAGCCACCAGTCAGTATTCAAACATCTGTATAT
The DNA here is from genome assembly GCA_029692085.1 of Gymnothorax javanicus. Taxonomy (NCBI): domain Eukaryota; kingdom Metazoa; phylum Chordata; class Actinopteri; order Anguilliformes; family Muraenidae; genus Gymnothorax; species Gymnothorax javanicus. Next base: position 3,310,621 of record CM056199.1, on the reverse strand, counting down.
CCACTGAAGCCACTGGTCTGTATTCAAACATCTGTATATCCACTGAAGCCACCAGTCAGTATTCAAACATCTGTATATCCACTGAAGCCACCAGTCAGTATTCAAACATCTGTATATCCACTGAAGCCACTGGTCTGTATTCAAACATCTTGTATATCCACTGAAGCCACTGGTCAGTATTCAAACATCTGTATATCCACTGAAGCCACTGGTCTGTATTCAAACATCTGTGTATCCACTGAAGCCACCGGTCAGTATTCAAACATCTGTATATCCACTGAAGCCACTGGTCTGTATTCAAACATCTGTGTATCCACTGAAGGCACCTGTCTTTCATCAAACATCTGTATATCCATTATCGCTACTCAACCCATCTTCCATCAAACATACAGTATATAAATTACTATAGTCCTCGGTCAGTTATTTCATACATATCAATACATCCCTTGTGGCCGACTGCCAGTCATCAAACATTTTCCTTTCTGCTGTGGCCAACTGTCACTCAACCGGTACTATCACTATCCACTCGTCCCTCACTTGGCTTATCCAGTATCTTATTCCACCTGTTAGGTGGGCACATAAGTCCACGCTCTCAAAGTCGAAGTACCACTCAGACTGACTGTTGTTCTGACGTCTGTATTTCGTCTGTTCTGGTGCGCAGGGTAACATGGGCCTGAACTTCCAGGGGCCTAAAGGAGAGAAGGTTGGTGGATCCTTGTTTGTGTTCTCTTATTCTATTGACTATTTGTATCGTCCTGTTTTAAAACAGCCAGGCCATTAGCATAGCAACGGTCCAAACTACAGTAAGCACAGCCTCTGCTAGCTCTTCTAAAGGTTTGCCTTTCACGTTAAATTCACATATTATCACATGCAGTGATCTTAAATCTGATCTGATCTTAAATGCTCCTTTTCACTTTCTAAGCAAGTTATTACTAACTTAAATAATTGAATTGCTGTGGTCTCTCATGTCGCTCTGTGTGTGTGTGTGTGTGTGTGTGTGTGTATGTGTGTGTGTGTATGTAGGGTTTTCAAGGTTTGCAAGGCCCTCCAGGTCCACCAGGGATACTTGACGAACAGACAAGGCCGAGAGATTATGATTTACACAGAGGAGAGAAGGTAAGATGACCCCTCTCTAACCAAATTCAAATGTACAGGTTTTTGGGGACTGAGGACCCAATAATGTGGATGTACTGGGTTTGATTTATTGTTTAATTGTTTGCTTATTTATTTTGTGTTTTTATTTTGATTTATTTTGATATGGTACTCACCTGAGGTCACCTGCCTGAATGCTAGGAGATGGTAGCCTTGGAAATGTATTTATTTCCATGTAGCACAACTTACTTTAGACACCAATAATAACCAACAGAGGGTGCCGTGTATTTTATTTAAAATTAATTTTAAAAAGTTAGCATCTTAGGCATAATTGCATGGTACTTAGACAATAAAAATAACACAAGGAAGAGAAAACTAAAGTAATATTATGCATCAATAAAATGAATATGTGAAATTTTCGATCCACATTCGTTGCAAAAACTTTTTGCCCGGGACTCAAAATATCTATACTGACCTAGGCAATGATGTGTTTAATTATGTCATAACTGAAAGGAGCTGTGTCACAATTACCATGCATACTCAGAACTTACATCCCAAGAAATCAAATCTGCTTGACTACAAGTCATAATCATCCTTGCCAATCCGTCATCGTTTTGCAGTATATGTATATATTTTAGTTACTTCGGCATTATGCTTTTTATATTAAGGAGCTTTCAATGGAAATTCAAGGATTTAAAGCGCTATTTTAAGCTTTGGCCAAGGGATATGGATAATGTACGCTGGTTTCCATCTCTAATAATCATAGAAAAGGAAAAATATCTTCTATATTTTGAATTGCAGCTGAGTGGATTTACTTCGTTCAAAATCCTGTGCGCAGTAATCGTGACACAGATCCTTTCAGAACTGATGAAATTCTTTCCCAGAATTTTTTTTTTTAATTACCTTTAACAATTTGTCATTTTCTTATTTTTAATGAATGGGTTTCTCAACCTCCCAAAATCCTCTCTGTACATGAGAGCACCAAATAACATGCTATGGGTGTATTTTATTTACACCAAACATTAATCTTATGGTACTGGAGATATCATGGCAATAAGAACCAGTGCTTTGCTTTGAAAACTTACCATCAGCATCCCGTTGTGTTCGACGTTTTGTCTGCGCCATCAGCTGTTCGTGGATCTTGTCATGGTTTAGGCGTGCGTTTGTTTTTTTGGACCTTTCTTTGTTCTATCGTCCGGGACGATATCGGAGTATCGTTTCACGCCGTCTATGTGAGCAACACATGCGTGCACACGGGCCCTACAGAAAACCCAGTTTTTGCCCATTTACGCATGGCTGCCCTTTGAGCGGTCGGTCAGCGACAGTCCCTGTTTTCCATTCTCAGACAGAAACAGGGAAATAAAGTGCCAAAAAATGACACAGAGGCAGGTGCCCACAGTCAGAAGTGAAGAGTTCCTACTCCTGTTGATGGGCAAAAAATGGGTTTTCTGTAGGGGCAGTGTGCATGCATGTTTTGCTCACATAGACGGCGTCAAACGGTACTTGCGCTCACCCTCAATCGTCTCGCACCCCTCATCTCATGATCAGTTTTGGTTGCTGTCTGGAATCTGTCACGTACAGGCTGTAACCAGATGTGGCGCTTTTGAGCTGCCATAGTCACTCGTTGCTGCCCTAAGCGGGGTCGGTCAGTGATAGTGCCTGTGTTCCATTCTCGGATAGACAGCCGACTGATTGTTGAATGGTGACAGTGCAAATGACGCACCACCTCTCGGCAGCTGAGAACTGCCCGTAACATGCCAAAGGCTCTTTTTCTCTCTCCTGTGTCACAAGCCTTTCCATTTTCTTGATGCAGTAGCATTTTTCGGTTTTTTTGTTGGCTTTATGTAGGCTATTGACCACACCAAAAGAACAAGTCAAGTGTCACTGAACACATCATGAACAGCTCAATGTTTGTTATTACTGAAGTGCTTGGCGCGTGCACGCAGCGCCCGCGGCCAGGATTACAATACCACGCCGCTTTTCTTTATTTCCTCTCGTGCCTCACTGGAAAAGCAATAAAAATCTATCGACTCTTCAATTTGCTGCAAATACAGTACATACCTCACCTGTGCGTTTTTAATGGCACTGAGTATACATCTATAACTTTGTGTCATTGTTGTGTCAGTGATGTACATTTTTAACATTGTGTTATTGTTGTGTCAGTGATGTACATTTTTAACATTGTGTTATTGTTGTGTCAGTGATGTACATCTATAACATTGTGTTATTGTTGTGTCAGTGATGTACATTTTTAACATTGTGTTATTGTTGTGTCAGTGATGTACATTTATAACATTGCATTATCGTTGCTTCAGTGATGTACATTCATAACATTGTGTTATTGTTGTGTCAGTGATATACATTTATAACATTGTGTTATTGTTGTGTCAATGATGTACATTTATAACATTGTGTTTTTGTTGCTTCAGTGATGTACATTTATAACATTGTGTTATTGCTGTGTTAGTGATGTACATTTATAGCATTGCGTTATTGTCATTGCAGTGATGTATTTTTATGAATCCGTGATCCTAGTGATGCGTTATTGTTTTTTCAGGGTGATCGAGGATTTCCTGGCCCACCTGGCGAACCTGGACTTCCTGGAGCTCCGGTAAGTGCTATGTAGAATTTAACACATACACACTGAGGTAAAGAACAATGGGTTAAGGAGCTTTTCCATATACGTTGTCGTGTAGGACGTGTTATATCGTCAGCCTGCTGATAAAACCTTGTATCAGCTAGACAGTGCTCCAGCAATTCCATCAGCCTTGTGTTTTGCTCTGGTCAGTTTTGATTGAAACCACATACAGAAACAGAGGATCTTACATGAATGGGCCTTTCATATGGAAGTTATGAAACTCATTGAATAAATTTTGCATTTGTTGTGAGCTTTAGCCAATAAGTTTCATAACTTTCTTACAACACGACCAAGAGTATATGATTCTGTCTATCACATAGCTGAATTGCGAAATTTAATAGAAAACAAATGTAATTTCCGTTAGCGCCCATTGTATGTTAGCACTGAGCTAACTCCATCGCTCTGCTAACATAGCCAGTCACTGCAGTCACAGACATTCATGGTTGAACTAAGCAACAATTTGTAAATTCAGTCAACTGAGTTGCATGCTAACTTACTAATGTTGCATAATGGTTACAAAAAAGTACTACACACACATTAGCTTGCGAGCTACGTAACATGAACTTAGTTCTTTGAGTAGCACTTTGTTGGCTTACTACAATGCTGAACCATACCAATTTATACAACGTTATGCTTGATATTCAGTTTGGTTGAATATTAACAGCGTGGCATAGCGTGGAGCAATTTTTTCCCCCCATGCTCTCAGCCAATGAAGTTTTTTGCAAAAGTGATATTACCTTAGGGTAATATCAAAAATATGTCATGAGTTGGGCTCTGGGAAAACTGCCACAGTTATGTGATAATATTTGGTCTCGCATTGGATACAAACTAGGTGGAGAATGTTTTTAGACCTCTGATCACCTGTTTTTAATGCAGTCAGCAATATTGACTGAATTAAAAGAGCTATGGATGTTTACCCACAAAGCCTCAGTACTGAAGGCCATCAAGGCAAAAAGCTGCCCCATAATGAAGTACCATAATTTATCTACGTGTTTGAAATTTGTTCATTTCCTGACAATTAGAAAGCAGGAAAAAACTAAATGTGTTGCAATTTTGGTGTGTTCCATTTTTTATGCCCCTTAAAATATTTGATCAAAGAATAAAAATAGTCTGTTAAGAACAACCGCTTGCATTGAATGCAGAGGTTAATTTGTTTGGAGTAGATTAAAAAGGTGAAATTTTGTTTGTATTTCCTAATGGCAAACAGATTTATACATTGCATTTAATTTTTGAAAACATTTACTGTATGTTTATTGCGCAGTAAATAATATTTTTTACGTTCTGGAAAACCGAGTAGCATGGCGTGGACATTGCAGGGTTAAGCACGATGTGATAATCTAATACGCGTATGCCGATTGGTTCTGCTCTAACCAATAAGAGCAGCTGTTGCAGCTCTCAGCCTCGGCACTGATGAAGCGAAGAAGGCAGTGATGCGTTTTTAATGCGACGCCTTTTTACCGAGGGATCGCTGCTGTCTTCACAGGGTGCGTCTGGTGGCTACAGAGGGGAGAAAGGTGAACCAGGAGAAGCGGGGAAACGGGTGAGTGTGCTGGGCACAGACAGGTGGGCACAGGTGGGCACAGGGTGGGCACAGGTTACCTGTGTGTGCCTAAGAGGTGTACACATCTCTGCCTGTGTTAGTGTTTTGGCTCTGAGCAGTAAATAATGATAATGGACTTTATTTACATATAAAGCACCTTTCATACATTAAATGCAGCCCAAAGTGCTTTGCAGTCAGTGGTGTAGTGGAGTGTATACGCATGAATACAGAGTATATCCACCTCTTTAATTGTTCATTTACAATATAATCAGACAAAAAGCCACCGAAACGCAGACAAGAATATACCCCCTTTCTCCTCGGTGAGCAACCCATCCGCAAAATTGAGAATGCCCTCCTCTTCGGGCTGTGGAGGAGGGTGTTCGCCGTGGTGTACTCACTCCTACATTTCCCATCAGCCCCGGCACTCAAAGCTGTCCCTATCTGCTGACTGTGCTACTCGCTTCTCTCTAGGGCAAGCCGGGCAAAGATGGAGACCCAGGGCCGGCGGGTTACCCGGTAAGTGCGCTGTGGCTGAGTGTGACTCTGTGCCAGGGCGCGGCGATGGGGGGGTAGGTTAAGCATCTTGGGCACATCTTCTGCCTGCTCCTGCCCCCACATGGAGGAGAGACCTTCTCACTGAGGTCCGAACAGCAAACGCTCCAAATGCCTTCAAGCCCAGGCTGAAGACTTAAATCCTCGGGCTCCTCGACCGTTCGTACCTAATTTTGTAATTAGTGCAAAAAGTGCTGAAGGCACATTTTCTCACACCATGAGGTAAGGAGAGAAAACATTTTTTTAAAATATAGTTACCTGTAACTGAACTGCCTCAATTGTCTTAAAATGGATTTTTTGTGACTTTTCGCTTTGGGGTCCTCAATTGGCACTACTTTAGGCATCAAAACGAATGTGGCTTTAATCTTTTGAGTTCTCGAACTTCATGCGAATGAATATTTTTTAAAATGCATGTTGGTTGCTGGTATTATGTAGAGCCAAGTTTAATAGTCGTATTCATCTCTGGCACTTAATGATACTTCCTGCCTGGTTTCATGGCACTTCTGTCCTTTGTGATGCTCTTTGTGTTTTTCGACGCTCAGGATAAGAGAGGTGTCAGTAATGTGATGTAATATGATGTAATATGATGTAATATGATGTAATATGATGTAATGGGCGAACGCTTCTCCTACAGGGTCAGAAGGGAGAGCCGGGAATCCCGGGGTCATCGGGACGAGATGGAGAGAAGGTGAGGCTGCTGTTCCTCTAAAACAAATCCAGTCCTGATTTTCCTTCCTCCCGGTGTCTAACTAAGCGATTAGCACTGCTCATTGGCCGGACTGGCTTCACACCTGATTCCCAGGTAAGAGGGGGTGGTAGACCGGCAGTGCTCGGCCCTCGAGTACTGTGATTTGAGGACCAGGTCTTTAGATTGAGGACTGCTGGTTTTTACACCCTTCTCCGGACATGAGCTTCAGGTTCGAGGGGGATATAGCCTGTTAGTCGCACTGATTGTTCATTGAAACTCCTGGGAGAAAAGGAAAGCCAGGACTGGATTGGGCTCAGAGGGCCAGCTCTGAGTATCTGAGCTCTGGAACGGACTGCTCCCCCAGACTCGTGGATCCACTGCGCTTAGCAGCGGAGAAAAGGCAAAACGCTTTAACTCGGCGGTTTCCTCTCGTCTAACAGGGTGATAAAGGGGATCGTGGGTACCCAGGACCCCCCGGGCCGGTGAGTGACATTCAGTGACATTTATACCGTATTTATACATAGTTTGCTATTTTAGCTCTTCGGACGTTTCGGCTCTGAACACTGTGTAACGCCCCCTGCAGGTGATTGGCACTCACGGTGGGCCTGGTGCCGTTGGTCCGAAAGGTGAAGCAGGATTTCCAGGAATCCCTGGTGCAAAAGGAGAGCCGGGACCCCAAGGTACACAGAGCGGGGAGTGGGGGGGGAGTCGGGTTCGCTTCCTGAAAGAGCCCCTGAGATCGGTGCGGATGTACAAAACTCAGGGGGCTCTGTGACGTCAGAGGCGCGACTGTCTCAGCTGCTAACCTCCAGAGCAGATCATTAGCTTGACTTAATACTCCTCTATGTGTTTCTGTTTTTTGAGCCGTCCCAGGACAATAAGGGTGAATCCTATTCTGAAGCAAAATTTTTTTTTTAAAGATTATTTTTTTGGTAATTTTTCCTTTATTTGATAGTTATACAGTGTAGAGAGACAGGAAAGTTGGGGAGAAGAATGGGAGATGACATGTAGCAAATGACCCAAGCCGGATTCGAACCCAGGTTGCTGCGGGAAGGACACAGCCTTTATGGTACGCACACTTAGACCGATGAGCCACCGGGGTGCCCTATTCTGAAGCAAAATTATCATCAATTTGGGCCGTCAGGATAACATTCATTAGTACATTTCAATTGCATCAACTCAAGAATAAGCCTTTTCACTAGACAAATCAGATCTTTGAAGGTCTCTGTTCAAAGGATGCCACAAGAAAGACTGACTTTTCAGAGTGTGGTGCGTTAGGGGTCCCAGCTCTGGTCTCTGATATCTTTAAACCGACAGACAGCCTTGTTGGTTAACACTGCCACCTCACAGCGTGAAGGTCGTGGGTTTGAACCCGGCCCGGGGCCTTTCTGTGTGGAGTTTGCATGTTCTTACCGTGTTTGCGTGGGTTTTCTCCGGGTACTCCGGTTTCCTCCACCCAGAAAAACATGCTCTATAGGAACACTCCTGTCAGTACCCCTGACCAGGGAACTGGCTTTAGAACTGGAGTTGGTCCCCAGGCACTGCTCTGTGGCTGCCCACTGCTCCTAACTATAGGATGGGTTAAATGCAGAGGATAAATTACCCAATGGGGTTCAAAAAAAGTTTATCTCATCTTAATCACTGACAGACTGGCCCAGTATCTGGAGAGAGGAAACAGACTCTATTCCTATGGATCTGTGGTGTTGGGATTAATAAACCAATGCTGCATATCATTTTGCCCTGCAGACCAATACATTTAATCACACGCTTGTTATTAATAATTTATATTTTTCCTGGAAACCATGGATGTCAAAATGATTGGCACCCCAAACAATTATTGTTGATAAAATTGAAGTTACATTGGCTCATACATATCGAGGGGTCAGAGCACAATAGTAATATGTCCATTTTAGAGGTTTTGAGAAAAATTGATTTTTAGGTTTCCAAGTGTTCTATTAAATCAGGTATTTTATATCTTTTTTTTTTTTTTTACCAGTCACTCTTTTGCTGCATGGTTCGGAAGTATATTGAACACCTAAGTTTTCATAGGAGTGTAACCGCAACATCATGGTCAAAATTGCCAAAAATGGACATGTCACCTCAGTGCTCCAACAATTCTAGCACATGATGTGACATCACACAATGGTGATTGGTTGAAGGTAAGTTTATTTGCAATGGAAGGCAGACTATTCTGTAATAAAATTCATGTTCATTCATCAAAATGTCAATTTAATTCATTTAAGCAGATTTTGTTGGACATACCACAAAATGAAAATGTGAATTCTGATTAAAAATGAATGCAGATGGACATATAGTTACTGTGCTCCAAGGATTAGCTGATAGAAAGCTGTGACAGGGGGTTAAAATCTCAAAACCACACAATTTAGACATATAACCATTGTGCTCCAAACCCTCGATATGTGCCTGTCAGTCTTGAGGAGTTCAATTTTGCCACTTCGCCATTCCTTTTGAAACGTGCGAACCTAACTCCTTAATTTCAGCCCTTCAAAATGTCTTACTTTGACCGTTATCGCTTCACTTTTAATAGTTTTTTTTAAGTAGAAATGTGCAAGATTCAAAGCCGATTAAGTGATAAAACTACTGAATTTTCACCTTTATTTTTCACATTTGCTCCACACATTTACGAGAAAAAAGAGGAAACCCCTTAACATCTAAAATATAGATTAAGGGGTTACACTCTCAAGCCTTAAATAACATTTTAAGGGGAAATAAGGAGTCCGTTTTACAAATTGAAGACCTGCATGCAAGAAGTACTTAAGTTACGAAATGTCAGTTTTGAGATATTGATGGTCAAAGTTTTCAAAACACGCTGCAAATACTTTGTTTTCCAAGGTAGCTTATTATGGACTTGTGCGCTAGTTCTAGGGGCTAAACATGGTTAGTCACCATTTTTTGTGGAATGATTCTGCTTTATTACCGAGAAATCGAGAAAAGTAGTTTTGGAATTAGGTACTTTGTGACAAAATGGCTGGAATTAGGTACTTTCTGTGGGAAAATCTCGGACTTGGGTACTTTTAACACCAAAAACCCTTTATTGCTTAGTTTTCAATACAAAGATGTTATATTAGCTAAGCTTCCTTGCTTTTGTGCCTTTATGGTAGGCAGAACTGCTTTTTTAACATTAATATAACTTCGTAAAATCCAAATTCACATAAATCAGAAAGGAACATTTGAAATGCAGAAAAACCTCACTTTGGAGAACCAGTCGTCCTTCAAACAGCACCTCCCCTCTACTTGAATGATTGCTTCAAAATCCTAACTTATGTAATGTTTATGACAGCCAAAATCCACTTCTGGCAGGATGAACTTTCCCTTGGTAACCATGGTAACCCCTCAATTCCAGCATTTTGATTGGCCAATTGTGGACTTGGGCATTTATAGCAAAATTGTACGCACTTCTTGCAGAAAATTTTAGTGGATTCCGAAAACACCATATAACAATAAACAGGGATGAAGTGCTCCCTTTTTCATAATTTTGGTATCAAAATTCTTTTATCAGTAGAGATTCCAGAACTGGTGCCAGCTCGATTTTTCCAAATATGTGACTTCGGTACTTCTTGCGCGCAGGTCTTCAGTGAAGGGCCACTTTTGTCAAATTAGGTAGTTTGGTTTATTTTCAGGGGGAAGTGAAGATAAGTTTAAGTATATTTTAGGAAGCTTAAGTATATTTTAAGAACATTGTGTTCTGTAGGATACTGATGTTAAATGAGTCCTCAGAAGTGTGCATCCACGGATTAAACACACTTGTGTGTCTGTCTTTCTCTCTGCAGGTTTGCCAGGACCCGCGGGACTGCCCGGAGCTCCAGGTATGTGACCTGCACATGTTATACAGTCATGCAGCCTGGAATGGCTTCGAGAGTGAGGGACCTGGCACAGGGCTGGAGAAGTGTTGCTGAATGGCCTATAGTGCTGGCGTTCCTGCATTTTTACGGATCTATACTAATTCTCTTAACTTATATAGTATATCTGTGGGAGTAAACTTTATTTATGTAGGAGATATTTTGCTAGCCTGCCTGCATGTGTGTGTGTGTGTGTGTGTGTGTGTGTCTTACCTGTATGCATGCTGTGAATGTGTGTCCTTGTCTAAAGTGCCTATTTTTCTGACACTGATAGTGTGTGTGACGGTGTGTGTTTGTGCAGGTGGGGCAGTCAGTGGGCTGATAGTGTGTGTGTGTGTGTGTGTGTGTGTGTGTTTTTACAGGTGGGCCAGTCAGTGGGCTGATAGTGTGTGTGTGTGTGTGTGTGTGTGTGTGTGTGTGTGTGTGTGTGTGTGTTTGTACAGGTGGGGCTGTCAATGGGCTGATATGTGTGTGTGTGTGTGTGTGTGTGTGTGTGTGTTTTGTACAGGTGGGGCAGTCAGTGGGCTGATAGTGCGTGTGACGGTGTGTGTTTGTACAGGTGGGGCAGTCAGTGGGCTGATAGTGTGTGTGTGTGTTTGTACAGGTGGGGCAGTCAGTGGGCTGATAGTGCGTGTGACGGTGTGTGTTTGTGCAGGTGGGGCAGTCAGTGGGCTGATAGTGTGTGTGTGTGTGTGTGTGTGTTTGTACAGGTGGGGCAGTCAGTGGGGGCACTGGCCAGCCGGGGTACCCGGGCGAGAGGGGGCAGAAGGGAGAGCCCGGTCTGCCTGGACCCGCCTTACCTGGGCCTCCCGGCAGAAATGGGGCGCCTGGTACACCCGGACCCCCTGGTGCCCCTGGACTCCCGGGAGTGTCTGGCCCCACCGGAAACTGCCTCCCAGGGGCCCCAGGCCTGCCTGGCCTGCAGGGAGAGCAGGGTTATCCAGGAGCCACTGGGCAGAAAGGTAGGGCGTGTCACACATGGTGCTAAGTTTAGGAACCATGTCCTGTGAGTACGCATACTGCATACTCTCTGCACACTGTTTACTCTGTCCTGACATCATATTCAGCTTAGGGAGTATATACTATGAAAACTCATACGAAAACATGCCCTCTCTGTAAACAGTATTTACTATCTAAAAACATCATACTTTGCATAGGGACCATACACCATGAGTACACATGCTATAGCATCATCTACATACACTATTTTGTCTCCACAGACATCATACTCAGCTTTGGAACTATATTCTTTGAGTACTCATATTTTAGGAAACTCTCTGTATGCACACTTTTGACTCTGAGTAGACATCATGCGGAGCTGAGAACCTATAGAAGTTCCAATACTATGAAATGTTTTTTCAAAACACACTATTAAATTTGTACGCACATTACACTGAGTGTAGTAACTGTACTCTTTGACCGAACGTACTTTGGGATACTCTCTCTGTACACGCTTTTTGTTCTGTATACATGTTACAGTGAGTTATACCTGCACTGTTTTAGCTGTAGTACTTTTATTACCAAAAAGAGAAATTCAACATCAACAAGTTCAGGGACCAGTGATTTTTCTAAATCTTTGCTCAGCTCATCCTAGTTATCTCAGACAAATAAAAATGATTGTTTCATGCAAAGGGCATTTGTGGTGACGATGCAGTGACATGTTTAGTGATAGGCTGCTAATAGTGAATGAGTCGCAGACAGAAAACCTCATGTATTTGTCCCATTTTACCTGATGTCCCAAATTACCTGACTTTACCCTGGTATGTGGCTAAAACTCAGCTACGCTCCATCAGCTCACACGAAGGATTTTTTATTTATTTATCTTTTCTTGCTGGATGCACCCGCTAATCCAATGAGTTCTGTCTGGTTAAGCACACAGTTTGACTCTCTCCACAGGGCAGCTCACACAAGTACAGGTTGTTTGTATCCGCACGTTGTTGTGCGCTCTCACACACCTGTGTGTTCTGCTCTCACACACGTGTGTTCTGCTCTCAGGTGAAAAGGGAGACACTTGTGTCAACTGCTTCTCCCACAACATCTCCATTCCCGGAGCTCCGGGTCCACCTGGACCTCCCGGGTTTTCAGGTGAGGCCCTGCGTGTGTGTGTGTGTTGTCAGGGGCGACCGTACGGCACACCTTCTGCTCAACATCTCGCTGCAACAAGTGGAGAGCCTAGCGCTAAAAGTTCTAAAGTCACATTTTCATACTCTGCGAGGTAGGATGGGAAATTGCCTTTACAGTCTCCTAAGTCGAGTTTCTCGATTTTACCGAAAACAACATTTTGTGACTTAAGCGCTTGTATTTCTAAGGTCTTCATTAAAAGTCCTGGCTAGACAAATGCGACATTATGCTGAACTTGCATTGTCTAAAATGTGGCATAGGTACTTTTAGCTCCTGGGGTCTTTGACTGCGTAATCTCTGTAAGTGTTTGAGTCTATAATTTAGACCTTCCTTTTTTCACCGATTAAGATGATGTCTTACCAGTTATGTGACATAATTTGCCAGTTGAAAGCATTGCTGGTCTAGCTAACAGAAACTTCTGATAGGCTAGTATTTTCAACTTGAGAGGTCAAATTTTTCATCAGTTAAGTCTATTCATTTGACTAAATCATGTGATATTACACTTTTTGTTATGTTTTGGTGTGCCGTTGTCTGTTTGTGTGCCCACATTGCAGTGTGCTGTTGTCTGTTGTTTGCACTCGTGCCCGCATTGTAGTGTGCTATTGGCTGACTGCGATTTCCTGTTACAGGCAGCCCTGGTGGACCTGGAGCCAAAGGCGACCGCGGTTTCCCTGGATCAGTGGGGTCAGCAGGAGCTCCGGTGAGACAGAATTTAGGAAAATGTGCTGACTCACTGCGTATCTACACTTAACTGAAATCAATACACCGCTCTGCTAACGTCTCAGCGTGTCCTACATTGCAGGCTATTTGGCCAGCGTTTCACAATTGTTTAAAATAAAATGAAGGACACTGAAAATCCGCAGTGATTAATAAAATGAAATGTGCATAATTTTGCATTCAGACAATGAGGACTATCAGCGACATCTACGTTTTCTAACTGATGTTAAAGGTCCCCTGTCGTGACTCCGGCAGCACAGCTAATTAGCCATTTCAAGCTGTTTCAAATCTGTCCTGTGACATCACAAGGGGGAAGAATCACCCAGAATAATGAAGGAAGTGATTTACTGATTGGCTGAAGTTGATCAGTCCTTCTTGCCTAAGGGAGGTCACTTCCCTGAATGATGTCACAAACAAACAAATTTTGAAATGGCTTGTAATGACTAATTGGCCATGCCCCTGGTGACATGACAGGGGACCTTTAAATAAGGAAAAGGTTTTAAAACTATTGGAGCTAAATAATTTATTTACTGGGTTGTTGTTTGCCCCCCTCCCCAAAGGGTGGCCCAGGTCTTGCACCTGTAGGCCATGACAGTAAACCGGAGCCGAATGCGAGCTGAGATTGTGAGCATACTCTTGCTGTGTGTACAGGGATCGCCAGGTCTTTCGGGAGCGCCCGGGCATCCAGGTCAGAAGGGAGAGCCGGGGAGCGCCATCGCGGTGGAGGGTGTGCGGGGCGAAAAGGGCGACACTGGATTCCCAGGCCCTCCTGGCTTACCCGGGTTGGACGGAAGACCTGGCCTGGATGGGGCTCCTGGAGTGCCCGGACCGAAAGGAGCGTCTGTGAGTGTGGAGCATATGTGCGCTGCAGGGATCCTAATCCGATCCAGATCCAGCCCTGCTCTTCTTTCCTGTCCGATGATTCAACCCCTGAAATCCTAACTTTGCACTTACGTTTTCCCTTAACCCAGTGGTTCTCAAACTTGGTCCTGGCGCCGCACTGTGTACGCTGGTTTTTGTTTCAACCACAATTGCAATCTTAGGATTTTAACAAGCTGTTGATTTGTTTTAATTAGGTGCATTTATGCTAATATCCACATTGAGATATATTGTAAATATCAGCAGAGGGAAACAATTTAACCAAACATTTCATCAACATAAACAATCAATAGGTTCCTCATTGGTGAAACTCTTGACACACGGTGGCAAAACCCAACAATTTACTTGGCAAACAATGGAGTCACACCTGTTGTGTTTCGTGTTGATTTTATTTGGTTCAGGGAGGTTATTTGGGAAAAACTCAAAATACCTGTGTTCAGAAACCTAATTTGGAGCTTACTGATTTTCTCAGTCTAATTTGATCTGTTAAAAAATGTTTTCACCTGAAAATCCTAACAATATTGAAAATTAAGCACAATATGTTCAAGGGTTTTTATTCTTCATGGTAGAATGGATATGTCCATCAAAATGTGACTTAAGATGGTAAATAACTACTCTAAATATGGAATGCTGCTAATTAAGACAAAGTAACAGCTTTTTAAAATTCTAGAATTGCAATTGTGGCTGGAACAAAAGCCAGCATACAGAGTGGGGCGCCAGGACCGAGTTTGAGAACCACTGCCTTAACCCTTTCAGCGCCGTGGGCAACTATACACTCAAAAAAATGAAATGTTATGAAATGTTAGATTTACTTAATAATGTCATGTCAACTGGTTCCGCAAAACTGAGTTAAGTACATTCCACTCAATGCAACTAATTAAACTGGCCAAAAATGTTAGAAGTCAAATAAAGGATACACAAAGCAATTGCGTGGAACCAGTTGACATAACATTATGAAGTGAATCTAACATTTCATAACATTTCATTTTTTTGAGTGTAGTTGCCCAATGATGTCAGATATCAAAATCAGATGCTGTTGAAAACCTATCATGTGGCAACTTGTTTAAAAGAGCTCCCTGCGGGAGCTCTTTTAAATAAGTTGCCACATGATAGGTTTTCAACAGCTCAGGATAACTAAATTTTTAATTCCTTGAAAATGTATTCAGCGCTCGAAGGGTTAAGTAGTTTAAAGTAATTTCAAAGTCAAGAAAAGCGTGTTTTCCATATTGTAGGACAATGTCACAAACATATTCTGTATCTGCTGGTTGCAGCACTTTGCTGAAGCTACATCACACTTATACTGAGAGAAATATCCAAACCCAGGATACCATGTTTTTTTTTTTAGCCACAGCATTACATCCAGTGGAGAATATCTAGATCTTGTACATCATTGCACACACATTTCCCTGCAATTCAGCTGGACATATTCGGGATCGTTGGAAACCTCGGAATCTCTGTTAGAATTTAAAGTTGCCCTGAAGTTCCACAGGTTTGAATGCAGTAGCTGCGTTCAACAGACCCATATATGGGTCCGAAGGTTCTGTGGGGTTAGGAGTCACTACTTCTTATTGGCCAGATGGCTGTCACACCAGACTCACAGTTGTACGGGGAGAATTTAAAAACAATAAGTCCCATTTTCACAGACTGTGAGCAAAGGATGGGAAAATGTCTTTTGTAGTTATCAAAGTTGATTTTCTCAATTTTCTTAAAATGGAAAGGGTTTTCTTGAAAGGGTGATTACTGTGGCCATTCTCAGTGCAAATCATCTTGTACTTCAGGGTTGCTATCATATTATCTGTAAAGCCTAATTTATGGTCGTCCAACTCCGTCAATGCGCAGACACACAGTTGTATCGACGGAGATGTGGACCTTTCAGACTTCTCCGTTACTTAATGAGTGTTGCAAAGCAATTCAGCGCCAGGACAATAGGGGGCGTAGTGGGGGTTTTTTTTTCGGAGGCCCGCCTACTATTTCATGACGTCTATGGTCGAGGATTGTTTATTTACCTCAGCCTGTCACACCGGAAGAGCGGCATTTCGGAAATGATGTAGTTAGCTGACCAATGACAGGCTTACGCTATCCGTGGGGTCTCCGTCGTTTTGACAGATAGTTAGAAAATTTGGGAGGTGTCCGTCATGCGTCCAAGAGCATGTCGGAGAGGGTTTGCGACATTGGAGAGGGGCTCTGCGTGTCTGCGCATTGACGGAGTTGGACGACCATAAATTAGTCTTAAAGTGCATGGAGCTAAAAAGCATACTTTGTTCTGTTTGGTGAACTGAGAGGAGTTAAGCTGAGTTAGTACTGTGCTTATTTGACCCATGCGTAACCATAACATAACATAACATAACATAGCATGGCATAGCATAACATAACATAACATAACATAGCATGGCATAGCATAACATAACATAGCAGAGCATGGCATGGCATAACATGGCATAGCATAACATAACATGACATAGAATGGCATAGCATGGCATAACATAGCATAGCATAACATAACATAACATAGCATAGCATAGCATACCATAACATACCATAACATAACATAACATAACATAACATGACATAGCATGGCATGGCATAACATAACATAACTTAATGAGAATGGCCATTAAACCCAGCATGACTCAGGGCATGCAAAGGGCTCGAAGTTCTCCTTGCCTAATTCGCAGTGTCTCTGTCGGTTGCGGTGGGAAACTGTAGGGATCCCTGTTGGTGAAGGGTGAGCGTGGGCCTCCAGGATTACCCGGCGCCCCAGGTATACCCGGAGACAGAGGAGCGCCAGGCGGACCAGGATTCGGCCCCCAGGGGGCAGCTGGAGACAAAGGTGTTCAGGGAGCAGCTGGGAGGCCAGGGGCGCCGGGTGCACCAGGTGAGCAGCAGTTCTGTTTGGGCAGGGGGGTCGGTAAGGAGCCTGGATCCTGGGTTGGGAAGTAGCACCCATTTCCAAAAAAGTTAGGATGCTGTGTTAAGTGCAATTAAAAACAGAATGCAATGATTTGCAAATCCTTTAAACTCTATGTTTGATTGAAAATAATACAAAGAAAACATATCAGATGTTGAAGCTGAGAAATGTTATTGATTTTTGAATCTCCCCGACGACGATAGTCGGGAGATACTATGGTTTAGTTCCGGGGCCGCCGCGCCCGCAGAGATTTTCTGTTCCGGGCTCTGGAGGCTTCAAAGTTTATAGGATTTTTCTCCAAATTTGCGTAGTCAAAGATGTTTATTTGGAAATGCTCAAGATCAATTCTCGGCAATTTCCGACATCCAATATGGCCGCCGCCGGCCATTTTGTCGAAAAAAAATTTTTTCTTGCAGATTTTGTGTTTTCTGCTCATTTTGAGCCACATTTACATATATATACATGTACAGGGGTGCATATTAATGTCATAGCAAGAGAAAAAACTGTAACATTGCGGCTGTAAAAATTTGCAAGTGATCTCTCATGGGGATTGGGGAGATACACGACTTGGTCCCTGTGGCGACTGAGTTATCTAGTTGAAAAATATATCATTTATATGCATGCATCAGAGGTCATGTTATCCAAATATTTTCCGTCATTGACGGATTTTTTTTAACAATGGAAACGGAAAATTTTGAAGGCTGTCCGTCATTTTGACAGAATGTAATTCACACCCCCGTCCAATTGGTGGTGGGTGTCATATTGTCTCGAGCATTGTCTTTGATCTGTATGACAGAGATGCCAGGTCTCACGCAATTCGGCGTAGGTCTCACACATTTTTTAGGCTTACTCACCGTAGTCCGCAATTATTCAATGAACGCCTATTAATGAGATTCTCACGCGGAATTAAAATCCTTGTGCATTGAAGTTTCAGTTTCACTTGCATAAAGGTGGACCTCACTACAAGTAACATGGAAAGCGATTATGACTCCGGACTTCTCGTGCTTCTCTGTACTCAGGGATTGGAAACAATGCATGTGTTTCATGATCGGTTAAATTATTTAAATTAAATAAGACCATCTGAAACGTCTTTATGCAATTCCATTGCTTTCAATCCCTCAGTAAACTCAAGCATGAGAATTCCCGAGTCATAATCGATTTCCGTGTCACTAGTGGGGGAATCCACCGTAATGCACGTGAAACTGATTAACATAATGCACAATGACTTGAATTCCGCAAGTGAATTTCTCCAGTGCGCGCTGATTGAATAATTGCTGACTACGGCACAGGAACGGGAATGCCACTAAGAGGCGAGAGACTCACGCCGAAAATGCGTGAGACTTGGCATCTCTGGACTATGATTCTGTATTCCTCATATTTTTGTAATATGGTCATTTGCTCTTCATTTGTAAAATATGCTGCTCTGCCGCCGGTAGACGATTGGTCATATGGTACAAACGCCGTCTCTGTTATGTGAACACGCAGATATCTAGGTTGGGAAAGCCCCGGCTGACATAACGAGTTGATAAGCAGCTTCGTAGGACCGCTTAGTGAGGCTGCGGTTGTTAAGCTTAGTGAAGCCCAGCAGTAACTGTAAGCGTTGTTCATTTGCGCACTGTTACTGTGTGGGGGGAGAAATCATTTGTGATGTTTTATAAAGTTCATACAGCAGTAAGTTTGAAAATCCACGCAGTGCTGTATTTAACACAGTGCGCAATGTGCATCTACATGAATCAGCTAATGCGTAATCTATAAATTATTCTGTTTATTTTATTTAAAAAAAAAAGATTATCATTTTAAAAAATAAAATTACAATGACGGATAATAATTGATTATGACGGAATTTTTATGCCCCTGTCCGTCACAATGACGGACAATCAGAAAGTGTAACGCGACCTCTGGTATGCATGTATATATTATTTGATGCCATCAAAAAAATGTTGACAGAGGTACGTGTACCACTGTATTGCATCACCTCGTCTTTTATCTACACTCTGTAGGCATTTGAAGAGACCAACTGCTGTAGTTTAGAAAGCAACATGTTTTCCCATTGTTGCTTGGTGCAGGTGCTCAACATTTTGCAGCCTCCTTAGTTATATTTTTAGTTTCGTAATGCCATAATGCACCAAATGTGTTCAGAGGGTAACAGGCCTGGACTACAGGGAGGCCAGTTTAGCACACAAACTCTTTTACTGCAGAGCCATGTTGTTGTAATACGTGGTTTGGCATTGTCTTGCAGAAATATAGCTTAAAAATGATGATGTCAGGATGGCAGCGTATATCATTCTGCATTAATCACGTCTTCACAGATGTGCAAGTGACCCATGCCACGTGCAATAATGCACCCTCATACAGATGCTGGCTTTTGAACTGTGCTCTGATAACAAGCTGGATGGTCCCTCTCCTCTTTAGCTTGGAGGGTGCAGCATCCATAATTTCCAAAAATCATTTCACATTTTGATTGGTCAGACCACAGGGTACTTTTACACTATGCATCATACCATCTTAAATGAGCGTGGCCCAGAGAAGGCAGCAGTGTTTCTCTACCAGTGTTTCTCTACCTTTACATAGTAGAGTTTTAACTTGCATTTGTGGACACAGCGTCAAACTGTGTTCGCTGACAGTAGTTTTCAGAGGTGTTACTGAGCCCAGGCAGTGATTCCCATCTCAGAATGCTGTCCGTTTTTATTGGAGAGCCGCCTTCGGGCCTGAAGATTACGGCCATTCAATATTGGTTTTCCGCCTTGCCCTTATGTACAGAGATTCCTTGGGATTCTCAGAATATTTTAATGATATTATGTACCTTAGATGACAAAATGCCCGAATTCTTTGCAATATTATATTGAGACGCATTATACTTTAATTGTTGAACGATTTGCCCATGCAGTCTTTCACAGAGTGGTGAAGTCCTCGCCATCTTTACTTCTGAAAGACTCAGTCTCTCTGGGATGCTCTTCTTTTTTTTTTTTTACCAAATCATGTTACAGACCAGTTGCACATAACCTTAATTAGCCGCGAGATGTACCATCAGGTGAATTTTTTCAGCATCACACAAGTTATCCAGTCTTTCGTTGCCCTTGTCCCAACTTTTTTTAAACGTATTGCTGGCATAACATTCAATATGAAATAATATTTTTCAAAACACAATAACATTTCTGAGTTTCAACATTTTACATGTTGTCTTTGGATAATTGTCAAAGAAATATTGAGTTTAAATGATTTGCAAATCTTTTTTTTTTTTTTTAATTTACATTTTCCACAACGTACCCATGTTTTTTAACAATGTTGCTGGTCAGTTTGAGGATCGTGGTTCTCCGTGGCTGTGGTTCGGCTATTCTTCTTCTGGTGACTCATTGCTGCTATGCCCACCCCTGCCCGCAGGTGCCAAAGGAGACCCTGGCCAAACGTTGTCTGAAAAAGGTGCTCGTGGATCCCCTGGACCGTCCGGAGAGCCAGGAGCACCCGGCGCGCCAGGTACCGAGCTCCGCTGGCCCGCGAGTTCTGATCTGCCTCACGGCTGTGATGTCGGCGTAACATATTGCATCATTATGATGAGAACCAGTCTGACAATGTTATATTTGTTTTCCTACCACTAGAGAGCACTTCAAGTTTAATCTGCTCTGCAAAATATTAGAAATAAGTCCATCTCATCCACATTTTAATCTTGTATTTAGATTCAAAACTCTTATTTCTATTACCTTTTTCCTCAATAAGACAAAAATTTGACCACTGACAGAATTTTGACTCATTTCTAGATTTGCCAATGGTATAAAGAATCTCACTTGTTGAGCACAGGACGACTTGAAATACGCTAATATTTTCGACTTGAGCGAGGAAAAAATAAGAAGTAAAATTTTACACGCATATTAAAAGACTTAAGACAGACACATTTTGCAGAGTACTGAAGCACTAAATACCATCTAGCACCATGTCAAGCCTGGTCTTGGATGTGAAGAGTTTGTTTTCAAAATGCAATATATCCATTTTACTCATTTTGAGTAAGTCAGCTTTTTCTGTGTTGGTGCCTCTTGCATTTTATAAAAAAACACAAACTTTTACCTTGAAAAAATACACCTTATTGTGTGAATTTCTAAAAACGGATTTTTACACCATGTGTAAGAAACACAGGGCTATCGCTCTATGGTATTATCGCAATTTTAGTAATTTTGGCACTTATTGTGTTTTGAAAACAAACTCTTCATATGTTGGTCTAGTGTGAGGGCGGGGGGGGTAGGGTGATAAAGATACAGGCTAATGCTTGTGCTGGTGGATTATTGATCAGAGTAATATTAGAGATTATGCAGTGAGTTGTGTAATATAAGGAATGCAGCGTTTCTCACAGATCAGCAAGTAATGTGTGGTGGCAGACCAATTTTTTTAAACAGAGACGATTTTCATTTTGTTGAGGGGGGGTGGGGGGAAGAGATTCTAATTCTGTTGAGCAGGAGGGGGGAGAGATTACTCTAATTCTGTTGAGTGGGGGGGATGGGGGGGGAGACAGATTACTCTCCCAGTACCTTTAAAAGTTACCCAGTTTTTTTTCCTTTTGCGAACTTGCGCATGCATTATCGACACACAGGCCGCCATAATTTTGTCAATTAGTGGGAAACACTAGAATTATATTTGGGTAACATGGAAGTTGTGTACAGTTTTATGTTAAGATAGAGGCTGTTGTAAAGATTGGAGCAATGACATAATGACTGATGCAATAAAAAGACTGATGTAACGTCACTACTGGTTTAGTGTAAAGGTGTGATGTGCATGGGGTGGAGTGTGATGTTGAATCCCAACAGCCGTTGGTACAGAGTAGAAGTATGCATGCAGTAAAGTACAAATGAAATTACGGGATGAATGTTAGTACGTAGTGCAGTGGCACTCTAATGAGTATAATCACACAAGCAGTGAAGAATTGAGAAATGGAGCCACGTAGGGAGGTGTTTAACCCTTGAGTGCCAAATACATTTTCAAGGAATTAAAAATGTAGTTATCTTGAGCTGTTGAAAACCTATCATGTGGCAACTTGTTTAAAAGAGCTCCCCTGCAGGAGCTCTTTTAAACAAGTTGCCACATGAGGGGAGCTCTTTTAAACAAGTTGCCACGTGATAGGTTTTCAACAGCATCTGACTTCGATATCTTACATCATTGGGCAACTTGCTCAAGGCACTGAAAGGGTTAATATGAGCAGCACTGAGCTCTGATCTGTGTGTCTCTGGTCTGCAGGCGCCCCCGGACTTCCAGGGGCACCGGGGTTCAGCGGGTCCCCCGGAGCCAAGGGAGAGCCCGGCGTTCCTGGCATTGGATTACCCGGAGCTCCTGGAGAGAAAGGTATGGATCAGCTATCTGCTCAGTGCACAGTATCACAGTAACACAGCACACACACAAACACAGCATACCCACACATGGAGGGGGGACTCGTGGGGAGGTGTTTGACTTGGACACAGAGGGTTGTTGGTTTAAGTCTCAGTGCAGTCGCATGAGATCAGTGCAGCGGTTGGGGCCCTAGAGCAAGGCCCCCAACCCCACATTACTCCAGGGGGTACTGGCCCCAGGTTAGTGTCGTCAACTGTTAGTCCTTTGGATAAATGCGCTGGCTAAATAACTGTGCACTTGCTCAGATGTGAGATGTGAATTGCCTTCTCATTTAGCTGCAGTTCATAAACATTTGGATGATGAAGCAGTTTTTGCTTTTTAAAATTCACACTGCAAAAAATGAAAGATGAAAATATTACTAGGTAAGATGAATTACTTATTTTAAGACTTAAAGCACTTATTTCTATCACAATTTTTGTTATAAGACAAAAAATTTGTCCTTGATTTGAGGTCATTTTGACTAGCTTGCCAATGGAATAAGAAAATTTTCACTTGTCAAGCAAGTAGTATTTTAAAATAAGTTACTATTTGCTTGACAAGAGAAAATTGACTTATTCCATTGGCAAGCTAGTCAAAATTACCCCAAATCAAGGACAAATTTTTTGTCTTACTAAGATAGAAATACATGTTTTAAGTCTTAAAATAAGTAAATTCATCTTACCTAGTATTTTCATCTTTCATTTTTTGCAGTGCAGCTAATTGGATTTGAAAACTAAGTTTTCTGTAAGGTTAAATTTGATGGATATCAAATCAATATCTTGTAAAAAACATCCGAATTCTCACTGGTCTGTATTCCTGGGAGGAATCATATCCTATCATATCATATCCTCTGCTATTTATTAGTCCGGAACTCAGAATATCCAGTTACATTTAAAAACCCTGCAATCCACTCAGTGATGAACTACATCGCATCGAGTGTAAAAATTACAATATAGATGAAAGAGCAGACTTTATTCATGTGCAGAGAGTAAATTATACTGAGTTGTTGTGTGTAAGGGCAGTGCTGATTGGAGGTTGAGTTATTGTTTGTGAGAGCAGAGCTGATTGGGTTTTGAGTTATTCCATGTCAGAGCAGTGCTCAAAGGGTATTCGGTAATTTTACGTAAGATCGGTGCTGATTGTGTGGTGGTTTGTTGTATGTATGCGAGAGTGGTACTGATTGGCTTTTGGGTTGTTGTAGGCCTATGTATATAAGAGCAGAGCTGATTGGGTGTTGGGTTGTTGTGAGCTGATTGGGTGTTGGGTTGTTGTGTGTATCTAAGAGCAGTATTGTTTGTACAGTCTTGTGCAAATTAATTGGATAAAGGTGCTCGTCAACTGAATGAGCTGAATGGAGCGCAAATAGTTGTGCCAAGTGATGGATGATTTACACGTTGTACCAACTCAAAAATCACTGCATAGCACCTTTTAGCCACGTTTCATTAATTTCCTCGACTTGTATGATGCAACTAATGCGACTGCATCATCAACACAGTACTGTAACTGTGTTGGACTGGCCTGGTAATTCACCTGGCCTCAATCCCATTGAGAATCTCTGGTCCATCATCAAGTCAAGGCTGCAGCAGAAGGACTGCAGCACAAAAGCCGAAGTCATCGATGCAGTTGCCCAGGTGCGGCATCATGATGAAGAAATCAAGGCAACCTGCAAAAATGTGGTCAGCTTTGTGCAGAAACGGGTGGAACAGCTTATCAAGAACCATGGAGGACACATCTCGTACTGAGTGCTGAATGTAGATGCTAATAAATGTAATGGGAGGTGATAGGACACCAAATGCAGTGACCAGTGAGAGAAAGAACAAAGAGCAGCCCAGATAAGAGACAAACACAAAAGGAGGTACACACCTCCGGTAAAAGCTTGTGCTTCCAAGGACGAATAAAAGTCCGCAACACGGAAGCAATGCGAGAGAAAATAAAGAGAGAAGAGAAAAAACTTCTAAAATAAGCAATTCCGAACAATAAATGGAAGATAACAAGTCACTAGGAAAACTGACTAGAGAAATCTTCGGCCGAAGTGCTAGAAACAAACGGACACTCTAGCAATAGGCGTGGCAAACCCGCGGCCATATATATAGAGTCTGGAAAACTCCGCCCCAGCTCAATCAGCCAGCTGGGCCAGGAATTCGATGGAAAAGAAATCCAATATCGTCCTGGACGATAGAACAAAGAAAGGTCCAACAAACAAACGCATGCCTAAACGAAGACAATAAAGTAATAAAAACTCTGAAAACCTTTGTCGTTTGGTTTTTCCCACTCCAGCTTGCTTTATCCACTTAATTTGCACAAGACTGTATGTAAGAGCAGTATTCATTGGGTATGTGGTTGTTGTATGTATCTAAGAGCAGTATTGATTGGGTATGTGGTTATTGTATGTATCTAAGAGCAGTATTGATTGGGTATGTGGTTATTGTATGTATCTAAGAGCAGTATTGATTGGGTATGTGGTTATTGTATGCATGTAAGAGCAGTATTGATTGGGTATGTGGTTGCTGTATGCATGTAAGAGCAGTATTGATTGGGTATGTGGTTGCTGTATGCATGTAAGAGCAGTATTGATTGGGTGTGGTGTTGTTGTATGTATTTAAGAGCAGTATTGATTGGGTATGTGGTTGCTGTATGCATGTAAGAGTAGCATTGATTGGGTATGTGGTTATTGTATGTATCTAAGAGCAGTATTGATTGGGTATGTGGTTGTTGTATGCATGTAAGAGCAGTATTGATTGGGTATGTGGTTGCTGTATGCATGTAAGAGCAGTATTGATTGGGTATGTGGTTGTTGTATGTATCTAAGAGCAGTATTGATTGGGTATGTAGTTGCTGTATGCATGTAAGAGTAGTATTTATTGGGTCTGTGGTTGCTGTATGCATGTAAGAGCAGTATTGATTGGGTATGTGGTTATTGTATGTATCTAAGAGCAGTATTGATTGGGTATGTGGTTGCTGTATGCATGTAAGAACAGTATTGATTGGGTATGTGGTTGCTGTATGCATGTAAGAGCAGTATTGATTGGGTATGTGGTTGCTGTATGCATGTAAGAGCAGTATTGATTGGGTATGTGGTTGCTGTATGTATCTAAGAGCAGTATTGATTGGGTATGTAGTTGCTGTTTGCATGTAAGAGCAGTATTGATTGGGTGTGGTGTTATTGTAAGTGTATAAGAGCAGCACTGATTGGACGTTCTGTCTGTTTCAGGAATCCCAGGGGTTCCAGGTTTGCCAGGAACGCCTGGTGGCCCAGGGCGCCCTGGATTGGATGGTGTCCCGGGAGCACCTGGAGCTCCTGGTGCTAAGGTAAGAGATGGGCAAGTAAAATGGCTCTTTTTTGCGAGCGGATGGACCAGTTCTCCCAGAATAAGGAGCAGCCTATCCAGATTTTATAACCATAAAAGAGCGATCCGAGATTGCAAACCTCTCCAAAGGCTGAAATCCCCATTTATCAACGCTCCGGTTCTTTTAAAATAGCAGGAACCATAATCTGTTGACATTCTATTAAATCGACATAATCTCAGCAGTGATTTTGTGGTGGTTGGAAGTCTGTACCTGAAAAACCGTACACCCAGGATTTAGCAAGACATCCAGCTCCAGAGAAATTTGTGATATTGTCATGACATCATCGAGACAACGCTTCCCGAATTTTCTCAATTCAAATCCTCATGTATTTATGAAGATGTGATCCAAATTGTTGGATTTCTCCGCCGATGGTGAAGAATGGTGAAGAATACAACCAAAAAATCCTGGATACAGATTCGGATCTGGATGACTCCCAAAATCTAATTACCTCTAAGTCAGGCCAGGATCCATCGCTGGTAAAATTGTCATGCAAAATAATCCATTAGTTTTTGTGTAATCCTGCTGACCAATCAACAAGAGCACTCAGTGAGCACACCCCTCCCCCAAAGCATTGGGAGCTTTACTACCGTCTAGTGGATTTTATGATGTATGGCATTTAAAATTCCAATCTTCCAATCCCGCAATGGTGAAGAATCCTTTAAAAAATTCCTAGATACCGAATTTCATGCGGATCACTCCTAAAATGAAATCACCTCTAGGATTGGCGAAGACACATCTTTGGTAAAAATTTCATTAAAATCTGTGTCCATTACTTTGTTGCTAACAAACAAACAAACAAACAAACAAGCAAACTTACTTACCCACCAACCAAAGGTGAAACTTAACTTCTGTGGGGGAGGTAACACACAAACAAACAAACAAACAAACACAACTGATTACATAAAGGACGTTGCCGACATTGTTGTCCAGGTTGCAGAGCTGATGTTCCTATCAAAAATACTGAGCGTAGCATGTTTCATTTCATCAGCGAAAATTATTATTGTGCAGTTCCTGAACACACCTGAGAGACCGGAGAAAGGAGGGAGTGTTATACCAACTATAGCCACTACAGGCACTAGGGAGAGCTAGCTAGTAGCGCTTCAGCATGCTTGTGTACCAGTGGCGTGCCGTCAGATGTTCAGAAGGCCTTCGATTACCTCACCCTTTACCGCTCGATTGCGCTCAAGCTGTTCTCGTTCAAGTTCGCCCTATTAACAATCAAACAATTTATTGACTGAACAACCAAGAACAATCCATGGCCAATAATAAGAAATGATAATGAAGAAACTGAAGGCCTATTGCCTACATTTATATAATTGATATGGCACTGTAATGCAAAAAATCCGAAACTTCCGCTGACTTTGCAGCATTTATTTTCGCCATCACTCAGCTGTGCAGCATGCCTAAAAATGCCCTTTAGCGCGACCACATTCAGAATATAGAACGGATTTTTGTGGCTAATTTCTTAATGAGCCTCGCCAACTAAGCAAATCTGCGCTGTTTCACTAGCTAAAAGAACGCAGAAATTATAAAGACATAATCATATTTTACTTCGTCATTTTTGTGCGGCGGAAAATGCCTCATAATTTTGTGGTGCAATGTATAACAATGCTATCAAAAATAAATTATACTGTCGCCTACCAATTAGTCTGGGCAACGGTTGCTGATGGGGAAAAGTAAACTGCGAGAGGTTTGGGTTAATGAGCGTCGAAGGGCGAGGTTTCCGAAGGCCTTTGTTACTGCTGATGGACGGCCACTGTTGTGTACCATTGTGCTTTGTTTCTTGTGAAAAGTCAAATGTAAAGTACTTCCCTGCCGGTCGCCTTCGCTCCTGTAAGAACTCACACCAAATCTAGTCTCCAGCTCATGTAAAACTGTCGCATGGGAACATCGTAAGATTGGGAAAAGTTAGCCATGTTCAAATTGCAAGGAAGTGTGAAATCGCTGAGACGCTGACTGACAGTGCCATATTTGTGTCTCAGGGTGATCCTGGTTATGGGTCGCCAGGTCTTCAGGGTTCACCAGGATTTCCTGGAGCAAAAGGAGTGCCGGGGCCGAAAGGAGACCCTGGATTCCCTGGGGGCCCCGGAGGGCCTGGACGGAATGGGTTTGATGGTGGCCCGGGACCCAAAGGTAAAGGTCATGCTTTTCTCAACCAAGAGTCTCAGTACTCTGGAGCTCACCTCATTGGCCTCTCCTGAAAAGTGTAGTCGTAGCGCTGAAATCCTTTCTCCTCTTCGGTAAAGTGGTGCCTTGTAGCCCACTGCTTATGTAACTAAAATGGACAGTTTGCTGGCAGTTGTTACCTCCACCCAACAAAGTTGGAGGAAGTTATGTGATCATGCCCGTTTGTTTGTCTGTCTGTTTGTTAGCAGGATATCTCAAAAACAGCTGCATAGATTTCAACCAAGCTTTGCAGGATGTTACAGTAGCATAAGAGGATCAAGTGAGTAAATTTAGGCCTATCTAGGCCAAAGTACAGCTGAGATATAAAATCCAGCTATGCTGGCGGAGATTCGAAGTCTTTCCAATGGACCGGATTTCCAATCAGCATGCTTTTGGGTTTTGCTGCCACCTGGCGGTAGAATGCAACAATACCCTACATGAGCACATTGGCGGAGGTACTTGCGCTCTCTGAGCGCAGCTCTAGTTTATATATTATTTTTTATCTCCATGGCTGTTAAGCTTTTGAATTCTTTCAAGAATAATGATGGAGTTCCAGCTCATCCCAGAGGTGTAGTTTTACTATATCCTTCTATTGGTATTGAATGACCTACCCTCTCACATGTAAATGGTTAGCCTGATAATCTGAGTGAGAGGAATGGCATTAACTCCGACTCAAGCTGATAAGATAACTGAAGACTCTGGTGCTAAATGTACTCAAGTCACAAAATGTGCATTTTGAGAGAATTGAGGCATTGGACTTCGGAAACTATAAAATAAGTTTTCTCATCCTTACTTCGTGGTGCGTAAGAATGTGACTTAAAATCTGGTTGACATTAAGGAGGGGACTTAGAGCAATGAAATAATTTGCCTGATTTGTGAAAGAAAATACGCTTGATTCATCATTCTAACTAATATATTAAGCCTTCATGTTATGATTCTGCCTCGTGTGCTTGTTTGTGCTTGTGTGTTTCCCCCTGTGCCTCTTGATTTGTTTTTCAGCTCCATTCCCGCGGTCTGACCGTTGATTCCCTCTTGCCCTGACTCCTGTGGTGTCGTGTGACAGGCTTCAGTATGCCTGAGTCTCGTGGTCCAATCACATTTCCTCTTTCGGTTTCGGCTGTGGTATTTCATTCATTGCTTCCACCTGTGCTTAATGCTGGGTCTCGCAAAACTCTGAGTGAATGCATTCTCTGATAGGGCCATTACTAACCCATACTAACCTGCACTTATTTAAGGGTGTGTATATATTGTCACATAGTACTAACCTAATTAACTCATTAGTGAGTGCGAGTGTTTCTAGCTTTTGTAAATTCCTTCCTAAGCTTTCCCTAATTAACTGCGTTTAAAGCTATGCTTTCCTTTGCTGTTCTCATGGTGCTTGTACTCGTCACGTTTAGATTACCTCAATCTGAACTGTCTTGCTTGCGTGATTGTCTCGAGTCATTATTGTTAAACTAGTTCTCGTGTTTGTTCATTAATCCCATGTGTTTCTGTTTTCACGGGAGATTGCCTTCCGTATCCCCGCCTCCTCCCATGTGTATTTAAGCAGGGAAGATTGAAGAGATGTCAGACGGGACTTTGTTTGCTGTTATTTTGCAGCCTGAGTTTTCCCCGAGCCTCGTGTTTGCTGCGCCCATGTCTTGTCTGTCCCTTGTCTAAGTCTCCCAGTGTTCCCGTCAGTTCAGTTTAGATCCAGTGTTTGTTTCCTTGGTCTAGCCACTCCTTGAGTGTGTATTTCTGTTTCCCCCTGCCTTGGGCAGTGTACCTTAGTTTCTCCTGTTGTTCAGTGCATGTACACGGTGTTTTGTTTCTGGCCTGTGTGCCTATTTCCTCTGAGTGTTTTTGGTGTTGTAATAAACACTTCTGGATCCTGCGCCTGGGGTCCACCTGACCTCATTCCTTAACACTTCATGTTGCCAAATTTCGAATTTGTAATTGCCGCCATTTTGAAACTGGATCATGCTTATTCACTGACTCAGATCTGAGGCATAAAGTCATCGCAGTAAGGTTTCCTGCGTGAACAAAGCTGTTTCAGCATTTGTGAATGATGAAAAGTCTTGAGTAAAAGTAGAAAAATGCCGTCATGTCGCGTGGTGGCTGGATGTTCTCATTACCCAACTGAGTGAGTAACTTTATTTAACATTCCATGGGACAAAAAACTGCAAAAAGCGAGGACAAAGCAAGTACAGAGGACCAGGGCAAACTGGAAACCCAGTGGCCCTTCTCTCCTGTGTTGTAACCATTTTACTGAAGATAGCTTTGAACAGGCACCTTCTCTGAAAGGGAGCTTTGGGTTCAGAGTTCAATGTAGCAGGATATTTATATTTGAAAACTGAATTCTGTTGAGCATGAGAAATAGATCTTGTGCGGAAAATCTGCTTGCTAATTGATAATGAATGAATGTAAGAATAAAATGATTGTGGTGGTTAACTGGTTTTGCAGTTTTAGTTTTCCAAATAAAACACTCACTGAGTTATATAAATTGATACAGCTGAGTTGATGAAAATATAAGCCAGATCTAGATCAATATTATGCTGAGAGGTAAATAACAAAATAGTCTCTCAGTTGCAATACTTGGACATCTACAGGCCTACCCCTCCACTAATCCCATCATCAAGTATCCACAAAAATAAAATCTTGATTCATTTATTCAAAATGTTAATTATTTACATTAGTGGATCAACACAAATGTTCAATATCAACCATGATCTATGTCCATATATCACATAACTGCGGTACTTTTCCCATAACCCCGCTCATGACGTATTTTTGATATTACCCTTTGCAAAAATCACTCCATGTTACGTTACGCTCTTAACATTTAGCCAAACTGAATACCAAGCATAACATTGGTTAAGTCGGTAAGGCTTAGTGCTGTAGCGAGCCAGCTAAGTACCACTCGCATAACTAAGTTATCGTTACTGAGCTAGCTAGCCAGCGTGCACGGAGTACCTTTCCATGACCACAATGTGACATCAGTTTGTTAGCTAACTAGCAACTCAGTTGACTGTGAATTTAAAAACCATTGCTAGTTCAACTGTGAATGTCTGTGACTCAGTTACTTTCAGTGTATCAAAGTAATGGCGTGAGCTCAGTGCTAACATTATTGAAATTTCCATCAAGGCGCTAACAGAAATCAAGTTTGTTTTCTATTAAATTACGCAATTCAGTGATGTGATAAATAGAATTTTATACTCTTGGTTGTGTCTTCTGAAAGTTGTGAAACGCCCACTCACATAAGATCCTCTATTTCTATATCCTTTCCTTCTTTGCCTTCAGCATTGGACACCTCCACATCACAGTCATCTGGAGGTTCTAACATGTAGGGCCGCATTTCCCCCAATTTATACAGTCTTAGAAGTCTCTGCTTCTTCAGGGGATAATTTCTCTCAAACTGAGTCGACAATTCGCTAAAATCAACAAAATAACAATAAATTCTCTGACTACACTCATGTTTTAAGCCATTACCTTTGTTTACTATCATCATGACACTTCAGCGTAACTTGCAGTTTATATGACAGCCAGAACTGAGAAAGCTGTGCCATCTGTTTGCCCAAGTTAAAATTCATCAAACCGCTTTGATGTTATACCGAAAATGTATAGAATAATATTGAGCAAAAGCAAAATTTTCGTAATTTATTCTAAAATAAATCCAGTATGATGTCACCCACACTTAAAGTACTTTTAGCACTAGGCTATT
Source organism: Gymnothorax javanicus (assembly GCA_029692085.1). Classification (NCBI taxonomy): domain Eukaryota; kingdom Metazoa; phylum Chordata; class Actinopteri; order Anguilliformes; family Muraenidae; genus Gymnothorax; species Gymnothorax javanicus. The sequence continues at coordinate 3,279,063 of CM056199.1, read as the reverse complement.
CAATTTGTAGAACAGTTTGGACCCAGTTGAGCTGTAAAGTTATTTCAGGCTGGAGTCAAATTTCTTCTTTCACACTTTGCATTGGAAGGACACTGTCGTTCAGATGCATTATATAGAACCTGAATAGGAGTAATTTTGGCCCCCTGTATAACTATATGGGTGGCAGTTCTCTCCTAATCTACCTTTTGTCCTTCTTACAGGTGATCCAGGTGTTCCCGGCATTCCCGGAAGTCGCGGACCTCCAGGCGCCCCTGCTTTTGGTAGCCAAGGACCCCAGGGACCCCCTGGACCCCCGGGACCCGCAGGGGCTCCAGGTGCTGTCATATTCTAATGAGATTACTTTCCTTCTCTTTCTCTTCTCCATCTATTTCAGTTCTATGTCTCCTTGAAACTGGGGTCTTTACCGCTCTCTGCTGTGTGCAGTTGCTACTGCTGGGTCTCTAGTATCTTCACCTTGTGGCAAGAGTCTCTCGAGACAAGGGCTGAAATGCTGTGGGGGACCTCACGGGGCATCAAGGTGTCATCAGCGCACCAGTTATTGTATTTATAATTTCCGGCAATGTTTTGGTCCAGATTACCATCTCATATGGCCGCCTTGTGCTCTGTAAACTACACTTTTGGAATGCGGAGTGTGCTTCTCCAAGAGGGATTCATCCTTTCCCTTTCTTTTCTTGTTTGGCGAATTGACACTGCGTATCTCGTCACTGCAGGATACTCTGGAGGTCCCGGAGCCAAAGGTGACCCTGGATCTCCTGGACTGGACATCCCAGGTTTGCCAGGAGACAGAGGAAGCCCCGGTATTCCCGGTTCCCCAGGACCTCAGGGCCCACCCGGACCCCCAGGTGGAGGAGGCCAAGATGGACTGCCAGGATTTCCCGGTGAGCGACCACTCTCTGTCCACTACTTTTGCAGCCTTGCGCCTGTGTCTGCATGCTTGTTGAGCGATGTACTGGACCACTAATGCAAAAGTCTGACCGTCATTTTCCCAGGTGCCAAAGGAGATCCTGGTCCAGTTGGATCTCCAGGTCCTGCAGGAAGTCCAGGCCCTAGCGGTGGTCCCGGATTCCCTGGTGCTAAAGGTAATTGATGTCCCCAACACCCTGTTTGGCGTACCCTCGCCTGATCGCACACGGACTAAGTTGGGTCTTCTGCTACACAGGTGACGATGGCTTTCCTGGTCGCTCCGGGGGCCCTGGGGCTCCGGGGCCGAAGGGAGAAAGAGGGTCCCCTGGTCAGCCTGGGGCTCCTGGGCCAACCATTCGCCCTATCGAGGTGAAGGGAGCTAAGGGAGATCCAGGTGGTCCAGGTAAGCTTTTGTCCTCACACATGCAGGCAGGTGAAGAACATTGACCATACAGATGAAGCACAGTGACTGCACAGTTCAAACACCTTACCTATCAGAAGTAGAAAAACAGTGACTGAACTGGTAACAGTTACTATTCATGCCACGACCACATTGGTAAAGAACCTTAAACATTATGGTGAAGAACCGTGACTGAATGTAAAGGGCAGTTGCCATATTGGTAAAGAATCACGGCCAAACAAACAACGAAATGTGACCAAATATGTATGAAGGGCGTTTACCGTTCAAGCCGCGGATTACCAATCAGGTTAGAATGAGTATTCAGGAAAAGGGCGGCAATCACACCGTTAATGGGATATGACCTCCAGTGCAGAGGGTAGGATTTGAGCTTGTATTCGGTCAGTCGGCTGACACTCGTGTTTTTATGTTTCCGCAGGTGCCTCAGGGTTCCCAGGACAGAAAGGTGCGTTCGGTCCGCCAGGCGATGCCGGGCGTCCAGGGCTGGATGGCACACCGGGTATACCAGGACCTGCAGGTGAGATCTCTGCACACCTGTTTCTCCCACTTCTGCTGCCTTGCTTTATCATACGGTAAGTTTTCAAGCGTTAAAGGGGCACTATAATGCCATGCGCAGGGGCAAATCTTCGCTCCAATCTTGAAATCATTACCCATACATTTTCAAGAGGTGCAAAGAATTTTAGGGATCTTCGAGTATCAAGTGTTATTGTTGCAATCCTTGAACTTGAATATTTCAGCAATTTTGTTATTTAAATTTATTATTGTTTCTTATTTTTGGGGCTGTAATTTTTCTTTTGAAGTCCTAACGTGTTTGCGAACTCTGATTTTTTGTTGATAATTTTTTGCTCTTGTTAAGTTCATTTATTAGATGGAGAGCTATTTCAAACAAGACTCAGCTGCTTTGAGTTTTAATTTTTCCACAGTTTTGACATGGAGCCACAACGGCAAAGAGAGCAACACACAAGATTCTTTCCTTTACATGTGCAGTTCTCAGATTGCTTTGCCCTGTTGTTTTTGGCAACAACTTACCAATGGTAATAATATCTTTATTAGTTTTAGTTTTGCAAGGAAGTACAGTAAGCTAAAACGGCTATTTTTTTTTTTTTTTTAGCGATGAAAAGAACTTCATCTGAATTGTCTCCACTTGAATCGTCTCCTAATTTTTCGCTACTAGTTTGAAGTAAATACGTATGGTTGTCTTGTTATTTCAGTTCGTGAACTCCGGTTCTGACTTGGAAATAGTGACCCCTGGAGGATAACAAATGCATTTTTTTTTTTTTTACATTACTGGCTGAAGGCTGTTACCTGTATTATGTTATTAATACCGGTAACTCTGAGGATTATGTTATGGTGTTGTCCGTCCATCTCTCTGTCCGTCTGTCCCAAAAATGGTATCTTCTCTCTGAAATTAACTATCCCCACATTTTTTGACAATAGTAGTGTGATTGTTTGATGTACACTGATGGTATGCGTATCTTAGAGTGATTCCCCTCTGATTTTGGCAGAGTTCCAGCCTTGTGTTAGATAAGTTTTTGTTTTACCATTTAAACTGTGCACCCAAGTCAATAATATGCACTCAAATTCAGTATGGAACCTCAGTGAACTAAAGGTTTGAGGTGTGTTTGACCATGAGATGCCGCAGCTCAAATGTTCAGGCACTGTTTGGTACTCAGGTGAAGAAGAAACTCTTTTTCTGTCCTCTTCTTAGGTCCCAAAGGAGATCCTGGAGCACCAGGTATTCCAGGCTCCCCTGGAGGATCTGGGGCTAAAGGGAACCCGGGTGAACCAGGTTACCCCGGTGAGTCTCGTACCACTTAAGCTTAGCATCTCTCTATCCCTGTCCTTAGGAAACACTATAAGCTCATACCTCGTCCACATGAATATGGACATTATTCTGGGGTGCGTTTCCCAAAAGCGTAGTTGCTAACTAAGTTAGCAACTTATATAGTTTGTCCATTCACAGTCAGTGGGTACAACTGCGTAAGTTAGCATCTGTGATTTCTCGAAAGGCACCCCTGAATTGATATTTTTACCGCTGTTATCATAAAAATTCTGTCCATACGGTCTTGCTTCTCAAAATATCTCCGTACAAAGAAGAATGCAATTTAAATTAGTGCAAATTCTCAAATCAAGTATGCCGGGCTAGTAGGTGGCAATGAGGTTAAGCAACAAAATGCATGTTAACAGAGAAGATCTGTACCTAAAGCAACAGTGGGCATGTGCGAATGGAGTTGTGACGTCATATCCATAGACTGTTTAAAATCATAGACTGAATGTATAGTACACACGGACACACAGAAGCCAGAGTTTTGAAAAAAATTTCACCTAAAACGCCATTTGTGTCTGGACGAGGGCCAAAACGAATTGAAAAAAGATACTTATTAAAAAATACTTGCATACGCGTAGACAGGGCTTGAAAATTCGGATGGTTTTTCAGAAAGCAGAAATATAAAGGTAAAAAATAATTGCGCAGATGAGAAACCTGTTATGGCTCTTCTCAGTGCATCATCCATTTTCTGATTTGTGAAGGTTCCTGGTTTTACTTTGAGCAGTTATCAAAGTGACTTACTCTCAAAGTCCCGCTTTGTGATACAGGCCACAGCTTGGAACAATAGCAGCAATAAGAACGATATCTTAAAAAACAATTATGCGTGCCCTCTGAGTACAGCACAATGAAAATGTCTTTTGAAAAAATGAAACTAAATTTGACCTGATCTGTTTCGTGTAGACATATCTGTGGACCCACCTAAATGCTCCGCAAATATGAAAAAAAATAAGAGAGTCTCACATATTTTCTATTTTGACTGAGTTCTTTTCACTTTTTGGCTTAAAGTGATTCAGATGTTTCCCAAAAGGTGAGAAGTTTTGACTCATTTAAAGTTTCGCCAACGATGTTAAAACATTTCCCTCGTAAAGAAAATGGTCGCTGTACCTAAGCTGTAATTTTCTGCTTTAGAGCAAAACATAAATAAATAAATAAATAAATAAACATATCATAAGTCTCATGACACTAAACCCTTCACTGAAAGACTTGTATGGACAGTTTTGAAGTCTGATTACAGAAGCGATATACGGCGGAGGTCAGCTCTGTGCGTTAGTATTCACGAAGACCTGATGCCTTTCTGCAGGTTCCCCTGGTGGGAAGGGTGAACCCGGACTGCCAGGCCCCTCAGGTCTTCCCGGCTCACCTGGTTCTCCCGGTTTCCCTGGTGCTAAGGGCGATCCCGGCGCTCCTGGCTTTGGATCTCCCGGAAGTCCTGGTTCCAAGGTGCCCGTGCGATGCCCTCATTACACGTCCACAAAATTAGCGTACAGTTTCACTACACAGAACTGCATACATGTCAAGCCCCTGGAAGACTGTTTATATATGCAGCCATGCTGGTAAACTGCTGCCTGTGTATTTCAGCTTGTTTTGTGGCAAGGGTTAATGTATCACTGCTGTTAAACTGATATTGCTTTGTGTGACTGCAGTTTAGTTGTAGAGTGGTCATATTTTTGTGGCTGTATTGTAGTTTGGTGTAGTTCTGCTGCAGTAGTATGATTGTAATTACATCCTTTGCTGTGGTATAGTTGTAGTATAATTGTGCTTTTGCCGCAGTATAGTCTCATGTATATCTTGCAGTAGCATAGATATGGTATTGTTACACTTAACAATGTGGTACTTTGTTAGTTGTATGGTTGTACTGTAGTTATAGTCTTGCAGTCGTATAGTTGTGGTATATTTATACTTTTTATTGCAAGAATATACTGTAGTTATAGGACAGATATACAGAACTCGTGCAGTTGTATATTTATGGTATAGGTGAATTGCCTGCTATAGTGATAGAATGGTTACATTCTTGCTGTAGTATGTAGCTGTGGTATAGTTATACTTTGTTATAAAAGTATGGTTGAAGTATGGTTGTAGAATAGCTATCCTATTGTTATGGTTATGGTGTATGTGTCCTCTGTGGTAAGTGTTTGAAAAACAGATTCCGAATCACAATGTGACATCCTGGTCAAATAAAGGCCAGTAAAAATCAAATAATGTGTGCTCTAAATTAAACAGCGGCCCTCGACCTCGGTCCTGGGGCCACTTTCTATATGTTGGTTTTGTTCTAACCACAATTGCAAGCCCAGAATTTCAACAAGTCGTTCATTTCTCTTAACTGGTTGCTTTTCATGTTGAGAGGGAATATTTACCCTTGTAAACCACATAACGCCAAAAATATCCATTCCAAAAACAAATAGCGGTGCCAGACACAGCAAACCCTGTCCTTTTTTTGGGCTGGCAGCCTAGCCCTTGGTCAAATCTGTCCCAAAATTTGATCAGGTTACCTAGGGTTCATTGCATATCACCCCACGAATTTTGGCAGTAGGGGCTGAATAGCACATGCACCAATGACGCGGGTCGGTGACCTGCCAGTGCAGTAACTGTCCTGGTCCTCTAGGGGACTGGCTTGAGGCAGTGGCTTGCCAGTGCAGTAACTGTCCTGCTCCACTAGGGGACTGACTTGAGGCAGTGGCTTGCCAGTGCAGTAACTGTCCTGCTCTCTAGGGGACTGGCTTGAGGCAGTGGCATGCCAGGACAGTAACTTTCCTGCTCCACTAGGGGACTGACACGAGACAGTGGTATCCTACGGTCTCCAAACCATTGGCAGTATTTTCCGTGCTCGGAATACTGCAATGACATTGTAAATACCTGCCTTACCTGCAGCAGAGCTGTGGGCCGAGTTACCAATCTAGCCTGTCATTTTGATAAATAAATCATTCTGAATGTGATCATTCAAAATTTTTTAAGTGGGTAAAATAAGTTTTTTGACAATCAATGTGACAATGCCGCAGTTTGCTGCTTTTTGCTGAACTAACTAGGCATATTAATAAGCTAGCTAATGACGCTTAACAATACCAGATTAACATAAAACAAAAATAAATGAGATAGCATTAGCTTACTAACTAAAATACAAATGATCTGAACTTATTAATTAGGCTACATCCAGCTATTGAACTTTGAAAAATAGTCGGCAGGTTATGATTGGGCAAGTACAACGTTAATGAATTCTAATCACACTTTTCAATTGGTTGTTAATCTCAGTAAATTGTTGTGATTACTTTCTGCTATATAAACATATTATTAAGTAGAGGGATATAACTATACCCGGACAGAAGGTTGTAATACATCCAAATGATTTTATAATTGAAATTCAGTTTTGATGACAACTCCGCAAAATTCAATTGAAAATACGGTGACTGTTTCCAAAACAGCGATTTGGCTTCGGTGAAGACACTGCAGGTGATGTCATGGTTTTACCATTCAATCCTTCAGAGCAAAAGTTAAAAAATGATTAGACTGTTAAGGGGGATGGGTGTCTGAGCTATGCAGGGGGCTACTGTTGCTGTCTATCAGGAAAGTGACTGAACTAACCTCACAACTTTTTTTGGTAACAGCCAATTAATTTTCAAATGAATTAGCTAACATTGAGTTGTAATTAAAACTCACTTTTAATGATAAAGTCAGTAGGCTATATTTCACCCTCCTCCCAGGCTAAAGTAGTCTTCTGCCTAAAATTATGTTTCTTTGCTGCAGAGTGGCGCAATCTACTGAGATAATGGGCGATCGAAAAGTGTAAGCAGAATCACATAGGCCTAACGTGAGACTATAATTAATGTAAGGCAAGATGGGTGACTTGGCCCACAAGTCTACTGAGGCAGTGGAATTCACGTTAGGCAGCCCGGTAGGGCAGGCATTGGACTGTACAGTCAGTGGTTCCGAGATTTTAGGCTACCGGTGCCTTAAGCCAGTGAGGACAGTAAAATTCCAGTGCCTCGAGACATTGGCTCAGTGGCCCGAGCCAGTCTCCTAGTGGCTAGTGGAGGAGGACAGTAACTGCGCTGGCAGCCTAGTGGCCCGCAGCAACAGTACAGTACAGTGCACAAAATGTCACAGCCCCCTCTCAAATTTGGTCTTGATCGGTTCTGTGGTTTTTGCATAAAATTGCTATCAGACAAACGAACGAACAGACAAAATTACATACCGCATGAAAACTATACCCCATCTCAGCCCCCACCTGGGCCTGGGACAAGGTAATAAAAGCCCAATCTTCACATTGTGTATTTTGCTTTTTTCCAAGTAGCAAGAACAAACGTAAAACATTTTCAGCAGATTAAATTCAAGACAGGGTTCAATCAATGGGGTGCTAATTAGGTGTCCGAACACAAGTTTAAATTCAGTCATAATGTTATGACTAGACCTTAACACAATAATTTTTAAATAAAACAAATCAGATTTGACTTATTATGGCTTTGTCTTTGAAAGCGTCATTATCTAATAAATGGTAAGTTTTAGTGACTACCGTACATGTCCACAATTTCCCCAATTAGCAGGTAATTAATTCTTCGGTTCAATCAGTTACAATTTTCCCTCTTTCCGTGCAATGAGCTATTTTCAATGAAGTATATTGTGAATATGGGACTATCCAGGGCCAGAATAGTGAATTCTGCCATAATGTGGCATAAAACACTGACATGAATAGTGCAATTTAAAAAATTCAGCAGCTTTTTCATGTTTCAGAGATTCTTGGATTGCTGTTGTGTTTTGAGCAAAGAAACCAGCACACTAATAGGGCTTTTCCACTAGCACCTACTCGGCTCTTCTCGACTCGAATCAGTTTTTAGGGTTTTCCATCAGGTGATAGTACCTGGTACCAGGTACTTTTTTAGTACCTACTCGGCCGGGGTTCCAAGCGAGCTGAGTCGAGCCGAAAATGTAACGTCAACAGACTGCAGGCCACTGATTGGCCGGGGAGTGATGCTTGTTATGATGACCCCACCCACGTTGAGGTGGTACTCAATTGTAATGGAAAATGACCGAAACCGAGTAGAGTCAAGTCGAGTAGAGGCGAGTCGTGCTAAAACGGTGTCATGGAAAAGCAGCCAAAGTGGTCCCCCAGGACTGAGTTTCGGAATCTCTGCTCTAATGTACCATATTCCTTCTGAATCTCCCAGGGCGAGCCGGGTCAGCCCGGATTCTCCGGATCACCAGGATCTAAAGGAGAGCCTGGTAACCCGGGTCTACCTGGACTGCCAGGTGGCCCTGGAGTCAAGGGTGACCCTGGCTTCCCAGGACTTAACGGTACAGTCTCTGCTCCTGGACCATGCGAAGTGCAATATTCCACCAGCGTAATGTCCTTGTCTGGTTTGAGTGGAGTCGCACAGAAGTGAATACTGTGTTCTGTTTTCAGGTGGCCCTGGTAGTCCGGGTGCCAAGGGTCTCGATGGAGGCGCCGGTGCTCCAGGGCTGGACGGGGCCCCCGGTCGACCAGGAGAGCCAGGACGCCCCGGTGGCCCTGGGGCCCCAGGAGAGAAGGGCCAGCCTGGGCGAGACGGCATCCCGGGGCCTGCTGGGATTAAGGGAGACCCTGGTGAGTCGGATTGTTCTTTTATTTTATCAGGAAAAATACAAATTCCGACTGCAAATCTTTTTTTTTTTTTTAAATGTTTTGGGCAAAAATGGCTTCATAGTACATGACGTAGTTGCAGACCAAAAACGAAAAATAATTTTCTAAACAACGCAATGACAGAATACAGGAATACAATACCAGTAAAAAAAAGGAAGGAATGTCATGAAAGTAGCATAGCCATTGCTCCAATATGGGGGAGCACTGTAATGCATTTCAAGCTGCTTAAACTTAGAAACTAAACTTCATCGGCTGCCTTTAAAATGATAGTTATCTCATTGTGATTTTACTCAACTTAACCCTTAAAGAGCCAAAGGCAGCATTTGCCGCTCGCTGATACAATGAAATGAAATAAAAGCTTTTGAAAACCTATCATGTGGCGACTTGTTGAAAAGAGATCCCGGAGGCTCTTTTCAACAAGTCGCCACATGATAGGTTTTCAAAAGCTCAAGATATTTACATTTTTTAAGCGTTTGAAAATTGATTTCGGCACCCTAAGGGTTAAAGAACTCACAATTAGTCAAGACAATGGATAACCTTAAGTTTAACTTTTGAAAACTTACTAACTTGAGTTCAGTATCGTCATGAGAAGTGAAGTTAAGAGAAGAATCCCATTCATATAACTTAATAGGGCTCTCATATTTTACACTGAGGTAGTTTAATCTACACTGCTGTAGATTGGAGTACTTGCATTTACACTGCTGGTCAAAAATTTCTGTTCGCGTACCATTTTCAAGCAGATTGGCCAAAAGTGGGAAACTTCTACTGTAATAACGGTGCAGCAGATTCGAGGCGTATTTTTCTCTTAAAGGACAGTCAAATGGTTTAGAAAGTTAGCACTATGTTTCATTAAAAACACCATTTTGGTAACTGTCATAAATATACGAAAACTTCTGATTTCTAACTATTCACATCTTGCACGATGCTATTTGAGGCTATTTACATGAAGGAAAACTGCTTATATTTAACTTCAGCCTGGAACAGAAACATGAGTGAAGTGTTTAAGTATTTTTGACCAGTAGTGTAGTTCTCTCGGCTTTGACCTGGAATCTCTGCGATAGCTGCCCATGGAGGAGCCCAGAGGTTCCCCTGAATGTGAAGCTCCTTGGGGATATATAACCTGGCCTTATATCCCCTTAGGTATCCCTGGTGGTGGAGTTCCCGGGGCGCCTGGCCTTCCCGGATTACCAGGTAACTTCGCAACACCTGCTGTGCGCCTGTAATCTCTGTTCTACACTATGTTGTAAATCATGGCCTCTTTACTGCCATGAACAGAGAACCCGCTAATTTCATTAGCCTTTGTGTCCGATGCCTTAAATTGAGCCCTGAGCTAAAATTCACCTTTGTGTGAGTGATATGCCTCCGATTACCTCCTGCAGTTCAAAGACACGCATGTTACACAAGTTTGGAGAGTCTAAATTGTCCGTAGGCCTGACTGTGTGCGTCCGTGGTGTGCGGTTCCTGCAGTGGTTTCATCATCTGTTCTGAGTGTGTTTCGGCCTCTCGCCAATTGCATTATGGGATAGACACTGCTTCCCCGGGAACCTGACCCAGAATAATTGGCTTACATAATGGATGCATTATTCCCTGCAATGGCGGTCTAATATGGCCATAATGGAAGTGAGTGAGTGAGTGAGTGAGTCACGATCCTGTCATACTCAATATATAAAGAATGGTACTAGCCATAACCTTCTAACTTTGCATGTTAACAGATATAGGGAAGTAGATGAGCTGATTAAAATTTGGTTGAATCTGTGAAGTTGCATTATACTAAATTAATATGCATAAATGCACCATACGCACGGTCCTGTACAATCCAGTTGGACTGCATGTTGCTTCTAACAGTTCGCTAGCTAACCAAGCTAGCTAGCGTGTTAATAAAATTATTAGTAATTCAGTCAAACCCTGATAAAGGCTTGATTTCACCAATAGTTATGCTAGCGACGTTTCTTTTGTGTTTCTGGCTCAGTTGAAGCGTACTGCTCTAACGTTACTTGAGCCAACCTTCATTTCATGTCTACAGTAGCCAGTGAGCTAGCTAAAGAGCTACATGAAAACCGTGGCATTGAGCAGCCCATTTTTCATGTAGCTCTGTTGCTACTGAGCTGGCTACTGTAGATCTCAAATTATGCTGGCTGGTTAGGAATAATTAGGGCGTTACCCTTATCGGGTTGCTACATTCTCTGAACAGATCCTTAGTTTACAAGCGGCACTTCAGCGTCGTTGCTTCATAGTTAAATAAATTTTAACTAAACCGAATCGCTTCACTAGCTTAAAAACACATACTGTGATTACAAGCGGAGGTTCACAATGTTACTGAATGGAAGAGGTGCACGGCTGCTTACGTGATAGTTAATTGGCCAACACTTTTAAACAAAGCTGCCTACAGTTCATTACATGGAGCAGAGGCACTGTTATAAATTCGGTTTCATATCCGAGGGTCCAACAGTTGTATCTATCCAAACTTATTACAGGTGTCTTGGGGCTACAATCACCAACCTACAGAACCGCCGGTATAATACAATAACCACTATACAATACAATGGACCAGTGGCGCGCAGTTGACAGTACAAAAGGCCCATGGTGACCTCAACCTTCAATGCTTAATTATGCTAACCCTGTCGCCGTTTACTTTGCCTGATAAGCAAATGCTAAGACTAATCTGTGTAGTGACTGGCTGATTTATTTTTGACAGCAGTGCTGTACATCGCCTCATAAAGTCATGGGGTGTTTTATGCTCAGAAATTGCGGCAAAATGTTGATACGTCTTTAGAAGATTCTGAACTCGTGTAGCTCATGAGACAGCACAGATTTTCGTAAATTTGTTTGCAAGGCATATTGTAATTAAAGTCTCTCATTAGGAACTTTAATGCAGCCAAGATGTCTTCCTCTTGAGATATTCTGTTGAGTGCTCATAACATTCTGAAGAAATCAAGTGTAATCTTACGTTTCATAGCGCTTCCTGAAAAAAAAAATGCTAAATAGAGAGATGGAAACCAGAGAAGGTTTTGGATTTTTTGCATTTTGTCAGATTATTGCCATCCATAAAGTGTTGCATCCATTACATGAATGTAGCAAGTAGGCAATTCTCACGGTCATTATCATTACTTAATCATTATGGGCTTTACATTGGTATTGATTATTCAGCAAATAATGTATTTTATTGCCGATCAAGCAAACAGAAACAGGAGTAACTGTGCGTTAAAAGGTGAGATCACTGCGGGTCTTTCTGACAGCTCACCGCTGCTATAGACTGATCTTCTGCTTCGTAACTCCCTTCCCCTTTAGGCTCAAAAGGAGATCCAGGTCCCGGTGGACTTCCTGGTTCCCCTGGTTTCCCTGGTCCGAAGGGAGATTCAGGGCTTCCCGGCCTTCCCGGGGCACCAGGCAGCCTCGGGCCCCCAGGACCACCTGGCCTGGGCCATGTAGGACCCAAAGGCAACCCAGGAGCCCCTGGTCTTCCTGGAAAGCCCGGTAAGGAACAGGGTTCCTGCAGGTGCCAGAAGTCCTTGAAAACGCTTAGATTATAATGCAGTGTTTTCAAGGCTTGGAAAGTGCTTGGATTTTGGATAAAGTGCTCGTTACTGTTTTAAATTTGTAACGTTCATTGCATTAATTTCATGATAAATCGCTATCAAACTGAGTTAGTTGATGGACATGTAATTTACCTCAGCTGTAAGATGCTGGAAGGGCATGAAAATGCACTTTGAAAATGTTTGAAATGAGCTCAAATTTGACTTTGGAAACAGAGCAGGAAGCCTTCGGAGGCGAGAGTCGGCTTCATGTTAACATTAGGGAGCCACATCCCACAGGCTAAAGTTTTCAGGCTTGGTTTGACCATGCATTGCAACTCGCTGACTTAACCTACCTTGTGTTTCCTGGATTTACTCATCTCAACCTTTTTTTAAGAAAGTGGACAAGCACAGTGTTGAAGTATGTCCGCCAAAAGGTGATAAATTATCGGAAAAAAGGCTTTTGCATGCTGAATAGAGCCCAGAGGCTTCTTTGTTCTTTATCTCACGAGTTAGAATATGTAGCAGCCCTTTGAAAGACCTGTTGATTGGTGGAAGTCTCGCCACGACTCAAGCCACTTCAAGCATGCATCTTTTGAAACCTGCATACATTCCAGAAATTTCTTGTGTTGCTCAAAAGTGTGAAGAGAACAAGGAGTCAGTTATTCAAGCAAAGATGTTCCTCCAGTTTGCCTGGTGAAGATTATTTGGATACCTTACTGCAAACCAAACCAGCCCACAACTTCATGAAAATTTAGATAGTAGTCCAGTCTTTTGTATTGTAACGCAAGGTACCATGTCAACCAAACATGGCACTGATTAGCAAATAACACTTAAAAACACCGACCCACAGAGCCCTAAACAGGCAGATATAATAATTCCAAAGAGAACTATCAGCTCCTGTCAAAATTTTTAAATGCTGAAGTGAACCTACCATTCTATTCTACATTGAGACACAGCTTTCTAGCTTCAGAAACCTTACATCTTTATATCTGTAATGGTTTCATAGCAGTCCCTCCCCCTACGGCTGTCTTCTCCTCCACTTCAACGAGCCACACCTGTTGCTCGTTGAAGTGGAGGTGAAGTTTTAAGTATTTAAGAGCTGCAATGCCCAATTGGCATTGCAGCTGCATTCTGTTTTTATCCCTGCTGTGTGGTGCTACTGCTCCCCTGTTTTTGGTTTTTAAAGTATAATTTATTAAATCATTGTTTTTTTATATATCGGCCTGTGCGAGTGGGTCCCTTCTTCTCCTTTTGGGGACATGGTCCCAGTGCCCGCCGGATTGCTGGTGCATCTGGCGGGACCAAACCATGACAATATCTGCGGCTTTGTCCTTATATCAAATCTGCCATCTTTTTGAGGTACATGACTTGAATCAAAGAGATAGTTCTGACTGTTATAACATTGATGGCTTCTTTCTTCAAAATAGGTTGCGAAATAGTACTAGGATTTCTTTAGCATTTTTGCTTTACAATATATTATGTAGCATGAGCCATAATGAACCAACCATTTCAAAGTAGTTTTTTTACATTTACATTTTTTCTTTTCAAGACAAATGTAAGGTTTTGATACAGATTACTCAGCTGAATCAAAGTGTGGTTTGTGATTTTACATGCCCTCTTTCAAACTTGCTCATTCAGATCTTAAAGTTAGAAAGTTAAAATGGCCAATAACTCAAAATGTCTTCCGTGTGGACTGGTACAGTCTGGCTGCAGGGTGTCTATTTAATCTGCACATACCTGATTATTTACTATTGACGGCAAAATTGTCAATCAAGGGAAATGATTGAAAGCAGGTAGACATCAATTTTCAAGCCAGGAGCTGCCACAGTGATAGACACTGCTAGCTTTAACCACACATAGCTTCTTTCATCTCTGGAGTTTATCATCCTGGGTTTTTCTGATATCTTCCTACCATCTCTGTCAATGAAGAATGTTGCTCAAAACACTCATTTAGAAATTGTGTTGTATTTTCTGCACTGATTTTGTGAACTCTTATCCAAGGAGCACACGTATTGTACCTTGTAAACATTTTTGAACCACCTCAAAGGTATATATGCAAGAATTTGCAATTTTAAAGTTACTGAATAAGTCACAGTTTTTGTTGATTATTTTTGACCCAAGGCATGGATGGAAATTTTAACCCATGATCTTTGGTTTACCAGCCCAACACTTTACCCCTTGGCCACCATGCCTCTGAAATTTGAGGTTGCCTCACGAAAATTGTTGGAGCATCCATGTGATGTTTTTTTCTGACCTGATAGTTACTATGGAGACCCTCTACCTCATCTGGGTAACTGAACTTGCCAGGATCGTAGATTCCATACAAGAGGGGTAAACTGTCAAAGAGGAATTTTGCACATTTACTTTCTATAGTTGGCTATATCCAACTTTGAATAGTAAGAGTAATCCGATCTATTGACTTAGGTACTAAGTTGGTATAAATGGTGCCTCTAAGGCCTTACAGTGTCATATTAGGCGGGGGTCGTCTTTGGATAGATGTATAGGCTAAGAGATGGTGTTAAATGGTGAAAGATGATGTGTTTTGAGACGCTGCGGTGCTGTGCTTCCCAATCCCACTCCAGATTCTGGGATCAGCTGGAGCGCATGACGAGCTGAACTCGCTGTGTTAAATCAGGGGGCCATTTTAAGTGTGCAGGGCGGGGCTCTCCCGGAGCAGAGCTGGGAAACACCGCTGTAGTGGCTCGCTACTTTCTGTACTCACACAAACCCTCTTCACTACCCCAGGTGGCCCTGGGCCCCAAGGAGCCCAGGGGCCCCCAGGCCCAGGAGGGTACAGAGGGGAGAAGGGGGCAGTTGGACCCGCTGGTTCCCCCGGCTACCCGGGAGCCAAAGGTGAAAGAGGATCCCCTGGGTTTTCGGTAAGAAGGGCGGACATTTTTTTAGGGCTTTCTGAGAATTATGGGACACAATATGAGTAGCATTTCACCAATGGCTGGGGGAATAAGATCAGAGAAGCTGATTAGTTTTGGTGTTTCAGTTAGGCCCTTAACCCCACTTTGCTGTGGGTGTGATTTGGCTCTGCTTAATCTTATAAACTGTAGGCCGCTCTGGATAAAAGTTGAAAAGATTACCTGTAATGATGAGTAAAGAGAGGAAAATTGGGAAAAGGTGTGCACTAAAGGTGAAGGAGGCCGATTCCAATCTGCAATATAGCAGCACCTAATGAGTTAGTGGATGGTAAAGTTAGTAGCTACAGTTGCGACAAGAGGACTCTAGAAAAATCTGGTCAAGTATCCATTTTGTTTCCGTCATGTCAATGGGCATTGTCTCAAAGTGAATGACTTTTTACAAATTTTTTCTCCGTTATGTCTGAACATTTTCCCTTCATATACTTGTTATTATCATTATTAACTGGTTTATTGTTTAGCCCCCAAAAAAAATAATACTTTTCCCCATTGAGAGAAGAAGGAAAAAAATCCAAAGATTTCCATTGTACAAAATGACTCAGTTTCGTACGATGGAAACAAAATGGTTCCTAGTCTTGAGTTGATCTGGGGACTCCAGTGCATACTGCCCTACAGGCGACACCACCGAGGGATGGTGCATTACAGGCAATAGATAAAAATCCAATACTGTATACTGCCGTCTGTCACAAGAGCAGCTGCTTTAGTGTCTGTTCTGGCTCCGATGAACCAATCAAACCTTCATCTTCGGTCACATGCTTGGGTCATGGGCCGCGGGTCAAATTCATAAGGGCCGCGCAATGCTATCAATGGCCACTTTAGACTGGCACTTTCCCGATTTATTTGTTTTCCATAAATGTCTCTGAATGATTCAACTGGTATCGGAAGCACAGAAATGTGATTACTTTACTCATCAGCAAGAAACCTGCGTGATGTTCGTGAATTAGCAGAAACACTGCGGAAGCACGTGAATGGCAAATTGCCACCCAAGTTGTTAGGTAATTTGAGTGTGAATTTTTGGATGGAATCGTGGGTAGTATGAGGAAGGAAATATGCTCAAGTATCTCTATTCTGGTTAGATGATTGTGCTGCTTCAAAAAAATCTACCAAATTGACTGAAATTTTATGATGTGTGCGTGATTTACATTAGGAATTACGCAAACCAGGAAAAATACACAAACCATCCCCTTTTCTTTGCTTCTTGTTCTCGTATTACGGCACAACATCCGTTTTCTCTACTTCGTCTTTCTTGAGTGATTCCTCCATTGCAGGAGCATCACTGTCTAGATCTCAAAAGCCCGTTTGACTGACAGACTTGCTAACATTAACTATCAGTCACTGCGCAGGTGGGCGGTGAGCATTTTTTTTACTTCTCAGCCGCTACCAGTCGAATGCGGCCGATCTTTCTATGGCCATGAACTGCAAGAGTCGTTACCGTGCTTTCTCCATCTGATACACAGTTAAGGCTCTCCAAAAACCAAAAATTTTGTCTTGTCGAGTGTTTAGTCTCATTCTTTGCGCTAGTAAATGTGCCTAGCAATCTGTTCCTTGGGCTTATTATTCGTACTTAAGAGAAAAAAGAATGAGATTTTAGGTCTCCTCATAAGACTGAAGCACTTGTTATGGCAGATTTATTATGCAGATTTTTTGCTCATTCTTATTCATTACGTGAGCCGCTATTAACACCAGCACAGGCTACATTCTACATTTAAGCAGGGATGCCGGTGGCACAGTTTTGTTGTTCTTGGTTATTGAATTGTCACCCTGTGATTTTCCAATGCTAAAACATGGCTTGTCTCTCTTCTCTGAGCAGGGCACTCCTGGCATTCCTGGGCCTGCTGGTCTTAAGGGCGACATCGGCATGCCTGGTGTTCCTGGATTCCCGGGTGAGTTTCTCATTCATTCAGGGCTTGTGTGTATATGGAGTGTTGTAGCCTCTGTCCAGAGGTGACATGCCTCAGGCCTTGGAGTGTAAGGTGCTGTAATGGGCTTATTTGTCTCTGTGTTTCAGGTGTGAAGGGACAGCCTGGTGCTCCAGGAGCGGCTGGCACCCAAGGACCACCCGGAGATTCCGGCCTTCCAGGTTAGGCCCTCCTCCCAAATAAAGCACTGAATCAAGTCATCGCATTCTGGTCAGACTCTGCTATTGACAACATTTAATGGGCAATTCTTTGCCGAAGACACAATTTACAGTTATTTTGGATCCCAAAATTTACCAGGGAACTCGCAACCCTTTTAAAAGAGGGCGTAGCATGAACGCACTAATAAACATAAAATACAATCAGCGATGATAAGACTGGTTGCAAATGATTCAAAACATCCCAACCCTGCTCACCGCAAATCTCAAATCGTTCCAGTTTGCATGATATCAATCTACTGGAAATGACAATCAGGTCAGGTTTGGTCAGATTGTCTCTTTTGCTCAATATCATGTAGTGAACAGCAGTTTTCATGCCCTGGTTGCTAAGCGCCACACATTTGCCCAGCATCTGACTTCCTACTCCTCCTGCTCACAGGGCTGCCCGGTGAACCTGGACCAGTTGCGGCCCCAATCGTCGTGAAAGGGGAGCGTGGCCCCGCTGGGGCCCCTGGACTCCCAGGGGGCCGAGGGCCACCGGGACCTCCCGGATTAAACGGACTCTCAGGTTCGTGGGGAAACCGGTGTCAAAGGGGTGTGCTGGCTGGTGGATAGGTGTGGATCGGTGTGGGTGGGTGTGGATCGGTGTGGATGGGTTTGGATAGGTGTGGATAGGTGTGGATAGGTGTGGGTGGGTGTGGGTGGGTGTGGATAAGTGTAGGTGGGTGTGGATAGGTGTGGACAGGTGTGGATGGCCCCTTTAATCCTTCAATCCCACCCAAATCCCAATGGGCCATTTGCTGAAATTGAGATAATGTTCGGTGAAAATACTGTCAAGTGGCCCTCACTCTTGTGAGATTTGACCAGCAGTTTCCCCCACTTGAACGGGCAGCTTGCTTCGAAAGATAGAACTGGAAGTCACTCAATGACCAAGACTCAACTTCTCCCTTTTCTTTCCTTTTATTTTTTGAAAAGTCATCAAGGCCAAGCACAGCCAAGCACAGGTGAAAAACCTTTAAATACAAACACAAATAGAAGGTCACGAAAAATGTAACCCAAAAAAACAAAAACCGTAATAAATCAAATCAATATAACCCAAAATCAAATACTTATTTTTAAGATTAATTTTCTAGTTTAAAAATTAAGTAGAAAATACCCACATTTAAAGCACCCCAAACTAAATACATCTTAAAACACTGCTCAATAATGATTTTTAACCTTACAACTTTAGCAGCTTTTAACTTCTGTAAACACACATCACATTACTTTAGCCTTTAAACTTTTAAACTCTTTTAAAATACACTACATTTTTAACTATACTTTTAAACCCACATGATATTAAATATATGACATTTTAACTTACATTTCAATCACATGATTTTTTTTTAAACACATCACATTTTAACCTAGATTTAATCAAATGATTTTCCAAATGCAGCTACAAAAACACAAATCACAAATGAACGCTCACCGGCTCCTTCTTCCTTGCTTGAAACAAGCTTTAGTCCTGCAGTCTTTTCCCAAGTCCAGAGTCTCCAACCATTTCTCTTACACACTGCTTACTGTGAGTAACTGCCTCCAAACTCCCTTAATCACCTGATCATTCCCACCTGGTGTAATCAACTAACTGCCTTCAGGCTGGGAGACTCACCCAGACCTGAAGTACTCAGGCAGAAAGGGCGTGGCCTGCAGCTCAGCTCAACAAATACTGTTTGGTCTAAAGTGCCATACCGCACTCTTGGGCATAAATTTCAGTTCTGAAGTGCAACAGAGGTGCAAAGTCACAAAATAAAAGTCCTGCCACATGTTTCCTCCACCGGTGGACACAACCAGCTGATGTAGATACTTAGTCCCACTTCTTTTCTGACGAATTACCGAATCCGGGTGGTTGGATATACAGACTGGAGTGTAATTTTACATTTGGCACCTGGACTGTGTACCACTGGGGAGCTGGATCTCTGTTCTGAAGATGGTTTGATTTGTACCATGGTTTTGTTTGCTGGTTTTGTTTAGGATCCCCAGGCAGCCCTGGAGACCCAGGTCCTGACGGCCCTCCTGGATTCAACGGGCCCTCTGGACGCAAAGGAGACCCAGGTCCAGCTGGAGAGCCAGGTACAGCCAATCCTTCCCCAGCACACACACACACACAGACACACACACACACACACACACACACACACACACACAGGCATACATTTAGCCACATAAGTAAAGCAAATTTATTAAAAAAAACTGAATTAAGTGTGGTGACAGTTCATCAGTAATGTGTGTAGTGTATGGACGTATGAACGTCCACAAGAGTCAAAAACAAAAAACAAACTAAACCAAGACTTAGGACCTACTTGGCTCACCAACAGGACCTGTGTGCTGAAATCTCTCTCCTCTCCTCTCTCTCTCTCAGGCCAGCCTGGTTTCCCCGGTCCTGCTGGTGCAGATGGCACCCAGGGCCCCCCAGGCCTGCCCGGTTCCTCCGCTGGGGCTCACGGTTTCCTGGTGACCCGTCACAGCCAGTCCATCGAGGTCCCCTTCTGTCCGGACGGCACCAGCCTGGTGTACGACGGATACTCCCTGCTCTACGTGCAGGGCAATGAGAGAGCCCACGGACAGGACCTCGGTAAGTCTGGCGTCACAAAGCTGGATTACTGAGTTAGTTGGATAACTATTCTGAGTTTAAACTCCCAGATATACTGCCTGGACTGAAGCAAAAGAGCCGTCCGAGGTTTCGTTCAGTGCAGTTACTCAGCTGACTCGATAATCCTGCTTTGTGAAACAA
Source organism: Gymnothorax javanicus (assembly GCA_029692085.1). NCBI lineage: Eukaryota > Metazoa > Chordata > Actinopteri > Anguilliformes > Muraenidae > Gymnothorax > Gymnothorax javanicus. Next base: position 3,259,017 of record CM056199.1, on the reverse strand, counting down.
TCTCAGCACCATGGATGTTACAGGAGCAGAATATGACGCATATCGTCCCCCATGAATACAAATGTCAGTGACATTCCTGATGAAACCTGTTTTTCTGCACCACGACTTCGTGGTGCAGAAAAACAGGTTTCATCAGGAATGTCACTTGCGACCTTTTCTTATTCATGGGACGATATACTGTATGAGTTGCCATTCTGGCTTTAAATAATGGGGACAAGCAACATTAGGTATTTTCAGACTGGAGGGATCTTTTCATAGTTCAAAGAACTTAGTCTTTAGAACCCCCCTTTTGTGTTGTCCACACCACAGCAACTGTCAACGATCATAGTTCTTAGAACACCGTTTTGAGGGTGTACTTTCGTACTTTCGCAGCACCAGCTGTGTGAAGTATGTGTATGTTGATTACGTCGCTGCAGTGGGTTTCCTCCCATTGGCGGTGCGAAAGCCAACAAAAAAAAAGCGCTTAAAGGTGAATAGTTCCCATGGTAACTCCCCAAAGAGCATTTCCTCTCAGGAAGTCCCAAGAAATGTTTGGTCTGAACATGCCTATTATGTATTATTTGCATTAGAAAATCCAGACATATTTTTGAATTGACTTGTAGATCTTACAGTGGTGCATTCCCTCTGTCGTTCTGGGCGTGACCTTCCATTTTCTTCATGGCTGCCACCTGTATATTCGACGGGCTTCTTCTGTTCTGGCCTTGACTCTTTATACATGATGGGCATGTATACATTCCCCTCCCCCTCTATCCAGGAACGGCGGGCAGTTGTCTGAGACGGTTCAGCACCATGCCCTTCATGTTCTGCAACATCAACAACGTCTGCAACTTCGCCTCCCGCAACGACTACTCCTATTGGCTGTCCACGCCCCAGCCCATGCCGATGAACATGGCGCCTCTCACAGGAGAGACTATCAAACCCTTCATCAGCAGGTACGAGAGAAGCGGGGGGTTTGTGGCCAGTAGGGGGCAGTAGAGTGCAGGAGCAGGACAGTTTGATGTCGATGATAGCGAGAGATGTAGATGATATAGCTGTAGACAGTCGCTCATGGGTAAAAACTAACCCTTTCATCCCCTGGTTGCCAACACTAGTTTTGGGGATTGATCATCCTAATTTCACCCTAATTTGATGCACCTGGTTCCACCTGGTTCCACCTGTTCCTACCAAAGAAAACGGCCAAGCTGCAACAAAAGTTTGTCAGATGTCTACCTTTTTCAAATAACCAGCAACATGAAATCGAAAACATGCCACATTCCCGCAAAACTTCGCACCACATGAATGTGGCATGTTCTCGATTGCATGTTGTTGGTTCTTTGAAAAAGGTAGGCATCTGACAAACTCTTCTCACAGCTTGGCCGTTTTCTTTGGTAGGCCTGTAAGTAGTGGCTCAATGAAATCTCTGGCGGTTGAATCTCCATGAAGTTTGGAGTCAGTAGCTACAGGCTGGCAGTTCTCCAGGAACAGGGTCAGTGACCACAGATCCTCTCCAAGAACCATAAACGATAACGATATGCGCCTTCATACCAACGTGCAAAAATGTCTGTGATTAGCACCTTTTCAAATTTAGCTTTTATCATTCACAAAATAGCCCTGAGTGATTAAAAACCATCTTGTTCTAGATGCCGTGACTGTTATACTTTGAGAGCGGATTGCGCCATCGACATGAGTTTGAGCGATTTTTTTTTTACTTATATAATTATTGTTTTCGGTGTGGATGACCGCTTAGACTCATTCATCTGACTAAGCGCGTGGCCCAGCTAACAATTAAACATTTTCACAATGTTGTGGCACTGACAAACTTCTGCGAAGTGACATTCGCTTGTGCATTTGACTTACTGGTGTCTTTCTGTGCGTGTGAATGTGTGTGTCTATGTGTGTGTGTATGCGCGTTTGTGTGTGTCCCTTCCCGCCATCCAGGTGTGCAGTTTGTGAGGCTCCTGCTATGGTGATCGCGGTACACAGTCAGACCGTACAGCTCCCATCCTGCCCACGAAGCTGGGAGCCCCTGTGGATCGGATACTCGTTCATGATGGTACGGGACCCATCGTGATCCTCGCTCCGGATACGGAAAAATGAGACAATGAAAAGTCCATCTCGGAATTTTGTTCCAGCCGATTACTCTGCCAGGAAGGTTGAACTAATCAGTGACATCAGCTGGCTCTGTGCAGGGCTGGAAGAAAACATGGAGGGGCTTTCATTTTCTGGTCCCTGGATTTTTCATTTCTGCCTCACTCATACACGTACGCTACCTGTCAGAAGTTTGAGTACGCCCACTGTTTTCAAGAAAAAAGAGATTAAAAAGTATTTATAAACCTTTCATTTTACCAAAAAATATTCAATTAATTAAAGTGGTTTCCATTTGCAACAATAACAGTAATAATAGTGAATATATTTTTCTTAAATTTTACTCTGAAGTTGCCACAGATGTGAAGCTCATTTGCTTCTTTTTGACCCTTCAGTAGATCTCATTCCAAACCAACTGAATTTTATTTCATCTTCCTGGAAAGTGGAAGGATTTTTTTCATGTCTATGCTGCCAATGTTGGCCTATCAATGAATTTTCCAAAAATTTAGGTCTCTGCCTTGCGAAATAAATTAGTTTTTAACCTCTGATTCTCGTCATCCGAAGCCATCTTTGTGGTAAAACTGCTTAAATTTTACCCAAAAGCATGTAAAACCATATGCACTGTTTTTAGCAGGTAAACTGTTTTCAATGTCTGGATTGAACTATACAAATGGGCTGCTTTGCCATTTTAATGATTTGGGCAGAGATTGCTGTCATAATTTCGCTATGCTACCATGCTAACACCTGTTTTTGCAAAATTCGTGGTGAAACTGCTTACATCTCTCTAAATATAGCATTCTAAATTGTGTAGTGTGTAATGCGTGCCCAAACTTTTGACTGGAACAGAACGCGTGCATTTCGTTACTGTTCTGCCATTCTAATGACCTGGACGAAGATCGCTGCAATAATTTTGCTATGCTACCACGATAACGACTGTTTCAGTGAAACTCATGGTGAAAGTGCTTAGATTTCACTAAATAGAGCGCTCTAAACAGCGTAGCAGCTTAAGCGGGATCAAACATTTAACTAGAATTGTACATATTATCTCTGTTGCACTGCTTTGGCATTCTAATGATATGTGCATGGATGGCTGTTGCTAATCGCTCTATGCTATCGTGCTAATCGTACTACGCCCTCCTGTCTCCACCCGCAGCACACCAGCGCTGGAGCGGAGGGGTCGGGCCAAGCCCTGGCTTCGCCCGGATCCTGTCTAGAGGAGTTCCGCTCTGCACCCTTCATCGAGTGCCATGGTCGGGGCACCTGCAATTACTACGGCAACTCCTACAGCTTCTGGCTGGCCACAGTGGACGTCAACGACATGTTCAGGTGAGCGAGCGCATTTTTATCGAGGGTACACGGTATCGTCTGTCACATGATGAATATAACTGAATACGCACATGAAACCTGAGCGGTTGACTGTTACCTTTCATTATGATCCCGATGTTAGATTTCAGAAACAATAAAACGGGAAATATTTCATTGGTCTGAACAGGATCTATTCTTAGAATAAGCTAACTCCAATACCTCGCGTAACAGGCTGGACACTATTTGATCTCTTTGATCAAATTCATTACTCAATATCCTTTGAAACTATTTTAAATTAGTATAGTTCACATTCTGTTATTGTAAAAATGCAATTTTGTTTTAAATGGGCCCAGACAGATTTCGTGGCTATGGAGAATATTTTTTGAGAGTATTTTTCTCCTTTGCAATGTGAATTTTTTTCTGGGCCACAGGAAAGCAGAGGCCAGCCCTATGAACACTTAAGTGTGTGACTGAGTGAGTCAGTGATGGAGTTACACCATTGGTCAGTCGAGTGGTTACATCATCAGGAGGCTTTTACTGAAAGACACAGACAGTCCTCAAATACATCCTCACAGCCCAGCCATAAACTGGGTTTTGACTGAGTCTCGTTGGGTATTGTCTGTTTCCCCCTACGACAAGTTGTGACGTGTTCTTTCTATTTCCCCTCTTCCTCTCTCGTCCATTCTGTCTGTTGTCCTTTCCTCGATTCTTTCTTCCTCTCTCCTCGGATCACATATTCTTTCCTCTTCCCCCGTCGCTCTTTTCTTTTCCCCATCTCTCTCCCTCTCCCCGTAGGAAACCGCCTTCAGAGACACTGAAGGAAGGTAACCTCCGAACCCGCGTCAGCCGCTGCGTGGTCTGTATGAAGAGGACGTAACGCCACAGCGCCATCCTCTGGGCACAAGCGCAAACAGCCACCAGGACCAATACTCGGAGGGCAGGTGCAGTTCCGGTGTCGCCACGGCGACGTGCGGATCTAACCCAATGGTGCTACTGTACAATGCGGCAATATAAAACCAAGCAAAAAAAAGCTGAAAAAGAACAGTCATTGAATGAAATTAATTACCTCGAAAAGGTGCTGTTGATGTCTGTTAATGGTGCATTTCCTGTTCTCTTTCTGAGGGAAGTTTTGTTTCCTGTTAGTTTTTTTTAACCTTTTATTTAGACGTTTGACCACATTTGGAAAACTGTGCTGTTGAAAGGAGAGGACTTGTCTCCATAGTACCAAAATGGCACTTTGACCTATGACATCACAGAGAGAGGGCATGCACTGAAAACATTTGTGTGACTGCAGTTTAGAATCTTTTCTCTAACTTCTGTCGATCTTCATTTTCTTATGATGTTCACTTTGCTGTTCTCTCAGATAAAAAACATTTCTGTATTGTAAGTATTGAAATCTGTATATTGTGTAAAACGGTTTTTATAATGCACAGCGTTAACCACATTTTACAGTTTGAAATGTCGGTACACATTTACTTAAAAGCCTCTGATACATGTTTGCAGATACACATACACATTGTACAAAGTAAGGGTTTACAAAAGAAACCATATTTTATAAAGGTACTGGGACTGTCTTACATTTAGAATTTTTTTGTATTTTGTTTGTTGTATAAAAGGGTGTACAACAAAATGCCACAGAAAGGATCTTATCCAAATTTTTAAAATATTTTCTTTTATACCAATGTGCATTTTGGGGTTTTAGATCATGTTAAATGAAAAAGTGACAGTAGTCGTAATATAAACCCATTCATGTTAGAACGTGTGATCGATGTCTCTGTCCCAATCTGTCCCAAGTGTATATAGCATGAACATGGAGCACAAGAACAGTAACAGAAAGTTATTTCTCTTGACAATTGAAACCCATTGTGAAATAGATTTTGGGGTCATATAATGTATTCATTTTAAAAAATAATTTTTTAGTTTTTGAAATTTTTTGTTTTCTCTTTGTTTATTACCCAGTTGTTAACCTTGAGGTGGAAATAAAAACCATAAGGTGAAAATAAAAATTCGAGTTGAAAACGATCTAGTGTCGCAAAGATACTTTCAAACACTATGCGGAATAGAGGCAAACACTGAGGGTGGGGCTCTGTTTTTTTTTTTTTTTCAATATCGCGTGGACCTCTCTGGAAAATAAAAATATTGCTGAATATGGGCATGCCAAAACGCGTGGCTATGACTTTACCTGCGCATACATGCCTGTAATACTGACACCCACCTCAAATTGAGCCTACAAATTACGCAGTCCACGCACACTTATCCTTGCTTTCTTGTCCTTATGAATAAAATAACTGCTCCCCTGGACCTGCGGGAAGATGTAGAATCGCTGAGCTGTGGGGAAAAGGGCGCTAAAACACTGCGCTCTCCTCAAAACGGGCTCTCGTTAAAAATTAAAGACTCACCAGCTGATTTCTCGATAACATAACCGAGTAGCAACTACGAGCCAGACTGCCATTTTTCCACCACGAAAGTGCGCCTCACACATAATATTGAACTACTCGATAGTATCTCGATAAAATACCTCCTTCCACTGCATGGCACGGGAAACCGTTTCACCCTGTGACCACGATCAGTATGAAACAATTCATATTATCTGTGCATAACTGATGTGTTGTTGACTTCCATATACGACCCAAATACATGAATTTCATGGTTCAGAGTTCCTACACCTTTTCCAAAATCAATTTCAAGCACCTTCCAACCACTTTCAACGGAGGGTTTCTAGGTCTTTTCCTTACAACTGTGGTAAATCGCTATTTACCGAATTAGTCGGTCAAATAGCGATTTATTGCGATAGTAATGCAATTACGTTACAGTTTCAAGCACTTTACTCAAAATCCGAGCACTTTTCAAACCTTTAAAACACCGCATTGCAATCCTAGCGTTTTAATAGATTTCCAGTGCCTGGAAGAACGCTGAATACAACTACGCGACGCCTCCACCTAGCGACCACATGCAGAGCATCAATCCAGTTGCCATCGCGAGTCAGAAGTAGTTTCACAGCCCCATTGTAACCGCAGTGAGATTCGTGCAGCTGTTGAGCCGTAACCCTCGAGGCAACAGGGGTGACAGGCCTTGCTGACCCTAACCATATAGTTTTGGACAAGATGGACTGGCCCTCGCTCACTTGAATCAACTGTAAGTTGCTCTGGATAAAAGCGTCAGCTACATAAATGATGTTAATGTAAAAGATGTAATGTAAAAACATAGGCGGAACTGTTGGGGAAGTTACTTAAACGAAGAAATGTGTTACATATTACCCTTAATAAAAGTAATAAGTTTGTTGCAATATTACTTTCCATTGCAGTAACTAATTACTTTTTGTATTTCCTTTCTCTTCAATTTATCTTCCATTTGGTCTATGCCTGTCGACTGTTTGGTGCACAAGAGTACTTTTTTTTTTTTTTTTTGCTGTAACTAGTAAGTTGGATGCAAATTATATTTTCCACATTGTTTCAAAGTTTTGCTTAGCTTTTTCTCAAAACTTAAAAAATGCAGTTTACCTTCTTGTGCTCTAAGCAGTCGATGTGCTTAACTAATAAGATGCAGCTCTTGTGGCTATAGCCCATAATAACACCAGTATACCACAATTTCTCAGATTTTATAACTGGAAATGATTATTTTTTGTGGTATTACCGTTCTCTGTGTGCATCTGGTGATGCGCCACAATTGATCAGAAAAATAGAAAAAATGAAGTTACTGAAAACAGAGTAATATATTACTGTATATTATCATAACTGAAGCAACTGTGACATTACCTATATGCTAATAGTAGTTAATTATGTCTCTAATTTATTAATGGACTAACCCTTATTTCAATGAAGTTGGGACGTTGTGTAAAACATGAGTAAAAACAGAATTCAATGATTTGCAAATCCTTTTTGACCTATGTTCAACTGAGTACACCACAAAGACAAGATGTTTAATTTTCAAACTGATAAACTTTATTGGTTTTTTGGAAATATTCACTCATTTTAAATTTGATGCCTGCAGCATGTTCCAAAAAAGCTGGGACAGGGGCATGTTTACCACTGTGTTACATCACCTTTCCGTTTATCAACACTCAATAAGCGTTTGGGAACTGAGGACACTAATTGTAGAAGCTTTGTAGGTGGAATTCTTTCCCATACTTGCTTGATGAACGACTTCAGTTGCTCGACAGTCTCCGTTGTTGTATTTTGCGCTTCATAATGTGCCACACATTTTCAGTGGGAGGCAGGTCTGGACTGCAGGCAGGCCAGTCTATTACCCGCACTCTTTTACTACAAAGCCACGCTGTTGTAACAGGTGCAGAATGTGGCTTGGCACTGTCTTGCTGAAAAAAGCAGGGACGTCCCTGAAAAAGACGTTGCTTGGATGGCAGCATACGTTGCTCCAAAACCTGTATGTACCTTTCAGCATTAATGGTGCCTTCACAGATGTGCAAATTACTCATGCCATGGGCACTAACACATCCCCATACCATCACAGATGCTGGCTTTTGAACTTTGCGCTGAGAACACTCTGGATGGTCCTTTTCCTCTTTAGCCCAGAGAACACAACGTCCACGATTTCCAAAAAGAATTTAAAATGTGGACTTGTCAGACCACAGCACACTTTTTCACTTTGCGTCTGTCCATCTCAGATGAGCACGGGCCCAGAGAAGCCGGCGGCGTTTCTGGGTGTTGTTGATATATGGCTTTCTTTTTGCATGGTCGAGTTTTAACTTGCACTAGAAGATGTAGCGACAAACTGTGTTAACTGACGATGGTTTTCCAAAGTGTTCCTGAGCCCACATGGTAATATCTCTTACAGAATGATGTCGGTCTTTAATGCTGTGCCACCAGAGGGACCGACGGTAATGGGCATTCAATATTGGTTTTCGGCCTTGCTGCTTATGTGTCAAAATTTCTCCATATTCTCTGAATCTTTTGATGGTATTATGGACTGCACATGACTAAATCCCTAAATTCCTTGTAATTGCACATTGAGAAATGTTGTTCTTAAACAGTTGGACTATTCGCTCACGCAGTTTTTCACAAAGTGGTGAAACTCGCCCCAATACTTGCTTGAGAACGAATGAGCCTTTCAGGGACGCTCCTTTTATACCTAATCATGACACTCATTTGTTTCCAATTAACATGTTCACCTGTGGAATGTTCCAAACAGGTATTTTTTGAGCATTCCTCAACTTTCCCAGTCTTTCGTTGCCCCTGTCCCAGCTTTATTGGAACGTGTTGCAGGCATCAAATTCAAAATGAGTGAATATTTCCAAAAAAAACAATAAATTTTATCAGTTTGAGCATTAAATATCGTCTTTGTAGTGTACTCAAATGAATATAGGTTGAAAAAGATTTGCAAATCATTGTATTGTTTTTATTCACATTTTAATACCACATCCCAACTTCATTAGAATTGGGGTTTGTAATATTACTGTAATAAGTAACTAAAGTATACTACCCCCAACACTGTTGCTAAATTACTGTAAGTTCCTCAGGTCCAGAAGCCTGATTAAGCTCCTCCCACTGTGCAAGTCCTGTCTGTCAGATAACCAATAGCATGACTGAAATACACAGACTCGCACCCCATACAAACCCTCGGCCCGGTAAAGGCAGACTTCCACTGTATGTAGAGAGCTTCAACAGGCAAAGGACTGAGAGTGGAGAACTGAAGCAACCATTATAGGCAAGTCATTTAACCAAACAATTCTTTCTGTGATTCCCATATTTCTTTGCTACAGGTTTGAAGGGGTGTGTGCATACAGGTGTGTGTGTGTGTGTGTGTGTGTGTGTGTGTGTGTGTGTGCTTGGTTGGTGTCCACCAAGAGACAAATTGAGAGAACACACTGAGAAACTTCTTCATATACGTAACACATTTTATTGCAATAAGCTCTATTTAAAGCAAAAAAAAGAAAAGAAAAATAAATCAGATAAATATAAACCCTATGTACAATGCTCAGAGTTCCTTGGCTGTTAGTCTACCTTCTCTCTGAAGAAAAATATAGAGAGGCACGTACCGCAATCCACAATATAGAGAGTTATATGTACAGTGGAAGACACAGCCAAGTACACTTTGAATCATAATTATTACCATTATTATTATTATAATTTTTATTTTCTTCAGATATACAGAACACTTTTCCTCATTTTCAAACAGATAGCACTCCCCCCCCCAACCAAACACATCAGCTCTCACTCGTCCACACCTCACACCAGCCAATGCATTTCAGGAGTTAGAAAACAGCACAGAGACGTACAAAACTGCAAAACGTCCTTCTGAAAGTAAGCCCTCTCTTTTACTCATTCGTAAAGAAAACCAACCCAGTGCCTTTCCTCGTGTGAGCTTCAACAACATCTGAGAATATATCCCCCTCTGTAAACCATAAAGTCAAAAATGGACGCCGCAAAATATTCGCGCAGTTCCAGCAAACGTCTGGAGTAATATTCTGAGGTTTTTGTAACAAACTTTATTTTTTTTGTCTACTTTTATGAACATTACTTTTTAAATCAGTGCTGTGATTTTAAATCATAACGCTTCCAGGAAAGGTAGGATGCTAACAAAATAGATATAAAACAGGTATTTTAGCCAAATTCTGTATAGGTATTCAACACTGAATTAACACTGGAGGCAGTGGCCCAATATCGGTCAGATGACACTAGACCACAGCTCTTAAATATACAAAAACAAAACTCAGTCAAAGAAGAGGGAGAAAGGACAACAATTCAAATTGTGGGAAGAAAGACGAAGACTATTTTTTTCCGTACCACTGATTGTGTTTTTACAGGTACCATCACCACTGACGTACAGAGACACCCATGTACGGGGACAAAATGCTTCCAAAGAAGTTTCAAGCTTCCTTCTTCAGGGAAAAGACAGACAAAAATAAACTCCACAACAAAAAGGGCAGTTTGGTATCGTAGCATGCAGGAAGATGGCCTCACAGGAAGTACCATAGACGTCTCCCTCTTGGGGGAGCTCCACTTCAGCAGGCTCACTGGGAAAAGGCTTACTGACACTCGACAGAAGACAGTCCTCTCAGAGACAGGAGGGAGAAATGGCACAATTAACACGAAACAGAGATTAAAAACCAGTTTGGTTTTCAGCAGCAGTTATTAGTAAACAGGAAACAAACCCAACCCCCCCAAAAATGACTCCTCCCACCCCCGCAGGCGGAGACGGTGGGCCTCGTTGCGCGCGCAGTTAGCATGCTACAGTTTTTGCAAATGTGACACAGATGCAGCATGCCATGATGATGCAGAAAATGCGCTCGCTCGAGCCGGATGTCCAGGCTACACCAGGATAGAGGTGTCTCCAGTTAGCAGCAGCACCCAGCTAACGACATTCTCCCGGCACAGATTTTAACACCACACAGTACGCATGGACTGACTGTAAACACATGTAAGAAATTCCCCGGTTAGGGTCCATTTCAAAAGGTTGTACAAAATAAAACAGGCACACAATAAACAGAGACAAAAAACATAAACACTTATATGAAGACTTTTATAATACAGTATTGGACCACCACGTGTGACTAGAAAGGCCTGAACGCAGTGGCATCGACCTCCACAGTTGAAATTCTAGAGGAACTCAACACCTGCCTTCCATGCAAAGACCATTTACTTCAAGCTCCACCAGCTGTTACTCCATCAAAATAAGTTGTGAGAGTCAGGCTACTGCAGACACCAAAGCCCCATTGACATTCCCTTTTATATCCCAGGACATCCTGAAACTGCAATTAGTATCAGTCAATTTCAATCCAGTAACAAACTTTCGATAATTTGTAAAGATTATTACATTATTAAGAGAGTAGAAAATCTGGGCCAAATTAGCATAAAAATTCCACAAACAAAGTAATGACTGATAATGGATATATATTATTTGGGTATCAGGGCTCCCATAGCTAGTACACAACCACTAGAAGTTAGGGTCACAAGTTTGCAAACAGAATATCCACTCTGAGGAACCACAGAACATACTCGCTGGTTTTTTTTCTGATTGCATGCAACCCAACCAACAACCCTTCAAAGTGGGCACACGATTCCACATTCTACAAACCTGGCAACCTCGCCCAGGACCTTTTTTCTTTTAGATCTAATTTCCGACCAATCAGAGCAGAGCTCATCATCACAAGGGGGACGCCCACTCAAAACAGCCTGTTCTTCAGAGGAAATAGAATAACAGGCAACAAATGAACGAGAAATTAGAAAGTTTATGGGTCTTGTTGCTAAAAAGTTTATGATCTTTCCTTTTGGATGTCCGATATCCTAACTTGGAAAAATAAAGCAGCGCAATAGGGGACCTTTTTGCAATTCTACACACTGTGTTTTTCTCAGAGGCGCCATCGGCCTTCAAAATATTTACTCAACACAACTAGAAAAGAGCCTCGTACCTCTGCCTGCATTCATCTCTGACCTTCTCCGTGATGCTGAGCTTGACCTGTGAACATCTCATCATTGCTTACGGTTGTCAAATATAACCTTTCCACATAATTTTATCAAATTAGGTTCAAAAATTTTTTCTGTGATCTCGCTTACAAACAGACAGACAGATAGAAAAAATGGGGAAAAACGTACTCCCTCTACCTTTGTCGACGGAGGTAATTATTTCAACAAACACTGAATGCAAATCTCTGTGCCCCTGCATATTGGGTCAAAAATTAACCAAAAACCAGAGTTCATCAGAAATTCTTCCACGATATGGTCACATAGAAGCAGCTGGAAGGGTGGTGTAGAGCGAGTCACGACTGCGGCAGACCACTCCCATCCCTCCTAAGCCCAAGGACCGAATCGATGGTGAGGTCAGCTCGGTCAGTCTCGTACCCGGGGCTGACTCTGCGGTGGTTATATGAGGTGTTGGTTATGAGGTTGACGTTCGGTGACAATCCTCTCCACGGAAGGAGGTATGGAAAGCAGTGATCGTAGTGCAGGACATTTCGGCAGAGGCCGGGCTCCGGTCACCTGACACCTGGCCCACACTCGTCCCCCCTGCCACCGGTGAGCCCTCATTCGAGGTTAAGAAGAAGCGATCGAGGATGATGGAGCAGCATTCTGCACCCCAAAAACTGAGGAAAGCAACTCTTCAGTCTGCTGAGAGAGAGAGAGAGAGAGAGAGGATGCTTAATGAGGTATAATGGCCACAACCCTATTCAAACAGAAGCCAGCACAAACAAACGATAGAACAGAACTGCTCAGTTCTGTGTGGACCAATCACTGAGCGGCACAACCCACCGCACTGGGAAATCCCTCTGTAATCCCAGCTCCAGTGTCGATAGGTACATCGATAAAAAAAGGCCACTACCACTACAAACAGAACATGTAAATCAGACATACAACGAGGAATAAAGAATTTCATCGCTCCCATTTTTTAATCCTACACAATATGGAATTTATTTAATCTTTTGGGAGAGACGATGCCTGACATACTGTTCAAGCTAAGCAGGCATCCGTGGGGGGGCCTTTAAGCAGATGTGTAAGATTTTTTCCTGTTCTTTTGGAAGTATTGCACTACCCAAGCCGCCTGTCGAAGTGATGCTAAAAACAGGCTAGCGAGTAGCATAAAATCAGAGCAGTTACAGGTTACGTAAGTCACATCTCTAACTTCCTGCTTCCAGCAACAGCAATGCATTGTGGGGCTGGAGTGATGCACAGATGTGTAGAAGCAGTCTTACCAACGACACAAAAACAGTTGGAGTACTCGGCACACAAAAGGCCACTGGAGAACGCTCACAAGATTAGCTAACCCTGAGGGAGGAAGAACATACTGCGAAGCGCTTTCACTTTCTGAACACTTTCTGCTCAGAGATATTTAACCCCATAAAACCTACGGAACCGGACCATCAAACACAGCTGCTGTATTTAAACCTGTGGAACTTCAGGCCTATTTGCAATTCTAGAGGAGATCCCAAGGTTTCCAGCGATCCCAAATATGTCCCGCTGAATTACAGGGAAATGTGCACACAACAATGTCCAAGATCAAGATATTTTACATTTGATGTAATACTGAGGCCACAAGATCATGGCGTCCTGGGTCTGAATATTTCTCTCAGCATAAGTATGATGTAGCTTCAGCGAAGCGCTGCAGCCAGCAGATACAGAATATGTTTGTGACATTGTCCTACAATATGAAAAAAAATTGCTTTTTAAACCAACTTAACGGAAAACCTAAGTGAAAAGCAGTCAGTGTTTAAGGGGTTAACTGAAGAGACTGCCTGTTTTCATATGGATATGGATGAGGACTAATCGGAATTCTAAGCCACTCCCATCAACACAATGTTTTCAGTCAGCCGACCTGAACACAGAGCAGTACAGGAACCTTCCGGAGCTGGTGCCGCCACTGATGGCAAGTCACTCTACCTGGCTAAACTGTCTCTGCAGAAAACAGCAGAAAAGCAGTCTTACAAAGCATTTAAACCTTGCATTTAGACTTCCACAATTATTTCTATTCTTTTTTCCGAAAATAAAAAATTCTGCCACTTCTGCAAGATAATTTTGACACATTTTCTTGATTTTCCATGGGGTAAGTGACATTTTCTTATTCCATTAAGAAATCTAGAGAGGAGTCAAAATAATGGAAATAAGTCTAAATACAAGATTGAAGTTCTTAGTAAGACTGTTCTTTTGCTGTGTGCTGCAGACTGATTAGCCATGTGAGCTACTGGCCAGTGCCTCAGAAGGTGGTGCGCTTCAGTGGAAACAGCGCCACCTGTTGGTAAGGAGGAGTTAAAGCGGGCAAGGTGCCCCCTCTGCTGGAGCTGTTGAGCTCCAAACAAGGAGATCCACTGTCCAGTAAACAGCCACACCAGCCCTAACAAAGTACCATTGTGGCCAATTACTGAAATTAGAGCGGAAATCCTTACTGGCAGGAGGGGAGATCTCCAGGAACAGCAATGAGCTGCCCCACCCCATCACCAAATCACCCAATCACAGCACAATACTAACAAAACCCGAGTGGGCAGCCTGCCTATTCTACATGCTGAGTACTATATATGACCACTTTTTCACTGTGGAGGATTGCAGCTTATTCCAGCTGCAAATTTGTTGTCCTTCACAAATTCCAAATCCCATGTGGGTGTAGAACCCAGTAAAGATGCTGGAGGGTCATTCCATGCCAAGTGGAAACATACCTGGGCCATCATGGTCTTGGATTTTACTTTACCTTTGTCCATTTGTTCATTTTGGCCCAAATAATGGATATCTCTGATTTTTTCGTCAACTGCCCTCTGGTATTGGTTCTATGGACCGCTGAATTAATGGCCTGTAGGGGGCGCTTTTCAAAACATGCTGTAGAAAAACCCTTATATCTCCGGCCCTATTACTGATACAGGTCTGGAGTTTGGATGGATTTGTAATATGAGGCTTCCTCTAGCACCACCATCATTTACAATGGTTGTATCTGTACTTGTTTCCATGGAAACTGTTTGAAGTTGGACAAATTTGAGATTTTTTCCACTTTTTGGACCCTTATTACTCACCAATTACTGGTGATGCTGAAGAAGCGACAAAAGAGACTTTTTATTTCAGATAGATTGTTGACACTTTTATTAAAAAATTAAATCAGAACATAACAGTTTATCAGATTAACCCTTTCAAAGTTGCTTACAACAGAAAAAAGTCAGAAGTTCAAGGGGTCTGTCCATTCCCGGGGAAAGTTGCATCATTATGAATTTGCACCTGTTGCATGTCAGGTGACCTGAATTATACTGGAAAACACCATCGGTCCAGTATATAGGCTTTTTTCACCATAAAAAAAAAGGACACAGAAAGTGAAAAATCTCAAATTTGCCCAAATTCAAACAGTTTCCATGGAAACCAGAACAGATACAACCATTGTAAACGATGGTGGTACTAGAGGAAGCCTCATATTACAAATCCATCCAAACCCTAGACCTGTGTCAGTAATAAGGCCAGAGATATAAGGGTTTTTCTAAAGCATGTTTTGAAAAGCGCCCCCTACAGGCCATTTCTTCAGAGGTCCATAGAACCAATACCAGAGGGCAGTTTGCAAAAAAAAAAAAAAAAAAAAAAAAAATCAGAGATATCCATGATTTGGGCCAAATGAACAAACAGGCAGAGTTAAAGTAAAATCCAAGACCATGATGGCCGAGGTGTGTTTCTACTTGGCCTGGAATGACCCTAATAAGGTCCCTACAATCACAAAGAATATCAATATCAGGCTTTCAGCTCAAATTAAGTAACCCATATGATGTTCAAGCGGGTTTCTTTATTTCCAGCACATAATAGTACATTGCCATGTACATTTCAATGCAAAGAAAAACAATGATTTTTACAACTTTTTAGGCCAGCTTTTAGATGAGAAACAGGCCTATAAACTGGACTTTTGGGCCATAGCAGTGTAATTCAGGTCATTAGACACTGCTCAGGTGCAAAGAGGTGTCCGTGCAACTTTGCCCCGGGGCCGAGCCAGGCCCTTAAACTTTGACCTTAATTTCCATGGCATTCACCATTGATACAAGCAAGCTTTAAGACTGTCAGCCTAGAGCAAGGTTCATGTCAAGGATCAAGCCACATACTAGATCTGTATCTGTCATAGAATCAAAGATACAAGACTTTTTCTACAGCATGTTTTGAAAAGCGCCCCCTACAGGCCAGTTTTTCAGAGGCCCATAAAATCCATACCGGTGGGCCGTTTACAAAAATATCGGAGATACCAATCATTTGAGTTCAAATGAACAAATATACAAAGTTAGAGAAAAATCTGAGACCATGATGGCCCAAAAGGTACCTTAAGCATTTCCACTTGGCAAGGCATGACCCTGTCATATTAATGAAATCTCTCAGTGATGAGGTGCTGACCTTAGGGATCAACACGTCCTGCCCCTTAACCTAATCTTATTCATTAGGGGCTAAAAGGTGAACCTGGTCTCTGGTCAGTGCTCTTAAATGTTAAACAAGCTGTGTTCGTGGAACACTGATGCCCCCGGCGGCAGGTTAAAGTACTGCAGGTCAAAGTTTTTTTCCCACTGCAGACAAACAGACAGACAGACGGACGGACAGGTGCAAAACAATATGCCCCCGAATCTTCGAATCCGGGGGCATAAAAAAAAAAATAAGGGCTCTGAAAACCTGAACGCGGTACTCTTGAGTCCCAGAGGCGATTCCTATTTATGTCTTCCGCAAACTGGATACTCCATTAGTTGTGCTGGATCAGAGCGCTCGTATCGCTTTACTGGTTTGCTACAATAAACAGCGACGTAAAGGACATATAAGAAATTTCCCAGCAGTACTTCACTGACTCAAACAATGAAGCCATGCTAAGTCTGTCGTATTTATACTGACTGTTCTTGATGAAGAGTCCATTAAATGAAGAGTCTTGATGAAGAGCCATCTGATGCATAAAAGTGGAGCTGACACTACACTGGCTACACCAGCTAACCTTTCCAATATGGCCGCCCCCATGGCGGAATCCACACAATAGATCAGCACCCATTCATCACTGGATAAAGTAGACAAACAGGTAAGCTAATGAAAAATAAGCTATGCCTAATATTTCAGCTATACGTCAACTGTTTTATCATTCAAGTCATTTTAGCAATAAGGTCCCCGAAATGTCCATTGTGACATGTATGTCACAAAACTAAAATGAGGTCAAAGGTCACCAAAAAGACATTAACAGAATACAAGGATTTTTCTTTCAACTTTTACTATAGTTGGGCATTTAAGGGAAAAAAAAAAAAAAAAAAAAAAAAAAAAAAAAAAACGGGCAGTGCGTTTTAAAGTTTTTTTTTTTTTTTTTGCTGTGATGTGCCTAAACTGTTTTCCCCAGGGATTAAGCACCAAATGAAATGCCACAGTCTCTCCGCCATGTTTGGGACCATCGTTTAAGGGCCTGGCCATTTCTCGTGCTGACTTTAGTTTTGGTTCCCAAACGCCAAATCTTCATCTGCGGGATATGACGGGTGCCAGCCAATACTCAAAATGATTCACACTTCTCTCCTCTACTCGTCTCCTTCCAATATACAGAAGTAAGGGGGAGGAGACAAGTGTGGGACACAAGGATGCATGCAGGGCTCCAATGAAGCTGAGGTAAGGGGTCAGGTGTCAAAGGTTAAGGGACAGGGTAGGACAGGTGTAGCAGGTGATTGGGGGGGCTGTAGGCCCTAACGTTTACCAGCGGTGACAGGAACTATACGTCCAGCTTCGATGAAAAGCACTGACGCTCGCATTACCATGAGGTTCCTGTGGTAAGCCGATAATCAAACCACATTCAAATTCTTGAGGAACATGACGTAAATTCTTGATTGCAGGACAAAAATAAAAGAGAAGAGAATAACAATATTCCTTTCCTATATGTAAAAGGTCCTGAAGCGTTTTGAAAGTGACATATTTTTCAACGGCTGCAACTCCTACATTGCTCACTCCTCTTGGATGCCAAATAACAGCGGTCCGCAAATCAATTCGGGGCATTAACGCCCATTTGGGGAGAAATATGTCCAACTTACAGATTAATAGGATGAGCTAAAACAAATAAACTGATAAAGAGCCAAAGTTTTGGTCAACGTTTTTCTGTGTATAGTTGGGTGGGTTTAGAATTCGTTCTGAGGTGCGCTTCCCGGACATTACATAGGTCACCTTATTCCAAATAAAGCCGCTGGCACACTGGTCACGAAACTAATTTTTCGCCCGACAGATTACATTCAAAGTCAATGTGAAGACGCGAATTTTCGCGTGTATTCGCGTCTTCGCATTTTCTTTGAATGTAATCTGTCGAGCGAAAAATTCGTTTCGCGACCAGTGTGCAAGTAGCTTAAGGCAGGCCACGCCCACTTTTTTGGATATACGCTCAACTAACGTAGGAAAAGAAATTACGCCTCTGGGTTTCCGTTCAAGCTGGCGGCCCGGAAAAAAAATAAGAGATTTTCCAGGTTCAATCAAACAGGATTTTTTCTTCCTGGTCACAGCACTATGGAGAGCCTGAGGAATATCTGACTAAAATGCTGCTCATCACAGTTGCTGTGTCGTTCTCCTTTTGCACAGGGCGACCAGAATTCAAAAAACTCAAGGGATGTTCTTAAGGACTGACATTGGATCGTTGTGTTACAGGACAGGACAAAATGACGCACATGATGGGTCACTGCTGGGCCAGGTCAGGCAGTAAAGGAGTTGCATAACTCCGTTACGGACCAGTTTTTTGTCGTTTTCACCCAAAATAAATCAAATGATCAAAATTAGTGCAAGGGAAGACCTACACAAAGCCATTTAAATTGTAACTCTATCTTACTTAGATTTGGAGTTATGATACAAAATACACCAATTTTTGTAACTCCGTTACCGCGTGACCTGGCCCTGCTGCTTACAGCCCCGGGACTGTTTCAGGCGTCCATATTGAATGCTGTAGAGGTTGAATGTTGACCCGTTGTTTGATTTGTCTGACCTAAGAAGACGCTGGCAGCCTTCAACGGTTATTTAATAGATGTGAAATTCTGTGAGCTAGCCACTGGAGACAAAGCAACCAAGATGTGCTTTAACTTTCTCAGTCTACCTGCGCAAATGTGCTGGTAACTACAGCTGCAACGATTTGTAAAATAACCGATTAGTTGCCCACTATTTAAAAATCTGTGACTATTTTGAGAATCGATTTATCGTATAGAGTCAAGAAAATTTCCAAATCCACAGATTCCAGTTTCTCAAATGGGGATATTTTCTGGTTTCTTTAGTCCACTATCAAAGGAAATGAAATATCATTGGGTTGTGGACTGTTGGTTAGCATGACAAGAGACATTTGAGAATCTCACCTTGGGCTGTGCGAAATAGCCATCAATATTTTTCACCATTTCCTGACATTCTCTGGACCAAACAACAAATCAACTAATTGAGAAAATAATAGACAGATTAGTCGATTATGAACATAATCTTTAGTTGCAGCTCTTCCGGTGACACAAAGCCAGAGAATGCGCCGATCAATAATTAGTCATTAATGAAGAGGCAATCACAATCACTGTGTCAACCCAAGAGGAGGGTCTCCGTGAAGCCACTCATTAATCACAGGTCTTTGCCCCAATATAAGCCAACTGAGAGGCAAAGTAGCAGATGAGGTCATGAATTTTGGGGTCAAAAATGCAGCAACACCTTAATTGTGATGCCTGTGTATAATAAAGGCAAGGGAGGGGCGGGGCTTTGACTGAATGGAAATCAGCAAGGCGATTGATTCCCAACTTCTACCTACTAACAATATAGGGTGTTAAAAAAAAAATCAATATCGGTCAATATCAGTTTATCGGGATTGGGGCAGCAGTATTCATCTCAACTTTGTCTTGTAACTTCTGGAAGGAGAAAGCCAATGTATGTCCACACCACCTTCCAAAAAAGACCAACAGTTCACCATTTCTAAAACTTCAAGTATCCATTACACTTGGTTGGTTGCTCAGCGTCAACTCTCACACTCAATCACACTCTCAATGCATCTCTCACACAGACGCACTCTCCCAATTACAGCAAAAACATTTGTTTTCACTTGTCTGGCAGAATTTACACCTGTTCCTCTTCCAGAGGTAGGGCTCTGCTGTGCAGTTTATCCAAAACCATTTACTCACGCAAGCCAAAGTTTTCAGGTCACGGGAAATTCTGACAGAGAAAAATTGTGACTGTAAGAAACGAGCACAAATACACTAACACATAAATTCATGCACAGAAGAACACACAAATATATCTATGCAAATATATACAGGCACTGGAAAAAGGTTCAAAGAGGGGCCAACAAATTGACTTCTGGTACAAAAGTTATGAGGGCTGATCAGGGCTACATTTTTCAAAAGCTTAGTTGCTATCTGTGTTAACAGCTTTTTGGAAACGTACCTCTGATTGAGGCATTTAAATAGATATATGAGGTTCAACAAAGTTAATTAATTTAAGTTCCATTGCATAACCAGGGGTTATAAATTGAAGATGGCAAAAGGTAAATTTTGCAAATATTGGGAAGTACTTACTCCACACTGGGAGTGGTCCTGTACAAATGTGTGGTGAATTTAAGGAAAACCTAAGAAACCTAAAATAAATGCACGGGTCCCATGACCCCCTTATGCTGTGGAAGACATTTTCCAGGCATGAGTTCGGCCCACTGCAAATCAATACAACAGTATCCTAAGTGATCACTTATCATATTAAGATGAAACACTTCTACCCTAACAGGAGAGCGTTTTTCCAGGATGTTGATGCTCTCATACACTGGACTCAGGGAGTCACTGACTGGTTTGATGCAGAATAATCAGTGACACTATCGCTAAATCCTGGATTAGCCGTTTGTGAATTAGGGACTGGTCATTCATGTCAACATCATATTTATCTTGCCGCCCGTGGTCGTGCTAACGGCAAATTGATTGATTGATTGACTGATTTATTAGTGAGTGACGCTCGAGTCTCATCACACCATTCCTTTGTAAGCTTCACTAATCCTGGAGTAAAAATGATGTCAATCATATGCTGTGGCCTTCGCAGTGACCACATCACAGGCTTCAATACCCATGCAATATTCTGGACCAATGTCTCAAACCGCATTCTTTCAGCACCATAATTAACTCCAAAAACAGACTTTTCACTAAAAGCTGTGGTTAGTAACTTTGAGGAGAGAGGACTTGGCATAAAAATTTGAAAAAAATGCAACTTTCAGATCCCTCCCCCTCCCCTCTCCACTGCACTCCTTCCCTAAGACCCTCCCCGTGGTTTTCAGGTCTAACGACGTGCCTGCCAACAAACCAGCAGAAATAAATCATGTCGACATGAAAAGTAATCTACAGCAGTATGTATTCAGTAAAAACCCAGCACACGCTTATTTCAGTAAGTTACCCGTTTTTCTGAGTACAGAAACTGTCGTGAATCCTGCTGAATGGCCAGTAAACCATGTATGACAGCATTTAGCTGTGAGAAACGTTACACATATTTATAAGGACAACAACACAACCGATAAGACTGCCAGGTCACTTCATAAAGATATTTTCTGCTACTTTCTAATAAAACGACGCCAGTAACGTTAGCCCTAGCATCGGAAACAAGCTAACGTTACATCACATGCACTACGGAGTGCTGTAACAATTACAAGACGCTGGCTATTCGAACAGCGACTGTGCTTGTAAGCGACGTTCACTCGCTTATTTGCAAAGCGAAAATGAATTGATGCCCCTTAGGGCTGGGGTTAGTTTTAGCCATGCATGTGAGCGACGCCAACTCACTTTCCAGAGCATTGCGGAGCAAAAATGAACCAATGGATAAAGCAGGGGTTTACCTGTCAAGCAGAAAAGTTGCCAACTCTGCGTCGGTTTTTAATCCTTCCAGATCACGGAGTTCCTTCCACCTCTAAAAAGCCACTCCGATGTTCACTCTGGTTTTATCCCGGGTTTTGTCTAATTCTTTCTTTTGTGCTTTTTTTTCTTCTGGCATCCTATTTTTACTTGTCTTAGCCGTGTTTGCTGTTGTCGGTAACGGAGGTATCGGTATTTTTTTCCTCGCTGATGGCTCCAAGCTCCCGAACCCTCTCTCGGAGATTTGAGCTTGACTGAGCACTGGCGTGAACTGAGGAGGAAGGGGGAGGAGGCTGTCCGCAGCACGTGCATGTGCACTGTTTGACGGCTGTCAGACACCATCCTGGCTCTAACTGGTTCTTTTTGGTCGGTCCGAACGATTCTTTTAAATTGCAGTAGGAGCTGTAGGTGGGTTTAAAGGAGCCTTTTTTAAATTACAGAGTACTAGTTTTATGTAATACTGTCTGTACACAGTGACAGTTTTAGCAAAAATGACAAAAAGTTATTTATAAGACTTACCAACTGCAGCTTTAAGTTTTCCCCTAAATATGTTCAAAATCAGAAAAATTTTTTTTTTTTTCATATTGTACTGAAATGTCACATACATATGATGTATCGGCTGGTTGCAGCGCTTCACTGAAGCTACAATCACACTTATACTTAGAGAAATATTCAAACCCAAGATGCCACGTTATGGCAATAACATAAATGAAAAATGCCTTGATCTTGGACATCAATTTATACACATTTCCCTGTAATTCAGCAGGACATATTTGGGATCTTTGGAAAGCTCGGGATATCCATTAGAATTCAAAATAGGCCTTAAATACCACATGGTCGAATACAGCAGCTGCATTTGACGTACCCACATATGGGTCCATAGGTTTTATCGGGTTAAACTCCGGGCAATGCCTTTTTGGAAGACTGGTGCTGCATCTCTCCAGAACAGATCTGGAGACTTACACAGTCCATGCTAAAGCACACTGAAGCTCTATGGGGGCTTGTGATAGTCCAGCACCTTACAAGCATTCTACATTATTTTTTTCCTTTAATTTGTCACCCATCTGTAGGTTGGTCCATGTAACTCTTATGTAACATAATCAGAACTTACAGTGTAATGTGACATTGCATGGCAAATTAAACAGTGAACCCTGAAAAAGCATTTTTATCCATCCACTAGCCATCTTCCAAGAAAACAGCTAAAGCATGGCCCAATGAGTTTTCTTGAGTTCTTGATAAGAGGGAGAATCAGAGATTGCCTGAGGCTGTGAGTACAAACTCAGAACACCGGAGTGCAAAAACTCCATCCCATCTATTACAAACTGTCACCAATATTTCACGCTAATTATATCAAAAACACAACACTGCCCTGTTCCTGGACAGTGATACCGGTCCCAGCGAAGGACAATCTCTCCCACCCTACATCATAACCTGCGCCCCTCAATAACTAAGAACCTCTGGCTCACAGCGAACTCAAAATAATGCTGCATTCAAGATGTCCAGGAAAGTAGGAAGTTCCCAGTTTAAATTTCTCACTTCCTGCCAAGCTGCGTTTGAGAGCTACACCTGGGAAAAACAACAAAAGGGTGTTTGTTTGTTCTGGTCTTCTCGCTTGATTCTTCAAAATACCATTATCTACTCCCCAGACATCAGCAAACATAGCACACCGCATTTATCTCATAGCTAGCTACTGTTAACCCTTAAGGGCGTTTCCAGCAAAAGCGAAACGAAATTTCTCCTCGCTTTATTTGCAGGAGTTTGACGACGAGATCATTTTTATTTTTTCGCTTTGAAGGTTTTCCGCCCAGTTTGCGCGAAGATCCCATTCACTTCTATGGGAGAACAACCTGGCAAAGGACTGACACGCGAAATCACATCGCCGACCAACAGCAATGCCAGTTGAGTCTTGTTTCCACCATAGACTGTATAAAAAAATGGACAAAGCAACCGTGACCTCACCCATTGGTTTCAGCATGTACCATTCGGGAAGCCTCGATTTTGGCAAGTTGAACAGCACCATTTTGTCATTTTGAAACCGGATGTGATTTCTATTGGACGAGAGCGTGAATTGAAGATCCAGGGAGGAGCGAGGGGTGGATCTACGTGTGGACCTCACTGTATCTGACGAGGACCTGAGGATAGCCACGCCCCATAAAGCATATCTGGCTTTATCCTTTATTCTGGTCTATTTGGGACCATAATTTACAACAAGAGGCCTGTCGGCCTATAGAGCTCCGCTAAGGATGAGTGAAATGTCCATGACATAACTTAATTTCAGAAATCCTTGAAAACTATTGCAATATTAACACATATGACACATTTGGTAAGGGTGTTTCTACAGAAAAGGGCACGATTACGGTAAAGACGGTCCACCCATTTTTATGACAATGGAACTTAGCTTTCCCATTCATTTGGGGGCTAGAAATATTGGGCATGATATTTGCAATTAGGGGCAACTTTAAAAGGGACACTCATTCCAATGACCTTGACATCCAAGGTCAGATTATGATGCAAATGTCCATACCGTAATCATTCAAAATTGCGCCAACAGAAAATTAAATTGAAAATCAAACCCTTTTCACTGATGACTCAGACTTGCCACCAGGAACAAGTCTTTAGTATTTCAAGTTACATTAGAAAAGCTATTGGTTCAGGAAAAAAGGGATTAACCCTTTCCCCTCGACCAAAAGCAGGTGTCCTTTAAGTTTGGTTTTCCCTGTCTTTACCGTAATCAGTCAGCTATTTTAGTTCTACAGCTGTCCACCAGATGTCAATCCTGCCCTAAAACAAAAACAACAACAATAACCAACAACAACACAAAAGGAGGCCATTTTGAAACCTTTTGGGTGTGGTGGCTGAGTGCCAAGGCTCAGGTAGTATCCAGATTTTTACTTGTCACACAAATTAAATGTCTTTGCCGTAATCATGAAAATATGTTTTTGTAGCTAGTGCTTCTTTATGAGGTTATGCTTGATTAGAAACCTTTTCAGAG
This sequence comes from Gymnothorax javanicus, assembly GCA_029692085.1. Taxonomy (NCBI): domain Eukaryota; kingdom Metazoa; phylum Chordata; class Actinopteri; order Anguilliformes; family Muraenidae; genus Gymnothorax; species Gymnothorax javanicus. The sequence continues at coordinate 3,234,430 of CM056199.1, read as the reverse complement.
GGGTAGGAAATAGGGGAAACTTCAGCCTCACATTGGTTGCAAATTTCCATGGGGCTGCATTATATGTCTTTACTGGTGTCTTTACCGTTATCTTTTGGAATTACGGTAAAGACATCAAAATTACGGTAAAGACAAGATCATATTAAAATAAAATTTTGATGCCTGAGGCCTGCCTAGCTGGCCATTTTGCCCTTTTAATTCTTTCATCACACCAGGCCTAGTGCACTGCCACCCACTTGACTAGGCCTACTTCATCTGGCCTTAAAATCTGGTGCCCTTTTAAAATCCAGACCCGGGAGGGGTTATGAAATCAAATTAGGGCCAAATGTTTTGTGCCTGTGCAAAAAAGTTTTGAGCTTGTGAAACAGTTTTGCGTGTGTAAAATAAAAATTAGAAATTATACTTGTAGAAATATTTGGTGCGTGAGTAAAAAAGCTTTGAGCTTGTAAAATAGGTTTGTGCGTGAGCAAAAATGTTTTGAACTTGAAAAATAGTTTTGTCCGTGTGTAAAAAAATTTTGTACATGCGCAAAAAGTTTTGAGCTTGTGAAATAGTTTTGTGCGCGTGTGAAAATTTCCTACCTTCCTGTGTGACAGTGAAGTTGCGGATACGCTCAAATATAGAATTGAGAAACAGGCTTAATATCACAATCTTCAAATCTTGCCCAGTGAAATTGATGCTGTTAATTTGGTCAAAGCTAATCCTCTACCCAGCTCAATAAAAGGAACCATGTAGATCCATCAAATAGTCTGCCTTGAACCAAACAACATAAATCACAGAAAACTGTCTTGTTATTGTGATGGTAAGGTAGCATGGGGAGAAACATGTAGTCGTCATTCACCCCTTCGTGTAACCCTCCCAAAACTGCAGAAAGGACCTGAGCAGGTTCCACTTCCAGCCCAGTCAAAAACAGAACCTGTCAGAGTGGACCATGCGAAAGCGATTGTGACCATTAGGGAGAATTTTTTGAAGTGCCTCAGTTCCTGGCTATGCACTACACAATGAAATGTGGGTCAAAAGGACTTTCTACATTGGTAGAGTCATGAAGAACGGCCCATAATAGGATATGGTCACCTTAAAGTTTGTAGAGAGAATAGGGGAAAGGGCTACAAAATACACGTGTTATTGTCCTAAGAGGGATGATATTGAAACTATGACAAAAGGTTTGGTTTTGACAGAAGTGAACTTTGATGGTCCCCCGCCTTTTACCCTGAATAAGCGTCAACTGAAAACCATTCAAGAGAGAGTTAGGACATTCCAGGAAATTGGAAAAAATTAAGCATTCACAACTTAGGCTCAAAAAATTCGCAATCGATTGCCGTTTTATTTTGAGCATTACATTGTTCTATTGTTCCATGTTGAGAATTTTTAATGAATGAAATTTAATGAATTTGTCTACATTTTTTAAATATACTGTACCCTGACTCTCTGACATGACAAGTACTCAGAATTTATTAGGCCTATGTAATAATCAACGGCTCTGCCAAGGTATCCTGAGTTTTCCATGTTAAAAATGTTTATGTTTCGAGCTTGCATTTATTCAAAATAAACTTTTTATGCAGAATATTGATTCACTTGTATATTCACTGTCTTGACACATGCATTGATTGTGAAGGGTGAAATATTTGAGGCTCTGGCAAAACGGACCATTTTGGAACATATAAATTACTGGTACTTTACAGTATAGAAAAATTATGCAGGGGCATGTTAGAATTTAGTTAATCTGACATTTGGGCCCTACCCCAAAATAACATAGTCTGCAAAAATTCCTCACCCTTTACAGCCAGTGCATGTTCGTACAGCAAAGGTGGAGACACGCCTTCTCACACTCAGACTACAGTTAACAATGAACCTTTCAATGCCTTTGACATGTTTGAATGACCAAAAGATTCATGCAGGAAGTATGATACTCCTTTCTTCAGTGCAATTTGCCAAAAACACTGATTGCAGTAAAGAGGTATGTCACTTTGTCTTTACCGTAATTGTTGATTACGGTAAAGACACCTGACCATCTTAGTGTTTGTTGAAAAAAATGAAACCAGCCATAACCCAGCTTTGCCATTTTAATACTGACTAGTACTTTGGAAGGCCTATTTGAAGAATCAAAAAAAGTGGAATCCCAGAGAAAATTTTTGGTGGACTTGTCTTTACCGTAATCGTGCCCTTTTCTGTAGAAACGCCCGTAACCAAAATATGCTGCGAACCAGATTGGTGTCTGAACTTATGTAGTATAACAATAGAACCACACTGCAAATTGCAATCATTGATTTCAATCATCTTACCAGCAAGCAATACAAACAATCAACAAATACCCTGCCCCCTAGTACATCACAAATATAGCAGTCACAATCTTTCTAACACTGTCATAGGACAATATGATGCGGAACAATATGATCCAGAACAATTAATCCAGAACGATGATTCGGAACAACATGATCCAGAACAATTGGGAACAACGTGGGGATATTCAGAACATCATAAGGAAGGCTCACAACAAATTAGACAAAAAATTATCACAGTTTTTGAGATATTAATGAAAGACTGAAAAAATGAGCACAAACACTGATTTTCTAAGTCCAAAATAGTGAATTTCTCAAAAACCGGGACTTAGAATTTTCAAATTTCACAGCGTATATTCAGAATATCATAAGGAAGGCTCACGCCAAATTAGAATGAAATTTATCAGACAGTTTTTGAGATACTCAAATTTGAAGTGAAAAGTTGACGCTGGACAGACACACAGACAGACGGACGCCGGACAACTCGGCATTAGAAAAGCTCCGCTGACTGCTGACTATCGTCACAGCGGAGCTAAAAATGAACATCATGATATCTCGAAGGAGACTTGAAACTTGTGATAGATACCATAAAATAATGTGGAAAATCATTATTGAAATAATAAATCAGGTGGGAAAGCAGGGTCATTTTCTCATAGACTTCTATAGCATTGAACTTCTTTCAGCAACCACCGACATCGCCATCTGCTGGCCATTAAATAGAAGGCAATTTTCAGAGATTTCCGCATGGGCTTCACTTTTCAGACCCAGGTGCTGCATCCATCTTTTTATACAGTATGTGGTTTACACTCAAGGGGTGGAACTTCCTGCAATCTACAAAAATCATCAACAAGACGGTGACGCTATTGTTGCTATGCAAACGTCACAAACATTTTACTTTATGAATATTGTGCCCGCTCAAGAACAAAAATATTCACGAAACAGAAGATGTTGTCATATCCAATGTTGAGCTAGACCACTATTTTGTTGTGAAACAGATCCAGAGGTTATTTGAAACAGCTAGTGAGTTAGGTAGCTAGCGTTCCCATTATCTCAAGCAATGCAGCTACTTGCAGTTTGAGTATGAAGCTAGGTAGCCAAGCCAGCCAATGTTGCAGCTAGTAGCAATAATGCTATTCAGAACACTGATCTACTCGCGCAAATTTTTCGCAAATTAATATTTTGACGTGGAGCGAAATGCGAATTTCGTGCATTCGCGTCGCATTGCGCCATGTCTCCCGCGTGATTCGCGTCGCCTGGCATGAACTAGCGTCTTTTTTAGTTTGTATTTGTGTGTTTGCATTGACTTTGAATGCAATCTGATCGCGTGAAAAATTTGTTTCGCATTTGGTGGAAACACGACTTTAGAGTGCTAAATACAAATAGTGTTGCTCAATGATGTAAGATATCAAATTCAAAGCTGCTGAAAACCTATCATGTGGCAACTTGTTTAAAAGAGACCTCGCAAGGGAGCTCTTTTCAACAAGTCGCCACATGATAGGTTTTCAATACCATAAGATAATCTAATTTATCAATTAAAAAAAATTTATTTCAGTTCTCAAAGGGTTAATATAACAGAACTTCTGAGAATAGCATGTCATGAGCCTCATAAAAGCATCTTATTTAATGATCTAGGCTCCATTAGGTTTCTCATTTACAGTTGCTGCCCATTAATGGTGGTCCCGATAGCATTATACTGATTTAATTCTGTTCAATTAAAAAATTATTTAGTTCTGCTAAACTGGGTGTTCAGATATCATATTAGACTTCCAGGAATTCCCACTAGGACAGGTGTTCAAGGGCACTTTTCCTACTCAAATTTGGGATTATTCCGAGTTCCCAGGATGTCCGGAATGCACCGTAACTGAAGTCATAACTCAACTGCACACTTCTGACCACAGAACTCAGGGCAGACAATGACCTCATAATAACTGGCACACTGCATCCACAAAATTACTACACACTGTGACCTCATAATAGCTCAAAGCACACTGTGACATCATAATGACTCACAGCGCAATGTGACCTTTTAACAACTCACTACAGTAAAAATTTAGCCAATTGACTTTACAGTTACTCCAAATACTTTACCAGCACTTCACTCATGACCAAAAAGTCCATAATATCAAGTTCACATGCCAATTTTAAAGCAGTGAATGAATATTAACCAAAAGCACTACCCCTGATATCACAATAAAAGCAAACAGGGTATATAACAATGTAGTTTATTCCACCGTGCATTCAACACATCCCAGTTTATAAGGGTGCTATCAGTAAACCCACCACAGACGTTCATAAAAGATCATAGAAGAGCAGAGAAGTCAAGACATTCAGACAACTTGATGAATTAATTAATACGCATTTTTGATTTTTAAAAAGACCCAACAAATCATCTCACATTTTTTAAAGAAAGAGCGAATGGCCCTTCTTCAGTCGGGTTATCTCCTGACAAGAGATATATTGAATGCAGAAGCATTAAGACTCGCCTTCAGTGGAACTACAGGGACTATAAACAACAGCCAGAGGGTACTAGATTGTCCGTATATTTTTGGCCAGACAGTGCATCACGGTCACGCGGCCAGTTCACCAACTCTTTTGTGATCCCCAAAGAGTGAGCACATACACACAGCACAAGTGCATGACCACATGTACAGGGTCAGCCAGGCAAGCACACACACATGCAAACATACGTGTGCACACACATACAATCCACACACGTACAGCCACAGTCAAAGTAAACATGTGCACACATGCACAAAGCATTTCTCAAGCGGTTCAAAAACACTGGTTTAGATGTTCATCGCCCATCTAGAGTTACGAACTGCAGTGCTAAGGTTACTCCCCAATCTAGTTAGCCCTACTCGATTCAGAGCGTATCCCAGCATTCAATGGGGCAGACAGGCAGCAATACACTCAGGAAAGTTCAGCGGATCACTACAGGGCCCACGCGCACGCACACACACACACACACACACACACACACACACACACTCACACACCAAAGCCTACGGGTAATTTAGAGTTCTCCATTAGCCTAGCATTCATGTTTTTGGACTATAAGAAGACACTGGAGTTCATGGCTGAAAATCACTCAAACGTAAAGAAAACACGCACGCTCCACACAGAAAGGTCCCAGACTGGATTTAAACCCGTTAAACTGTTGCTGCGAGGAGACGATACTGCCCACTGCACCACAGCGCCACCCTCAGATTCCACCAATGTAAATAAACGATCCTTTGCGGCAACAAAACTGCACACCAAACAGACTGAGACGACGTGCCCCGCAGGAGAGTCGCAGCCAATCGAGGATTTTTATTTTCACTTCCCCCAGAAAACACAGCAACATCCAAACCATTGGGGCACACCAGTCCATTATCCCTCTAAAACCCCAAGAAGTAAAGTCCAGGGGGTCACCAAGTTAAAGTACAGCCACGTTTGTCTGACATCAGAGAACTCAGGCAGAGAAACACTGGGCAAATAAGGAAATCCAGGTAATCACAGGAAAAAAAAACTGGAGAGAACTTTTATTTTATGAACTAAGACAAGTAAATATATCGATATTCTATGGATATTGTGATATCGTCTGAGACTTTAGATATCGCAATATCGTGATATGACATAATCTGGTTTTAAAGGCTGCATTACAGTAAAGGGATGCAGTTTTCTGCACTTACTAGACTGTTTTTGCAGTTTCCTGCACTTACTTGGTCATCACGTCCACGTTACTAATGACTGTTTATCAAAAATCACATCGAGCAAATATTTTGCAATAGTTATCCCTACAATATCGCCACAATGTTGATAAGGAGGTATTCGATCACTTATCATGACACATCAGCCAATTATTAATATGGATTTCCCTTCCCTGCTAAAGATGTACGCAGCGTCTCGATGAAATATTCAACGAGAGCAAAGAGCCAAATAACCATCGTAGCTCATTTCTCTCCAGGCTTTGGAGTTTAATGGTATGACTAACAGCACAGCTACCCAGGGAATACATGTACTTTCAATACCGCTCAGAGAAGTGCATTCAATTCCAGTTCCAGCAAGTAATGGATGGTACGATGAAGTGATGAGTATCGAGTACAGCGAGCGGGTCTAACAAACCATCGACAGCACGAATGCAGTGAGCACAAATAAATCACCAAAGGTAAGGTAAATAAATCTAATGCAACCCAACAAAGGGAGCCATTACCAAGGCCCAGTTTAACATGCCAAAGATGAGTAAAGTGTAAGTGCAGCTACCTCTATAACCCTACCACCATTTCACCCTTTCAAGAGTAGCTTTTTTTTTTTTTTTTACATTGTGTTCCTTTTTTTTCTGCAGAGTTCCATATCCTGAAGTTCACGAACTTGAGTGCTAACAAATAACCAGACATGATTCCTGCATCAGTGTAATAATCTCCAGGTGAAAACATTCTAATCATATATCATCTCACACCTTAAAGGGTTAAATCTGCCTGTGCAGGAAGCTGCTCCACGGTTCAGAAATTGGGGGGGGGGTCAAGGGTCACTAGGCACCTCCTGCTCGCTCTGATCACTCTTCCAGCACACAGGGATACAGAAACATAACAAACCTTTAGAGGTGGCAGCGGTCAGGTGATCGGACCGGGAGAAGTCTATATGGGCGTATCCGCCATTCTCCGGCGGCCCGAGTGCAGATGGCGAAGGCGTGGGGTCTGGAGTCGGGCGTCGCGCAGATCCAGGGCAATGTAGTTGAGACCGTTCCGGAACACCGTTCCCGTGGGACCGCAAGCGGCATCAGGGTCGCTGGGCGAGGCCACGCCCTCCATGCATAGCCAGACGCTGTCGAAAGAGGCGGAGCTGTGCCAACGCATGCCGTCTGCCAATCGGGGGCTGGCAGCACCGGGTGCGGCGGAAAGGGAGGGGTCCAGAGGTTGCGCCTGGGGGCTGGCTCCACCCACAGAGGACGAGGAGGTCTCAGAGCTGTGTCTCCGCCTACCTTGAGACATGGCGCAAGCCCGCGGGGACGGGCGTGGCCAGGCGATTCCAGACCCGCCCGCCGCTTCAAAACCAACAGCCGCCTCTTCACAGCATTCCCGCCTGCCCTCGATGGGACGTGTGTAGCTTGGGGGGTTCCAGGGGGCTACGAGGGACAGGCGAGGACCGGGGGCCTTGGTTTCCAGACTCAGGTAGTCCTCCTGCAGAGGGGAGTGGCGATGAGCGCACACAGACTCAGCAGTTGGGGTGCGAGGAGGCAGATTCTGGGGCCGGGCTCGAAATTCAATGTCGATATACTCTCCTGGGCTAGAGGGCGCTTCCGGCAGGGGTTCCGAGCACGCTTCGCTGCCTTCGCTGCCCAGAGACAGGCAGGTGGGACGCCGCGTGGGTGGGGTGTCCTGTAGGAAAGGGGACGGAGGCGGGGTCTGGGAGTTTGCGCGAGGTATAATCGGAGAACCCTGGCGCACTGGTGCCTTGTAAGACCGAGGCAGGGAGAAGTAGGCGCTTGGGGACCCGGGGCTGTCCGGGGCACACTGAGCAGGGGGTCGCTCCACCGGCGGGCCGCGCGACATGTCCATGTATTCATCGCTGTCCTGCTGGGTACTGCCCAATGCAGGGGAGGTCCAGCCCGGAGCAAGCATCATCATATAGGCCTGGGTGTCTGACTGAGAGGGATGTCTGGTGGGCTGGGCAGGGGAGGAGGAGGGCAGCATTGGCATATAATCTGCTTCCCGTGACGGCACCACCCCTGGCATCATGGGCATGTAGCCGTCGTCCTTAGCGGGGTTGCGAGGGGTTTGAGGCCGGGCAGGGAGCTCGGCCTGGCAGTAGGCATCGGTGTGCGACCCACAGGACGGTCCTGAAGAGGACGAGTGGGCGGAGCTGGCATCGGCGATACTTTCCTCCAATGAAATGGTCTGGGTTGTCTTCTGCTGCACTTCAGTCAGGCTGCTGCCCCCTGGTGGCCTGGAGGGGAACGTCTGGCAGTACGAGGGCCTGTCATCCGCGGTCCCCTCGTTTGGGTTGCAGTACCGGTCCATGGCCATGTAGTCGGTGAGGCAGTGTTCCTCCTGGATAGGAGGGGTGTTGCCCAGGGATTCTGGGGTGTTGCTCCGGACACGGAAATAGCGGAAATCACAGGGGCTGGAGTTGTACTCGTCGGAGGAGTTGAAGCCGCCGTCGCTGGGCGAGCCGCAGACAGATGCGCTGGAGGGCCGGGTCAGCGTCTCGGAGGCCGAACCGTGGCCGCTGCTGCTGGATACGCTGACGGGGCTGGAGGTGAATGGGAAGTGGGACACCGGCAAGGAGGCAGAGCGAGTGTGGTAGGCGGGGCCAGGCTGCGCGCGATGGTGCCGCCCTCCTCCGCCGCCGCTGCCCTCCTGTCGGCTGAAGCTGGCGCGGGCAGAGCCAACGTGACCTAGGCTGCCAGTGGCAGAGCGGAAGGGTCGGTTCATGGTGCCCTCCCCCTCGCTGGATGTCCGGAAGCGATAGGTGCTGCCCCCGCCGCTCTTTGCAGCGGGTGGGGTCCCCGTTGCGGTGTCGGTCCGCGAGCGCCGCTGCAGCCCTGTCTGGCTGGGTGGTAGGTTGCCCAGGTGGCGGCGCGTGGTGATGAAGGCCATGGCGTTGGAGCCCGAAGACTGACTCTTGCTGCGCGGCCGGAACTCCGTGAAGGCCTTCAGTGCCTTCATGGTCTCCAGGATGGTCTCGTGCATGTTCTGCGCCACCACCGAGTCCTCCACCTGCATCCAGATCTCTCCCGGCCCCGTGGAGGACGAGCGGCCCACCTCGATGAAGAAAAAGCTCTCCGAGTGACCGCAGCGTCGGATGTTCATCAGCTGCAGGTTCACGCATGGGGGTTTCCGCGTTGAGCTTCACCAGATGCATGCTCTGCGCCGACAGGCACAGACGGTACACCCCGGTCAGATTCTTCGTCTGTCCCAGTCCCTTGGGCTTCACGTTCACCTGCCACACCTCCTTAAATCCGCCACTGGGAGCAAGGACGCCATAGCCTTCGTCTAGTTCCTCGGGGTCGACGGGACGCTTCTTACCTTCATTCATCAGGTCACTCAAGGCCAGGTACCAGTCTGTCTGCTCCTGTTCGTTCTCTGCGACCATGGCAAAGTATTCATCCTTCGTGTACAGAGCAATGAGGTGCTTGTGCTTAGCGTCCGCCCTCTTGTTAACAGTGAAACACTGGTATAAATAAATCACCCGCTTCGGAGAGAGAGCGGCGGCGCTTGGAGCGCTAACGGCAGAACGCAGACTATTTCGAAATTTCTTCTCGCTGTCGTAATATTCCAAACGGCTAGGCCCCGCATGACTCTGGCCCCTCAGCACGAAAAAGCGCTTGTGGCCGTGCTTCAGCTTCCTCAGATATCCGCACTTCCATATATCAGCCTCCACCCCGTCGGTGCAAACAGCAGCAGCAGCAGCGGTGGCGGCGAAAACGGAGTCTGTCTTAGAAACAAGTGAATGCCCAGCGGCAGCGGTGTCTTCGTGACTCAGGTTCACCGAGGAGGAAGACTGCTTTCTAACAGCGTCTTGCTGGAAATTATCCTGGGGCTGATGGACAGAGGCGTGCGGAGAGTGCGGACGGTGTAAGCGAGCGCCGCCGATATTAATTAAAGGCGATGGGGGTTCCCCGGCTGAGGTATCGCTCACCGTGACTGAAGCCGTTTTCGTACCAATCCCTCGCTGCTGAGTATCCAGCATCAACATGCCGCCGCTGTTTTCTTGATGATTTATTAAATTTTCCATGAGACAGCGCGATAATACAACTTGCTAAAGGTCACTATACCTTAACGACCGTTGTCGATGCGCACCCCATTCTGAGCAAGCAATGTGCAGCTCCAGCACGATACCTTTCGTCCAAGCAGCTTCTCCGTCCGTCCGTTGAAAAAAAATATATTAATGAATACGGCAGGTTATCCCCCGCTCTGGCTCCAAGAAACAAATGCTACGTGGCTAGCATACCGCATTTACGCGTTTCTATGATCAAGCTTGCTGGCTATCTGCCTCACCCCCTTCCACAGTACACATCTCTACGGACCAGTGAAAACATCACGTGACCCACGTATGCCCTGGGTGGGAGGAAAAAAATACCAAATTGCTCCTTTCCAATTGGATGAACTGGGCATATCCTAGAAGACCGACAAGATTGTACGCCAATCATTGCTGACAGTCGGCAAACTACGGCAAGATAAATATCGCATTTCGCAGAGTTCAGTTTTATAAAAAGGAGCGAAGCCGAGTATGCCTCTACCTGGTCCAATAATACGCGACTGCTATGGTAGGCGTTGCAAGCGTGCCACTGATCAATAGCCAACTTTCCTTGATTGACGTTGGTTATATCCATTCTGTGATTTTGTATATGGTCTGGCCTTGTGCGTTATTACCCGGGTTGGGGGAGCAAAGTGCATTCTCAGTGTAAACAAAGATGAACTGTATTTAGCAATCTCGCGAAACACGCACAACCTCGTTCGCTGACCATGTGAAGCGTCCAGTTTGGCTCTTATGAATTTTAAAGCTTTCACGAAATATTCAGGCATTTGAGTAAATTGCACGCCATTGCAAACAAATTGCGTTTGTCTTCTGTCTGTATAGTATTACAGCAGAGTGTCACTCACAGCAAAAAGTTTTCTCTTAGATGAAATTTAAATGTGGACTCATCTTTTCCATTGTGCATGAACTGGCAAGCAATAAAATTTGTTGTAGTTGAGGCAATAGGCTAAATGAAGACGGGACAGGGTTACAGTTAGTCGGCCCATTTGTCTGCGTAGTGTCGTTTTGGTAGCCCAAACAAACGTTTATAATTATTTTTCTGCATGGTAGTTGTGCCATGCCTTTAATCATAAGGAAAGCATCTTGTAACTGGATAATACCATGCCACTCGTGCAGTGTAATGACTTGCGGCAATCGAATCTTCCACATGCCGCTTCCATGAAAACTAACACATACTGCAAGGACCGCGGGGAACGACGTGTGTGGAGTGCTCAGAATTAGCAGTCAACTATATTTATCGGAATTGCATTTTCTGCCTCTCAATACGTTGACTACAATTTTCCACTTCATCGCTCACAAAAAGTATATTCGGTGTTCTTTCCAAATGCATTCTCATTAACGGTTTATTCAAATGTCATATTTCCATTTTTCAAATTTGCGCATTCTCATTTGACCAGAGTAGGCTGAGTGAAGCCCGGCTTTTGTTTTTAAGCGTGACATTCGGACGAAAAAGCTGTGCTTTGTGCGCACGTAGCGCTTAGCGCTGCTCTTCACACGGCCATCAGTTGAGAACTTCAATTACTTTCAGTGAAAGCCGTATCTGTCCGTTATTTCTCTTAGGAAAAGTCAGAGGACTGGAGAACAGTGCTGGCGTGCTCGACACTGTCCTAACGTCTCAAATCATACACTAGCACTGCTCTGGGCCCATCTATCACACACATTATCAGTAAGTCATAGCACTCCGCAGTGGTCCCCACACTTTTTAAAATAGCGGCAGTAATTCCTCATGAAATCACACGATCTGGACCGGCGAAATTCCACCAGCCTACTCCTGAGAAATTATGGCCAGTCAACCTCATGGCTCTTTACAGAGAGCTTGCAATGAACCCAACCAGCTTTTCCAATATCGGTTTCACTGGAAAAAGACTATGAATACACCCAAGTTTCTGCAGTTTGGTTAATAATAGGAAGACGTGCCTCAGCTGGATTGGTGTGATTTACTGTGCTGATGATCACAATGGCGCTGATGACAATTTTAACACCTCCGCCTCCCCCACTCTCACAAACTGCTTGAGATAATCTTTGTGCTTGCAATGAGTGGGCTTTAGAGAATGTAATCTTGTTATCAGTGACCTGTCCTGTGTCCTGATTATTCTGCATACTGGATAATCCAGACGGCGCTGCCGTCTGCTGCTATTTCAAGATCTTCCACAGGGGGGTGCTGTGGGTTCGGAGCAGGACCAGCATCCCTTCTTCAGGCAACTTTACATTGGACCTATAAGGAGAAATATAAAACATCCTTGAACATTACGCGTTCACTATGATAGCTGAAACCCCTCCCCAAATGACCACCACAATCACCTAACTTAGGTCATTCCTGATTCGATTAAAAGCACTCCGGGCAAATAGAAGCCACAGTGTTCAGAACACACTGAGAACTGAAATAATACGATTATTATGAACTCTGCTGCATTCTGAAATATAAGCAATGCAGTTTTCACACAACAACAACTTAGTAGTCAGATAATTTCTCATCCCTCCTGTTTTAATGAAAATGAATGATCTAACCTGCATTCCATTGCTGAGATTACAACAGATGCTTGCTTAGCACAGACTGATGTAAAATGCGCGCGATAAGGACTGTTCACCATTTATTGCATTCAGTTTCTACATCAACAGCTTCCACACAAACAAATGCACACATCAAACCAGATTTGCTTTTTTCATAAAAATGTAAGCATAAAAATTATTTCATTTCTCCAGGTCAGGTAATATGATGTTTAAATCATGAACTGTTCATCAAAATAACATCTTTATTTTAGGGCTAAACCTGAACCCCAGGGGTCGTAAACCCTGCTCCTGGAGACCTAATTCCCAGAATGTTTTAGTTGTCTCTCTGCTCTAATACACCTGATTCAAATGACTTCTTCATTATCAAGCCCTTGACAAACTACAGGCACCTGAATCAGATGTGTTAGAGCGGAGAAACATCAAAAACACGCAGCGATATGGGTCTCGAGGAGTAGGGCTCTCTATTCCCGCTGTACTCATATAAATATACTGTACACCAATGACAATGTCATAAATACTTAATGTTATGAGCAAATAAATAAGACAGCAAAATTATCTTCTTGAAGGATATCTAAGAAACTACAAAAAATTTACAGAAAATATGTTTGCTACAATAATTCAAAATTAACAAAGGAAGTATGAGACTAGCAGAATCTACACAGAAATTGCAATAAAATTCAACCAATCCACTGCAGATTCTGCATGTAAAAATTAATTTATAAATTATAGAATATCTGTCGCATAAAATGTTGAGAATCGGCCAGATTACGTGGCGCACATTGCATTGCAAATGCCAAACCAGAGGTGATGATAGACCGATGGTACCGTTCAAATGTTTGGAGTCACAGAGATTTTTTTATTTATTTATTTTTGTTTCTGAAAGAAACTGCCACTTTTAAATCTAAGTCACCATTACACTGAGCAAAAAATACAGTCTGATAATGATACAAATCATGATTACTATTCATAAAATAAAAGTTTGTCTCATTTAGAGTTTATACGATTAAAAAGCCCCATTTTTCACAGCTATTAATCCAGTATACGATAACTACAAAATACATATTGTACATGATTTTTTTTGCATAAAAATCAAATTAAAAAAAAAAAAAATCATCAGTAGCATTATAAATTTCTTGGCTGTATGTCATGCTACCTTTTAGAGTAAAATAATCCATTTCCCTTTAGAGCAAAATTTTCTCAGTGATTCCAAAATCTTGAAGGGTACAGTAGATGTATGTAAAGACGTCAAAACAGAGCACTTGATGTTACAGGACCGTATGCAGATAATCATGGGCGAGAATTTACATGTTGGTGGACAAGACAGCATAAGGATCTTTAATTCTAAACAATACTAAACATGAATGTATTCTATCTCCCATATAAACCTGCCCGACAGGAATATGTTTTTCCACATAAAGTATATGGCACCGTATAAACCTACTACTCGTTCTTACAGAATCAAGAGTCTGTAGTAATAAGATGGTCAACCTGTAGTCATGGGGTGGTGTGTCTCTGTGCTGATATGATATTTTGTGTCTGTATCTGGTGTTTTAGTCTGCAGCCATGGAGCATTGAGTGTATGAAACTGTTGGGTATTTCTTGTGAAATTATTGGATATTGCACATCTGTCATTGATGGGCATTTAGTCAGTAGTCAACAGGGTGTTCAGTTATCAGTGCTACTGCTGATGTAGTTTTGGTGTATATATATTGTCTGAGGATAAAAGGATTTTATTCACACTATATATAAACAATAAAATGAGCATCTGTACAATCTAATCTTTATTTTTCAGGTACACAGAATCTATATTTAATCTTTAATTATGGGTGTGTTATTGCCTATACTGTTATACTAGTATTTATCAGCATCGGCATTATTACACCTGTAACTGTAAGATATTAAGCTTCTGTGCTAATTTGATTCATAGCAATGGGGTTCTTCTAAAGTCTCGTTTTTCATGTAAGACGCAGGGCGCACGAAAAGCTTCAGTTCCCGAAAATGTCGACAACTTCTCAAAACAGACGGGCTGTTATGCAGCAGGATTTACAAGACCAGCGCGAAGAGACTACATCGCACGCTACAGCACTGCAGTCACGTGACCTAAAGCACAGAACAGAGGAGAGCGGCAGCGTGTTTCGCCCCGTAACAGTCCCACTGCAGCCCGCCGCTGACTCAGAAAGGTTCCCGCGCGGGACACCGTCCTCGTCCGGCTCTGCCTGGGACCCAGCCGGATTATTTATGAGCCTGGGAATAAACTGGTGTCACGAGGCGCTCTGTGCTGAAATAAGGCTGCTAATCCGTCCACAGCCAGCAGGTCGTAACTCCAGCCTCCATCTCTTCTTCTTCTCCACCTTTTTCAGTTTGTTAGGAGAGCTGCTATCCGCCCGCATTGCTCTCTCATCAAAAAAAAAAACAAACAGGGCTGCTAGGGTCCATCCTTTTAGGTGTGTGTGTCTCTCTCTCTCTCTCTCTCCCTCTCACTCTCTCTCTCTCTCTCTCTCTCTCTCTCACACACTCATTGTCTGTGTCTCTGTTATTCTGACTCCCGCTATAGTCCAGTAGGGTCTAACTGGTCCCAGCTTCCTCGTAAAGACGTAAGAGACGGAAGCGTAAAGATGTCCCCCGGCCGCACAGATGTGCGCGTGAGCAGCTGCTGCAGTTCTCTCTCGGTGGGTGAGCAGGGAGAGGCCCCATTCCGGCTCGGCTGTCAGACCGCGGTCTCTCTGCTCCGCCGCGGTGAGGTGTGTAAGGGTCTCTGCCCCGCCGCGGTGAGGTGTGTAAGGGTCTCTGCCCGCCTGTGTGAGGGTCTCTGCCCGCCCATGGTGAGGTGTGTAAGGGTCTCTGCCCCGCCGCGGTGAGGTGTGTAAGGGTCTCTGCCCCGCCGCGGTGAGGTGTGTAAGGGTCTCTGCTCCGGTGTGTAAGGGTCTCTGCTCCGTCGCAGTGAGGTGTGTGAGGGGAGATGTGAGGGGGATCTTTATGGCCTCACGGCGGAGGCTACAGCAGCAGCAGCCCTGCAGACGTCCCGTCTGGAGCGCAGGGAGAGAACACCAGGAATCAGGGGCACAGCAGCACAGCACAGCACACGCTCAAAAAAATGAAACCCCATGAACTGTTAGATTTACTTTATAATATTATGTCAACAGGTTCCACACAATTGCTTTGCGTAACCTTTATTTGACTTCTAACATTTTTTGGCCAGTTTAATTAATTGCATTGAATGGAATGAACTTAACTCAGTTTTGTGGAAAAAGTTGACATAACATTATTAAGTAAATCGAACATTTCAAGGGGTTTCATTTTTTTGAGTGCAGGTTTAACACAGTCCAGCACAGTACAGCTCAGCCTAGCATAGTCCAGTGCAATCTGCCATACTCCAGCACAGTCCAGCATACGCCAGCTCAGTCTGACATAGTCCCGCACAATTCAGCACAGTTTGGCATAAGCCTAGCCGAGCGCAGTCCAGCACAGTCTGGAATGCTCCAGTGCAGTCTAAAATAGTCCAGCACCGTCTGGAATGCTCCAGTGCAGTCTAAAATAGTCCAGCACAGTCCAGAATAGTCTAGCATAATCCACAGCAGTCCAGCATAGTTCAGCATAGCCCAGCTCAGTCCAGCACAGTCCAGCCCAGTCCAGCGTAATACAACACTTCAGTAATTTTTTCTGCCATATGCACAGTGCAGCGCTCTGCCCAAAGTCTTGCTTATGATTTCAAAATCTGTTTTCTCTCTGCTGTTTGGCAAAAAAAAAAAAAAAAAAACAATATGTGAGCATCTTGAATTGACCTCTTATTACAGACAGATAACGCACAGAAACACACAATATTTATCTGTAGGAAGGACAGGACTGAGCACGGTACAGTCCAGTCAACTGTATATAATCCTGTGCAGAGTATCAGCGCACCTCCAGAAACTTCCACCCTTCTGCATCGCTGTTACCTCAGTTCGTCTTGCCGCTGAGCTGTCGTTCCGCCTTTCGTCGCTTATACCGGGCTATTTCCTCCATCTGAAGCCCGTGAGCCTTTTGCCTGCAAGACAGATTATTTACTTCCTGTTTACTTTCAGTGCATCATTTTACAGCTCATCGGTCATACTCTTCTAAACACGTATAGGAATTCAAACCCATTCTATTCACTTGGATAGAGTACACTGGGGTCCAACGAGCCATGAGGATCAATAAGCCATGTACAGTACATATTTGTAACAGACGTCAGAGTTGCTTAAAATAGCCAAAACAATGTTATGGCTCATCGGTCCCCAGTCTCCCCTGCTCTTATCTAAGGGCAGTTTAGAGTCTGCAGTTAGCCTGACTGTTTTTGGACTGTGGGGGGGAAACTAGAGTACCGGGTGGAAACCCACAGGAACACAGTGAGAACATGTAAACTCCACACAGAGAGGCCCCGGGCCTGAGTCAAACCCACACCCTTCTTGCTGTGAGGCCACACTGCGATACACTGGCCTTGCACGACACACAAGGACTCAAACACACCAGGGAGACACACAGACACACGGCTGCAGACCGGCTCTGCTTTACCCAGGTTTGAGCACCGGTGGGGTGGGCAGGGGTTTGGTGAATCCCTCTTTACCCGTGAGCCAGTACGTCTCTTCCACTCCTCTTCCCTGAACAATGGAGAGAGAGAGAGAAGGTAAGAGACAAAGAGAGAGAGGGGGGTATATGACAGACAGGCAGAGTGTGAGACAGAGAGATAGAGAGAAAAGTGTGAAATGGAAAAAGAGATCAAGAGTGAGTGTACAGGTGGGAGGAAGAGTGGGAAAGGGGGAGAGGGAAAGAGGTACAGGCGGAAACAGGGAGAGAGTGTATGAGAGGGGGATAAAAGATGAAGAGTGTGATTGAGAGAGGTAGAGAGAGTGTAAGTATCGGCACTGCAATAGTACAACACATCAGGCTCTGTGTGGGTATTATTTGGATGTGTTGTGGGTATACTGAAAATGTATTGAGGGTATACTGTGGGTATATATATTGTGGGTATATTGCAGTGTATTGTGGGTATACTGTGGCTATATTGTGGGTGTATTGTGGGTATATTCTGGATATGCTGTGAGGTTATTGTGGGTATATTGTTGGTATATTGAGGGCATATTGTGGGTATATACCGGTTATATTGTGGTTATGTTTGGGTATATTGTAGGTATCTTGTGGGTATTTTGAGGGTATATTCTGGGTATACTGAGGGTATATTGTGGGGATACTGTGGCCATATTGAGGGGGCTATGAATCATTTGGGTAGAAAACCAGTTAAAGGTAATCAGGTTAGCTCACTCGTTTAAGGCTCCGCATTGCGGAGCAGTAGTGACCCCATCACCCAGGTTCGAACCCCGGTCGTACCAGTACTAGCTGCAGTCAGTAACCTTTCCAGAGCAGCGCACAATTAGCTTTGTGCTGCGGGGAAATAAATTGGGAACGATTGCCGGTTTGGGATGATTGAATTACAGCATTGTTTGTTGGTCAAGCACCTCCTGTTGGCCAGCCGGGCGCTCATCAGTAAAATTCTAAGCTTGCTCATGTTTGGGTATCCTCCGCCCTCGTTCTGAACTTACAAAGTTTCGAGCGATGAGTGTAAAAAGAAGCAGCGTCTGACAGGCGTGTGCTTCAGAGGAGAGCCGTGAACTGTCTCGCTCTCCCGAGATGGCAACATGGGGTTGCATACGAGCAAGACTTGTACATAGTTCACTAATTGGGCATTCCAGATTCGGAGTGGGATTGGAGATGCCAAATTCAAAAGAAAAAAAAAAAAACCAGTATGAAAATAAATTTCGCACGCTTTATTTTTCTCACATGAAATGGAGACCTGGAATATTAAAGACTCCTTCTATATCATCTAATATTCAATCCATCATCTTCCTCCAGTAAGTACCTTTGTATACTCTTAATTTATTATTTATCTAATCCTAAGGGGTCATTTATTCCAGTTTATAACGACTCCGAAGACAACAGCTTTTTTCAACGAGTTAGTCCTTGGACTGGGCACTGTAATGTGACCATCACCGGCAAATCTAGTGTTGTGATAATGTACATTATTACAACAAACTAATTGATCGAATAGAAATGCTGGCATCATTGAGTTAATGGTGCAGCAGAACAATTCAGCCATGGACAAAAAATTCTCTGCTCAATGTTGAACCATGAGAGGCTAGAATAAAGTTTTTCCATTTTATTTCTCACAGAGCAGCCTAAAACCAGTCTAGCAGCCCTATTTTGTGCGACTTGCAATTTTGCAAGTTTTGCATTAGATGCAGATGACCATACTACCAAGCAATATTCTGCATGACATAAAATTAATGATTTCGAAACCTAGCCAAGCATATGTGATTGTACATAGGGTGAATACTTCCTGGTGACTGCTATGCCTCGACCCATTTTACTGACCATTGTATTAATTTGCTCAGACCATGACAATGGGCTGTCAAGAACTAGGCCCGGTAACTTAGCTTTGTATATTGTGGGTATATTTTGAAATATTATGGTTATATTGTAGGTATCTTATGGGTATGTTGTGGATATATTGTGGGTATATAAAGGGTGCACTACCACTCAAAAGTTTGGGATCACTTGGAAATTTTGTTGTTTTCCATTGAAACACACATGAAATTAGTCTGAATAGGAAATATAGCAAATGAACAGAACATGCTGACATTGTCTGAGTTAGAAATAATGATTTTAATGGAAAATGATGAATATGTACTTCAAACTTTGCCTTCATCAAAAAAAAAAACCACCTTCACTGTTGATACTGAAACTGGTGTTTGACGGAACTATTTAAGCGCAGCTGCTAGTTGACAACCTGTGAGGCGTCTTTGTCTTAAACTACACACTTTCAGATATTTGTCTTCTTGCACAGTTGTGCATCGGGGCCTCCCACTCCTTTTTTCAGTCCTTGTTAGAGACAGTTTGTGCTGCTCTCTGAAGGGAGTAGTTGACAGCATGGTAAGAGATTTTAAGTTTTCAATTTCTCGCATTGAATAGCCTTCTTTTCTAAGCACAACAATAGACTGACGGGTCTCTAAAGGAAGTTCTTTCTTTCTGGCCATTTTGAGCCTGTAAACAAACAAACAACTGCTGATGCTTCAGGTACTAAACCAACCTCAAGAATGCCATGCTCCCTTTTGCGCTCCCTTATTAGTTCAATGGTTTTCAGCTGTGCAACACATTTGCAGAAGGGTTTTCCAATAATCAATTAGCCTTGTAAAATGCTTAACTTGGATTAGCAGCCATACCAGGAGATTGATGCAGAGGACTGACAGTTGCTGATAATAGGCCGCTATGCAAAAATGTAGATCATTCTTTGAAAATCATCTGATTAATTTTAATTGTTTGTGAAATGGAAAAAAATGTTTATGAAATGCATGAAAATGTATTTTTCTTTGGAAAACAAAGAAATGTGCAAGTGATCCCAAACTTTTGAGCGGTAGTGTATATTGTGGGTATACTGTAGGTATCATGGGGATATATAGTGGGTATGTTTTGGGTATATTGTGGGTATACTGTAGGTGTAATGTGAGTATATTGTGGGTGTATTGTGGGTATATTGAGGGTATATTGTGGATATGCTGAGAGTATGTTGTAGGTATATTGTGGATATATTGTGAGTACATTGTGGGTATATTGTGAATATATTGTGGGTATATTGAGGGTATATTCTAGGTGTACTGTGGGTATATTGCGGGTATACTATTGATATATTGTCAGATTATTGTAGGTATGTTGTGGGTATATTGTGGCTATATTGAGAGTGTATTGTGGGCATATTGTGGGTGTATTGCAGGTATACTGCAGGTGTATTGAGGGTATATTGAGAGTATATTGTGGCTATATTGCGGGTATACTGTGAGTATATTGCGGGTATATTGTAGGAATACTGTAGGTATAATGTGGGTATATCATGGGTATATTGCGGGTATGTTGAGGGTATATTGTGGGTATACCGTAGGTGTGTGTGAATATTGAGGGTATATTGTAGGTATAGCATGGGTATATCACTGGTATATTGTGAGTATATTGTGGGTATAGTGTAAGTCTAATGTTGGTATATTGTGGGTATACTGTAGGTATAATGTGTATATTGTGAGTATATTGTGGTGTAGTGAGGGTATATTGTACGTATATTATGGTATATTGAGGGCAATTGTAGGTATATTGTGGATATATTGCGTGTATAATGTTTGTATATATTGTCGGTATATTGAGGGTATGTGGTGGGTATTTTGTGGGTATATGGACATTATATTGTGGGTATGATATGGGTATATTGTGGGTACATCGTTGTTATATTCTGGGTATTTTGAGTTAAATTCTGGGTATTTTGAGAGTATATTGTGGGTGTACACTGTAAACCTGAAGCAGCCCAGGAAGTACATGAGTGGGGTCTGGTCAGGGTGACCCCAGGGATACTGCACGAGAGTCCATCTCTCTCTCTCTCTCTCTCTCTCTCTCTCTCTCTCTCACCTCCAGCTGTGTCATGCCCCTCAGCTCCACCTTATAGCCCTGCTTCAGCTCCAGCAGGATCTTGACCGTACTCTGGCTCACATGGATGCGGTACGCTGCAGAAAAACATCCGGGAGACACCGCAGTCATATCAGATAAGTTTGTACCTATTACAGATAGGGCCTAGAGCTTGTATCATTAGGGAAGAAACAAAATCATATCGCTTGAATTTTACAATTATTTGCAAAGATTTTCCTTAGCTAATGTTAGCTAGCTAGCTAGCTTGCTAGACGGCTATATAATCTATAAAATCATATGCAATCACGAACATAGCAGTATACCAGTCTAGCTACCACGATATAATCGGCAAGCAAACTGTTAAGTTAGTCCACCCTTATTAACAGTTTTCTTATAACCTCATTAGTCATCATCATTGAACTTAATGCCAAAACTCAGCTGTAAATGTCTGTGGTCCAACTGTCTGCTTGTTGTTCAGAAGCTGCTAATCTGGGGTGCGTTTCCCGAAAGCGCAGATGCTAACTTACATAGTTGGAGCCATTGACTGTGAATGGACGAACTATGTAAGTTGCTAACATGGTTAGCAACTATGCTTTTGGGAAACGCACCCCTGGGTAGACGAAGGTTGTGTCGGTGTGATTGCGTTGAACGTTGAAGGAGTTCCCTCCAGAACTGGTGAAGCAGAACCTCCTCGCATGTGCTGCCGTTCTGCATGCGTGGAACAATAAAATTTGCTCGAGGGCATGTTTTCCCGCGCTCGCGACTTTTGACACAAATCTGACACCATAGGGCACCAATGCAAATAAGACTGATGTCTCGATGGGTTTCCCTGCATAAATAAAGGTTAACCAAATAATTACTAGGTAAATAAATGAATAAATACTCACGTAGATAATAGGTAAACAAATGAATAAATACTCACGTAGATAATTACTAGGTAAATAAACGAATAAATACTCACGTAGATAATTAATAGGTAAATAAACAAATAAATACTCACGTAGATAATTAATAGGTAAATAAATGAATAAATACTCACGTAGACCCGTAGACTCCATTCGAGAGGCCGTGTTCACCGTGTCGCCGAACAGGCAGTACCGCGGCATGGTCAGACCCACCACACCAGCCACACATGGGCCTAAAACCAGAACCAGCACCGTAACCGCCACACAGAGACACACAGGGTTGCACACCGCCATCCTACTGGGCATTTCCCGATATTTCTCCCCAGCTGAGGGTTTGCTGGTGAAGCGTAATTTACTGGCCAGGGAGGGGTGCTCTGATTAATTTCATTTAGGGGAGACTGCGGCCCGATGAGCCACGGGGACCGATGAGCCATATCACTATTTTGCCTATTTTAAGCAGCTCTGCCATCAACTGATTACAAATATGTGATGTGGCTCATTGGTCCCCATGGCTTATCGGATCCCAGTCTCCCCTATTTGTACAGAGTATAATTTGTTTGGCATAACATTTTTTTTGTGAATTTACATGGCAAATAAAGGCGTATGCCTTGAAAATGCTGCATATGAGATACCAATCAATTATCACAAGCGGCAAAACCACATTTGTATTTCTGTAGCTCGAGGGCCCTCTCAGTCAACACAGAACGGCCTCGCCATGTGACTGTCATGTGCTTTTCATGTATAATGTAGCTACAGCATTACAGCAATAATGTGAGACTGATGAAGATGTTGCTCACCACAGGATGATAACACATCCAAGGGCTTAAACCCTACAGCGGGGTTTGGGTCAAAATGACCTGTATTGAGCGTACAACACTAAAAGATCCAAAAAAAAAATGTACCATTTTTAATCTCAGACTCCATGGTGGGGCATACTGTAAGGCACTCATGAGTGTACATGCTTCCCTCTCGCCCCAACAGCACACACACACACACACACACATTTGTCTCTGAACACTGAACAGAACAGCAGATTAAACACGGTCTGCTCTGAGGTGACCTGGCGGCTCGGTCCGAGGAGAACTTCTCACTTTCACAGGTGTTCTGTGTGGAGTAAGACGTCAGCGGTTCAGACCTGTCCTCCTCACCTGCATCACATACCTCTCTCTCCTTCTCAGTGTGCACTCTTACTGTCTCTCTATGCCAAAACAGTGCCATCTAATCCCAAAGGCACTGAAGTGGGTAACAGTGTGTAGCAAGATTCAACTCATGAACCAATCAAGCACTTCAAACGAGCAAGAAATACTCAGATCCCCTCAGATCTCAGTTATCTGGCCTGGAAATAAAACGCAGTGGAGAGACGGCCGGACGGATGGACAGGAGGACAGACGAAAGTATGAAAAGGCACATCTACAGAATCAGATGTATGCGTGAATGAAATTTTGTTGAGAAATATTGAGCAGTTGAGGAGCACTGGCCTTGGAACGAAGAGTGACGGACAGACAGATGTATATGTGGAAGGACAACACAAAGTCCTACATCCCCATCCAATTTGTGACGGGGATAACAAGTTGTCTGAGGCGAAAACCTGCCCCCATTCTGGCCCTTTTTCAGATAAGACTAGAGACACCAGCTCTATACTGTCCAATAAAGCCGAAAAGCCCTAAATATATACAAAACCCAAAACCAGTGAAGTTGGCACGTTGTGTAAATCGTAAATAAAAACAGAATACAATGATTTGCAAATCCTTTTCAACCTATATTCAATTGAATACACTGCAAAGACAAGTTACTTAATGTTGAACAGGTAAACTTTGTAATTTTTTGCAAATATTAGCTCATTTGGAATTTGATGCCTGCAACATGTTTCAAAAAAAAGCTGGCACAAGTGGCAAAAAAGACTGAGAGAGTTGAGGAATGCTCATCAAACACTTATTTGGAACATCCCACAGGTGAACGGGCTAATTGGGAACAGGTGGGTGCCATGATTGGGTATAAAAGCAGCTTCCTGAAATGCTCAGTCATTCACAAACAAGGATGGGGCGAGGTCACCACTTAGTGAACAAATGCGTGAGCTGATTGTCGAACATATTAAAAAACAACATTCCTCAACGAGCTATTGCAAGAAATTTAGGGATTTCATCATCTACGGTCCGTAATATCGTCAAAAGGTTCAGAGAATCTGGAGAAATCACTGCACGTAGGCGACAAGGCCAAAACCAACATTGAATGCCCGTGACCTTCGATCCCTCAGGCGGTACTGCATCAAAACCGACATCAGTGTGTAAAGGACATCACCACATGGGCTCAGGAACACTTCAGAAAACCACTGTCAGTAACTACAGTTCGTCGCTACATCTGCAAGCGAAAGCCATTTATCAACAGCACCCAGAAACGCCGCCCGGCCGCTGGGCCCAAGCTCATCTAAGATGGACTGATGCAAAGTGGAAAAGTGTTCTGTGGTCTGACGAGTCCACATTTCAAATTGTTTTTGGAAACTGTGGACGTCGTGTCCTCCGGACCAAAGAGGAAAAGAACCATCCGGACTGTTATAGGCGCAAAGTTCAAAAGCCAGCATCTGTGATGGTATGGGGGTGTATTAGTGCCCAAGGCATGGGCAACTTACACATATGTGAAGGCACCATTAATGCTGAAAGGTACATACAGGTTTTGGAGCAACATATGTTGCCATCCAAGCAACGTCTTTTTTCATGGACGCCCTGCTTATTTCAGCAAGACAATGCCAAGCCACATTCTGCACGTGTTACAACAGCATGGCTCCGTAGTAAAAAGAGTGCGGGTACTAGACTGGCCTGCCTGTAGTCCAGACCTGTCTCCCATTGAAAATGTGTGGCGCATTATGAAGCGTAAAATACGACAACGGAGACCCCGGACTGTTGAACAACTTAAGCTGTACATCAAGCAAGAATGGGAAAGAGTTCCACCTGAAAAGCTTCAAAATTGGTCTCCTCAGTTCCCAAACGTTTACTGAGTGTCGTTAAAAGGAAAGGTGATGTAACACAGTGGTAAAAGGCCCCTGTGCCAACTTTTTTGCAATGTGTTGCTGCCTTTAAATTCTAAGTTAATGATTATTTGCAAAAAAAAAAAGTAAAGTTTCTCAGTTTGAACATTAAACATCTTGTCTTTGCAGTGTATTCAATTGAATATAAGTTGAAAAGGATTTGCAAATCATTGTATTCTGTTTTTATCTACGATTTACATAACGTGCCAACTTCACTGGTTTTGGGTTTTGTACATTTTAAGAACTGAAAAGCGTCATTCCCGTGCCAGGGCTCACCTGTGTGCAAATATGTGGATGTGGCGGGGCGTCCCCATGTTATCGGATCCCAGAAGGTGCCGATTTGTACAGAGGATGTCCAGGGCCATGCATAACATTTTTTTTTTGTGAATTTACATGGCAAATAAAGGGAGCCCCGAAAATGCCATATGAGATACCAATCAATTATCACAAGCGGGAAAAACCACATTTGTATTTCTGGATGGCACAGGGCCCTATAATGGGGACAACATCAGTGCTGCACACCAAACAAACTGTCATGTGCTTTTCATGTATAATGGCTACAGCATTGGGTGAGACTGATGAAGATGTTGCTCACACAGGATGATAACACATCCAAGGGGGATACAGCGGGGTTTGGGGTCAAATGACCTGTATTGAGCTGCATCAACAAAAAGATCCAAAAAAAATGTACCATTTTTAATCTCAGACTATACTGGTGGGGCATACTGTAAGGCAGTGGTTCCCCAAACTGGACACTTGGGACCCACTGTGTACGCAGGTTTTGTGTCAACCACAGCACCAATCTTAGAATGCTAATGAGTTGCTCATTGTCTCTTGATTGCACAATTCTTGTTCAACATGTATTTATCCCCCAAACCACTGGACAAAATGGCCATGATGAAAACGTTTCTGGTGTGCTAAATTGGAAATTACTTCTCTAACATAAAAAAGTGGAAATTTGCAACTGATGACATGGTATAAATGGGATTATAGTAGATAAAATTGTGGTCCCAAGGTCATTGGGGAGAGGGAAACAATTATTAGGCAATTAAGAATTCAAAAAAGACAAAAAAAACAGTCAAACCTGTTAAATGTCACTTGATTGGTTTCAGGAAAGAACCTGAGCACCTGAATTCAGAACCCTAATCACCAGATTATTTAGACTGATTGCAGTCTTGCATTTGTTTCACATAAAAACATACTGCCACCTTTTGGGGTATTTGTATATTTAATACATCAAAATAAAAATATGAATGTCAGGTCCATAAAATGGGAATGCAGGGACTTCTTTCATAACTGTGGTTTATACAATGTCCTCACCGTTCGACAAGCAACTGACTTAAAAAATGAACAGCTTGTAACAAACCTGGGATCGTCTTTGTGGTTGAACCAAAAATCTGCTCACGGTGGGTCCCCAGGACCATCCTTTATGAACCACTCATCGTTTTGCACAATGAGTGTACATTTTTCCCTCAAAACAGCATTACACACACAACACACACATTTTGTCTCTGAACACTGAACAGAACAGCAGATTAAACACTGATGAGCTTGAGGTGACCTGGCTCTGTCCGGTGGAGAAACCAGTCTCACTTTCACAGGTGTTCTGTGTGAGTAAGACAAAAGCTGACAGACCTGTCTCTCCCACGTTTTTCACATACCCCAGTTTCATAACAATGTGCATCTTACATCATCTCATGCCAAAAACAGTGCCATCTATCCAAAGGCACTCAAGTGGGTAACAGTGCTGTTTGCAAGATTCAACTCATGAACCAATCACACACTTCAAACGAGCAAGAAATACTAAGATCCCCTTTCAGATCTTTGGGGCTATCTGGCCTGAAATTTTGACGCAGTGGAGGGAACGGATGGACAGGAGGACAGACATGAAAAGGCACATCTACAGAATCAGATGTATTCCCGTGAATGAAATTTTGTTGAAAATATTGAGCAGTTGAGGAGCACTGGCCTTGGAACGTAAGAGTGACGGACAGACAGATGTATATGGTGGAAGGACAACACCTTCCTACATCCCCATCCAATTTGTGACGGGATAAATCCACATGAGGCGAAAACCTGCCCCATTCTGGTCTGTTTTTTCAGATAAGACTCTGACACCAGCTTATACTGTTTGAAAGTCGTAAAAGCCCCAAATATTACATTTTAAGAACTGAAAAATGCCATTCCGTAACAGGCTCACCTGTCAAACTGAATGAAACTGGACGTCCGCATGGATCTTGAAGGTGCCGACGGCGCTGAGGATGTCCAGGGCCATGCTAGAGATCTCCCGGAATAAGGGTTCCCCGCTGGGAGCCCCGACGCCACCATGTAGGCATCGCCAATCGTCTCCACCTGCGGGAAACACACAGGGACAGTTTACTGTATGGCACAGGAAATATAATGGGGACAATTATCAGTGCTGCACACCAAAACAAGGACACTATACTGTGCTGCACAGTGGAACATATTGGGGCTCTTTAACAGTTTTGCACAAAAGACACACAGGGATGCTTCACAGAATTGGAACAAAAACATGTATATGGGCAGTTTACTGTGCTGCACAGAGTAGCATAGGGACACTTTGGAGGTAATACTGTATATGGTGTTTAGCATCTGGGGAGAGTTTAATATACTACACAAAAACATGGAGGAACTTTAGTGTACACATAAACAAGTATATTAGTGGAGGGGAGGGGTCAATATATCCCCAAGACTGGACCTCATTGGATAAAACGTCTGGACAGGTATACTGTGTTGTGATGTCATGGCGGCAGCACCAATCGCACCGGGGGGAGAACGGTATGGCCAACCTTGTAAACGTCATGGTCTCCAATGATGGCATCAAACAAAGTGTAGAGGGTCTGTGAGGTCGGACCAACTTTTACTGGCTGGTCTGTTCAGTGAGCCTGAACCCTACCGCTGGTCTGTACAGTGAGCCACTAAGTACCACTCATCTGTACACCCAGTTTTCAGAGCCTCTGCCACAGAGCTGAAAAATGGGGTACGCGTCAAGAGAACTGAGAGATTATATATCTACAGTCAGGTCCATAAGTGTTTGGACAGGGACAATTTTAAAGGACTGTAATTCCTGCAAGGCTCACCCGTTACACAGGTACATGACTTCAAATTGAAGAGTAGTAACTTTTCATGCATGGTCTGTACTTTGAACGAAGTAAATCTGCTCAATTGCAAGTCAAAATCTGTGTCCATCCTTGCAAATCCATCATCGTTTTGCATTGTATTTGTATATTTTAGTCACCCAGGTCTTACCATATTGTTTCTGCTGAAATGTACAGGATTCAAAGCACTATTTTCTTGCTTTAGCTGAAGGATACAAAGAATGTTTGTATTTCTACTAATTAGCTGACAAAGCATGTTAAATCTATTGAGACAGAACAAAATACTGCCAATTCATTCTGAACCACGTTTTTCCACCTCATTGTATGTATATTTTACAATGATCATACAGTATGCATAGCAGGGATATTCAACCTCATCCAGAAAGCTCCGGTGTGGGTGCAGGCTTTCATTACAACCAACTGATTACACACCTGAGTCTACTAATCAAGGGTTTCAACAAATATTGTGGGGCTGATGAGCCTGACTACCGCTGGTCTGTACAGTGAGCGTAAATGAGTGTAACTAGTTCAGGCAGGAAACTCGAGAAGAGCTACATCAGCTGACAGCAGCCTGGTAAGCTACCAGCCACGTCAGCATCAGCAGGCACACAACAATTGGAGGATGACATCATCACATGAGGAAATACAGCGGTCTATTTAAAAGACGTCAACTAAGTACTTCTGCTGCTGTTTGCAATTACTTTTCATGCTATGCAACACGCTCTTTGGTTTTGCTGGCCTCCTCCACCCCAGCCTCCACCTGTTTGGTTCTGCTCACATCGGGGGGATTTTGATTTCTGTTCATGACTAACTATGTTTCTATGTTTGCTGTGCCTAGGTAGGACATACCTCCAGAGCAGAACCGCCGCCAAATAAGATGTAATGCTTATTCCCATGAATAAATTGTTCTATTTTATTTAAGTGTGAGTTTTCCTGACTGAACTAAGTACCGCTGGTCTGTACAGTGAGTGTAACTAAGTACCACTGGTGTGAACAGTGATAGAAACTAAGTACTGCTGGTCTGTAAAATGAGTGTAACTAAGTACCCCTGGTCTGTACAGCGAGAGCAACTAAGTACCCCTGGTCTGTGCAGTGAGAGTAACTAAGTACCCCTGGTCTGTACAGTGAGCGTAACTAAGTACCACTGGTGTGTACAGTGAGAGTAACTAATTACCGCTGGTCTGTAAAATGAGTGTAACTAAGTACCCCTGGTCTGTACAGTGAATGAAACTAAGTACCCCTGGTCTGTACAGTGAGCGTAACTAAGTACCACTGGTGTGTACAGTGAGAGTAACTAAGTACCGCTGGTCTGTAAAATGAGTGTAACTAAGTACCCCTGGTCTGTACAGTGAGAGTAACTAAGTACCCCTGGTCTGCACAGTAAGTATAACTAAATACCCCTGGTCTGTACAGTGAGAGTAACTAAGTACTGCTGGTCTGTACAGTGAGAGTAATCTGGCACCCCTGCTGGTCTGCACAGTAAGAGAACTAAATACCCCTGGTCTGTACAGTGAGAGTAACTAAGTACTGCTGGTCTGTACCAGTGGTCTGTACAGGTGACCAGAGTAACTAAAGACCTGGTCTGTACAGTGAGAAAAATCTGGTCTGTCTGTCTGTACAGTGAGAGTAACTAAGTACTGCTGGTCTGTACAGTGAGAGTAACTAAATACCACTGGTCTGTACAGTGAGAGTAACTGGTACCAGCTGGTCTGTAAAAGTGATGAGTGTAACTAGAGTACCCCTGGTCTGTCCAGTGAGAGTAACTAAGTACCCCTGGTCTGTACAGTGAGAGTAACTAAGTACCCCTGGTCTGTACAGTGAGAGTAACTAAATACCCCTGGTCTGTACAGTGAGAGTAACTAAGTACTGCTGGTCTGTACAGTGAGAGTAACTAAGTACTGCTGGTCTGTACAGTGAGAGTAACTAAGTACTGCTGGTCTGCACAGTGAGAGTAACTAAATACTGCTGGTCTGTACAGTGAGAGTAACTAAGTACCGCTGGTCTGTACAGTGAGAGTAACTAAGTACTCCTGGTCTGTACTGTGAGAGTAACTAAGTACTCCTGGTCTGTACAGTGAGTGTAACTGAGTACCCCTGGTCTGTACAGTGAGAGAGCCAGCACTGCTGGTCTGCACAGTAAGTATAACAAATACTGTGGTCTGTAACTGTACCGCTGGTCTGTACAGCGAGCGTGACTATGTACTGCTGGTCTGTACAGTGAGTTTAACTAAGTACCGCTGGTCTATACAGCAAGCGTAACTAAGTACCGCTGGTCTTTACAGCGAGTGTAACTAAGTACCACTGGTCTGTACACTGAGAGTAACCAAATACCGCCAGTCTGTACAGTGAGAGTAACTAAGTTCCGCTGGTCTACACAGTGAGAGTAACTAAGTACCGCCAGTCTGTACAGCGAGAGTAGCTAAGTTCCGCTGGTCTATACAGTGAGAGTAACTAAGTACCCCCGGTTTGTACAGTGAGAGTAACTAAGCACCCTGGTCTATACAGTGAGAGTAACTAAGTACCCCCGGTCTGTACAGTGAGAGTAACTAAGCACCCTGGTCTATACAGTGAGAGTAACTAAGTACCCCTGGTCTGTACAGCGAGAGTAACTAAGTACCCCTGGTCTGTACAGCGAGAGTAACTAAGCACCCCTGGTCAGTATAATCAGCGTAACTCACGGGGGGAGCATCTGAGTGAGCAGCTTGTCGGTTTTCTGTTTCTCGATCTCCAGCTCCTCGGTCCTCTCGCGGATGAGCTCCTCCAGGTTACTGGAGTACTGCTCCAGCATGCGCAGCATGGAGTCGATGATGTTGGTCTTCTTGCCCTTATTCACGTTCTTAAACTGTGAGAGAAGCAGCATCGGTCAAACGGTCCACAATTAGTCATTAAAAAGACATAACCACCTTCAGTTTTGCCGGAAATTTTCCAAACGTTTTCAACAAAGTTTGCACCGAAATGGCGACATAAGTTCCCACAGATATGTTGAAAAAAAAAGAAACAGGGAATTAAAACATAGGTTAAGTGTACTCAAACATTTGACTGCTACCATAAGAGTGCTAATTGGAACAATGCGCTCTCAATGCTTTCATTCAGGACTCAGTGGCGCCGTGGTCACCTGGTCGAAGATCTCGTTGAAGGTCGGCCGCTTCTCCGGCTGTTCGTTCCAGCACTGCTTCATTAACTGAATGCACTCCATGGGGGCGTGGTCCTGCGACACCACCGGCCGACACAGGGGCGGGGGCTTCTCCAGCCTCTGAATGATCTCTGCAGGAACCAGAACCAGAGGGAACCAGAATCAGTTCAGTCTCAGCAGGAACCAGAACCCAAGAGAACCAGAACTAGTTCTGTCTCAGCAGCAACCAGAACCAGAAAGAGTTCTGCGTTAGCAAGAAACAGAACCATATGTAGTTCTGTCACTGCAAAAACCACAACCACAGTGAGCTCTGCCTTTGCAAGAACCAGAACCCGGATGAGCACCGAATCTTGAAAAGAATCGGAACCAGAATGATGAGGTCTGCTTCAGCAAGAACCAGAACCAGAACCTGGGGAAGCACTGCTTCTGTAAGAACCAGAATCTGCGCTTGACCTACCAAAACAATCACTGCTTACATCACATAATTATCCACATCCTGATATGAATTTACTGCTCAATGCTCTGTCTGAAGACTTACCATCCTCAAGCTTTTCATTTCAACACGACAAGCCTGATTCTATAAGTACTAGTGAGTGTTAACCAGCCTGTTAGACCAGGGGATAACAGCCCTTATCAGAACTAACAGCTGACTTTTCACCCTGATCGAGGCTGACCCTAGGTCAGTTTGCAATGTGGTTATGGCTGATTAGCTGATAAACTGATTGTGGCTGATTTGAGATCATTTTAAATCATGGTCAGGGCTGATTAGTAAACCAATTATGGTTGACACTTGATGAGTGTACGCGAGGTTGAGGCTGACCCCAGATCAGTTAACCCTACCCTCGGTCGCAGAGCCAGCATGCAGAAGGGCAGGCCCCGGGTCACCACCTCCTGCATGATGATGGAGAAGCTGTACACGTCCCCCGCCTGAGAGCCCATGATGCCCGGCTGTCGGGCCCTCAACAGCTCAGGGGCCGTCCACAGCAGATCTGGAACATGCACACACTGAGTCACAAACACACATACACCACACACACTGAGTCACATACACACACACACACACACACACACACACACACAGAGTCACACACTGAGTCACATACACACATACACCACACACAGAGTCACACACTGAGTCACATACACCACACACAGAGTCACACACACAGAGTCACACACTGAGTCACATACACACATACACCACACACAGTGAGTCACAAACACACATACACCACACAGAGTCACACACTGAGTCACATACACACATACACCACACACAGTGAGTCACAAACACACATACACCACACACAGTCACACACAGTCACATACACCACAGTCACATACACCATGTACACACACACACACACACACAGTCACATACACAAATATACCATGTACACACACAGAGTCACATACATACATACACACACACACACACACACACACCATGTGCACACACAGTCACGCACATGCTTACACAAACGCACGCAGATAACACTCACATTCAAACACACCCAGGATCTCTCTCTCTCACACACACACACACACACACACACACAGTCACACGCAGTCACATAAACACATACATGGATATGCACAAACACAAACATGCATGCACAAACACACAATCACATACATACACACAAACACACACACACACACACACACACACACACACACACACATATACAGACATACACAGTGCTTAACAAATTTATTAGACCACCTGCCATAAAAAAATTAGAAAACACAAATATTTATATTTATAAATATTTATAATAATTATATTTACAATAATTATATTTTAGCATTAAAAATATCATTTCAGTTAAAGAGTTTGCGCATACTGGTGGATTAACCATTACAGAAACATACAAATTATTACACTGTTAATTTAGGGCAGCTGTGGCATAAACCTTACATTGGGTGGTCGTCTAATATATTTGTTAAGCACTGTACATACAACATCTAACGTTCCCAGCGAAAATTCTACACACAAATGACAATTCCTCTGAGAGTTCTAGACTACATGAGTGACTATCCCCGTGAGAATTACAGACCACACAAATGATTCTCCTTGTGAGAATTACAGACCACACACAGACCTGCCCCTGCGAGAGGGACACAGACCACCCCCTACAGACTCCACTAACCCTCGGGGGCCGGGCGCTCGTAGGGAAACCGCTGGGCCTCCAGCACCGCTCTGTAGCCACAGTCAGCGATTTTCAGCACGAAACGGCCGTCCACCACACAGTTCTGCGATTTCAGCCGGCCGTGGCACAGGCCCTGGTGATGGAGGTACTTCATGCCCTGAGGGGGGGCAGGGGGCAGACACGGTAAACTCACACAGTCCTCACACAGCAGGAGCTACACTTACTCAGATCACTTTACCCACAGAGAGATACAGCCGGCATGTTCAGTGCTTACACTGCTCTCTGCTGCCCCTAGTGGCAGAATTTGAGAAAAACTTGTCAATGAGGTGGGATCATTTTGACTTTCTAAATTTCCCAGTGGCATAAGAAAATGTCATTTGTCAAGCAAATAGTAACTTAAATTTTTTTTTGCTTTTTTTTTTAAACCAATTTTCAAGGAGAAGGCACTGCTGGGCAAACAAACTGGAATCCACACCGCCCTATTTATTTATTTTTTTTTTAACGTTTTATTTTGTATTTTTTGGCTCTATTGTAGGTAAATATGCCCACTGTTTCATAAATATGCTTTTCCCACATTTTATATCGCATCTCACCATAGCAAGTGTGCTCAATTTGTTTCCATAGGAAGCAGTGGACATGTGCAATACAGGCTGACTTTGACCCAAAGGGAGAGGAACGCAATCTGAATTATGATATTAAAGAGAGACTGAATCCCCTTCAGCGAACATGATAGATCAGTGGTTCTCCAATCTCCCCTTGGGCATGACAACCACATCCAGTCATGTTGTCATGATCATTTTTGCTGTAGCTCTGTTCTCACATCAGTCGTACGCAGCCCAAACTTCTGACATAGCTGCTCTTGCCACTGTCAATAATTATAAAACGGGTGCTTCCCATCCTTAAATGTGATTGGCTGAGCCGCGTTCCATGCCGGTATAAAATCAGTGTAACCCACTGCATTCTGCGGCAGACCGCAGCGCAAAATATCCCTGCGCGCGTAGCCTAGCAACCAACTACTCTGTGCTCAACTGACTCATTAGGTTACGTTTGTTTCAAGACTTTTGTAAACAAAATGTCAGACTTTGTTGAAATAGCGAGCTAGTTAGCAACCTAGCTAAGCTAAAGTGATATCGAACTCTATAGCTAGGTTGCTAACTAGCTGGCTATTTCAGTGTTAGTGAAGTTTAGCCTTTTAGCCCGCTAACCAGTTGGCTATCTACCTAACTAGCTATAGCATTATAGAGTTCGATATCACTTTAGCTTTCTAGCTACATTGCTAACTAGCTCGCTATTTCAGTATTAGCGATAAATTTTGTTGATTTTTTTTCTTGTGTGTAAATTTAATGGGCTATATGTAGGGTAACTGTTTTATTAAAGCAATAAGCCCCTTGAAGCAGTGGGTTGCAGTGATTCTACAACGGCGGAGGGGCACTAAGAGACTCCGCTGTGCATCTTGCCTTAGAACGCCCCTCCGCCTTTGTAGAATCACTGTAACCTACTGCTTCAAGGGGCTTATTCCTTTATTATACCACAGCCTTGAGGTAATATGTTTTCAACAATGATTGTTTGTTCATTTGTTTGTCTGTTTGTTTGGCAGTTAACGGGATATCTCGAAAAGTAATGGACGGATGTAAATGAAAGTTTGTGTCATGATTGATACAGTGCTAAGGAAGAAGTGATAAAATTTTGGTGAAGATCTGACTCATATTATTGATGCAAGAGTTGAAAGAATTTCTATGCGCTTGAAGACGGCGCTGTCCAGACTCCTTCAAGAGTCACGTCCAATGATTCCTCTGTCAATGAATTGCAACGCTGACGAGCCAAAAGAGTCTACAGCGCGTGGAGATGGCACTGTCTCGACTCGTTTAATGCTCACGTTCAACGATAATTCCTCCATCAACGAATCGCAACACGGTGGAGGTAATGTGCTCTCCTCGCGTCCTTATGTTTTTACTGTTTTTGTGACCAACACACCCCACAGTTTGGGTTCCAACTATCTGGCCCCTTTAGAGTTTCATTGACATCTTCATCGTGCTTTGGCGACGTATCAACTATAGCGCTGCTGGTTAGACATCTATTTAGTAGGCACATGCTGCTAATTAGGATTCACATTCATGGGAATGACCCGTGTGGATGCTTTTTGTATCGTATGTACTTGTGGTTTGAAGGCTTAAAGGTCTCTTTAACCCTTTGAGTGCTGAATACATTTTCAAGAAAATTAAAAATGTAGTTATCCTGAGCTGTTGAAAACCCATCATGTGGCAACTTGTTTAAAAAGTTGCCACATGAAAGGTTTTCAACAGCGTCTAATTTTAATATCTTACATCATTGGGCAACTATAGTTGCCCACGGCTCTGTAAGGGTTAACCCCGCTCCTGCCAGTTGCCAATTTATGGAGAACCCATACTCGTTTCCCTGTGTGCCTGTCCTCCAGAAGCATTAGCCAGGAGACAGGACTAGGGCAAAAAAAAAGTTGTTTATAGGGGCAAAGCTGATATTTTGTCCAGCCCCAGTGGGTGGCCCCAAACTGGACCCATGAGCATGCTTGAGCGTGACACATATTGTTACATATCACCAAATCCATAAATTGGTTATCTCCATTTTTTAATAATATCCTGTAATTGCCAGTGTATTGTGCAGGGCACCTACTTTTATTTGACTGTATTTGATCAATCTGAGAGCAGGCGTGGATCATAAGAACGAAGCCCCGCAGTACTATGTATTATTTTGAACTGAAAAATGCGAAGGCAAAAAGCTAAGATCCTGCAAGTTCAAAAACACCTACAAATGCAAAATGAATGCAATGGGGGGAAGATATACAATCCGGTGCACATGCTCACCAAGCAAAATGAGCGCACCTAGTCCCATAACCAAGTTCCTAAGCATCTTTAATCCCTTAAACTCTGATTTTTCACTTAAGTTTTCCCTGAAGAAGATTCAAAGTAAGAGAGAGCCTTTTTTCCATACTGTAGGACAATTTCTCACATTATCTATATTTGCTAGTTGCAGCACTTCACTGAAGCTACATCACACTTAGACTGAGAGAAATATTACAAATATACGGGACACCATGTTTTTATGGCCGCAGCATTTTATGAAATGGGAAATATTGAGATCTCGTGCATCATTTTATTCATATTTCCCTGTAATTCAACAGGACATACTTGGTAGTGCTGGAAACCTTGGGATCTCCACTAGAATTCAAACCTGGCCTGAAGTTCCACAGGTTGGAATACAGCATTGATTGGCCCTTATATGGGTCTATAGGTTTTATGGGTTTAAGAAAGAGTTCAGGAAGGGTCGGCGTCGTTTTCTTGTCTTGTCCACTACGAACCCTCTATTTCACATAGAAAAGTGAAAAGTAAGCAGCTATTATTTTTGCCTGAAAGAAGCCTAGCACCCTGTTTGAAGCCATCTTGAAACCATCGATTTCGACTTAGGCTGTTTTCCCTAAGAGCGCGATAGAAGAATGCTAATACAGCAGAGGCCATGGGCCAGTTCTGTGCATGGAATGGTCGGTCACCTTGATGAGGTCGAGCAGCAGCGAGGACTTGAACATCCAGTCCAGTTTGACGTCCTCATTCTGCAGCAAGTCCCGCAGACTGCCACGAGAGCAGAACTCGGTCACCACGGCGAAGACGCCGCAGTCGTGGAAGAACCCCAGGAAAGGGTTAATGTTCTCGTGCCGCATGTCCTTCATCTGGAAGAGTGAGCGAGACGTTCTGGATACGCTCCATCAGGATCTCCAAAATTCCCAAAAAGGGAGAATGGCACACCAAAATAAAGAACTCCGAAGACTCTTTTCACACTTTTAACTGAAAACGAATGCGTTTCGGCCTATGCCTTCATCAGACCGTAACAAGATTGACGTTTCTAACTGTAATACATGGTTTAGTTATCAATATCATTACGTGCACCTGTATGGGAGGCTGTACATCTCACTGTAGAGTCAGACAACCAATGAAATGTTCAATTATATGATTATTCAACGATAGGTTAAGTTTTGAAAACAATACAATCCACAGCAGTCAATAACAATAGATGGAAAAGATTTATGGTTTAAAAAGACGAGTAGGCCTAAATCTTGCTCCATTATGCCTGTCAGCCACAGAGCCACAGAAAGTATGTTGAACTAGCACCGATGTGCAGGCACAGCAAAGACCGACCATTTCAAAGACGCTTCTGGTTTTCGGGTAGATCGCCTCAAAGTTTCCGGATGGGAGCCTTTTCAGCCAAGCCCAATCTCCCTGGAAAAGAAGGCTTGTGATTGGCCCACTCGCGAAAATACATTTTGGAAAAAAATAAAATAAAATCAGCAAAACTAGCTTGTGTGAATTACAGAAAGCAAGAGGAGATTCTTCCACCTTAATGCTGCCGCCAGTTAGGAAACATCTCAAATCCAAAATGTCTCCACATTCATCCCTGTCTTGGCTGAGAGCTAATTTCATAGTGATATACAGTAGACCCTCCTCACCTCGTAAATGACCACGTTGGAGTTCTCGTGAGTGGCAGGCTCTAGGCTGGCAGAGGAGTACGGTGACTTGAGGCTGCGGTCTGCGTCCGACGGACACCGCCCCATATCGCTGCACTTGCTCTCGCTTAAACTCATCTTCTGCACACAGAATAAACGCTCATCAAACACCTACCCGTCAATCCATACTCACATCCAAAAACAACTACTGAAACAAAAAACGTGAAAAATAGCAATATGTAAATTATTGATTTTAGTTTCAAGAGAAGGTTCCAACTAAACAGACAGTCCTTTAACGTAGGGTATCTGAGAAAAATGGCCATGTATAGATGACATAAATGGATAACAAATTCTATTCCTTTGACCGAAGAAAACAGTAGGTTTTTGCCAAGGAAAAAATAAACTAAGATATATATAATGTCAAATTTTTTCACAACAATTTGATACCGCAACCAACAAAATTCAATAGAAAATTGGTGAAAAATTTTTAGCAAAAAAAAAACGTAAAATATTCATGATTTATCATTCATAATTTTTTTTACATCTAAAATTGCAAATTTAACATGGTTGTGTAGTTCTTTTTATATCCACTATACAGTGGAGTTGCATTGCGAGGCTTTGACCTTGCTGCTAAGAGACGGGTTGATGAACGTGACATCGGCTAGTGTCAGGAGAATCTTGTTTGCTCCGCGGCCCATCCGGATCCTGCTGATGCGTCGCCTGAGTGTGGGGAACACACGGGAACAGAGAGGTGGTCAGGGGGGACAATCTGCAGCCCTATCATACACTGAGAAAACTACGGTAAACACCATGCACGACAGAAGCATTCGGTGGGCCGTGCACCACGGGTAACAAGGTTCTGGCTGTTCTTTTTTTCTTCTATTTTTTGATTTAAAATAAATTTGGCATCTCCAATCCCACCCGAATCTGGAATGTCCTATCAGCAAACCATGTACAAGCATGCTCAAATGCGAATCCTGCCGCTATCTCGGGACAGCGCCCACAGTTTGGGGTTCTCCTTCGAAGGCCGCCGCATCGTTGCGCTCGCAGCTTGAAACCCCGCAAGCTGAGAAAGAGGGCGGAGGAAATCTGAACATGTGCCTGCTTAGAATTTCGCTTGAGCAACGTACAATGCTAACCCAAACCGACTGTATCCCTCCCATATCCCTGAGCAGCACGAAGCTAGTTAAGCTCTCAGACAGTAGCAGGCTGGATTCAAACTGACACTGTGGCGGTTACTCCTGCAAAAGCTCCGGCCGTTAAAAGACTAAATGGCGTGGCCATTTTTAAACGTGGGTACACATTACGTTACAACTGCTCAGCTGATGCTTTTGCCCAAAGGTGATTCATAATTTACTTCAGAATGTCGTTTTTTTGCAGAGTAAAAAAAGACGTCACCAGAAAGTGGAGCTTTTATCCCGTGACCTTCGACCTAGGTGAACCTAACATAGTGGATGCACAACTGGACATTAGTATAAACACGTGCCAAAAGTATGAAGCCATTGTGCCAAGCGGTTGCTGAGATCTCGTTTGCGCAATAAAGCACGATATTAATGCTAATTTTCGGGCGACCTATTGGGCTAAGCAGGGGCCAATAACCACCAAGAGTAATGTGGAGTAAAGGGCCTTGCTCTAGGGCCCAACAGCATAAAATAGGTTATTGTGGCTACACTGGGGCATTACCCAGCAACCTTCTCAGTCCTTCTTAAGAACCGTAGCCGCCAGGCTACAGCCACGCCAGAAATATGTTGTCATTGAACCGAATGAAGAAAGTCTAAAGTCTGTTATCCAAATTATTATGGCAGTCAAATTGTGTGGAAATATTTAAGCAACAGTTACAGACAAAAACACTGCTGATAGCTGTGGCCCCCCAGTACCAGAAAAGAGCCCCCAGAATGGGTACCTTCAAATTTATACCAGAACAAAGTGAGCCATTCTTTACTGAAGACAGGCTCGTCGCTAGAGCTGGGAATTAAGGGGGCACAGACACGTCCCTTTATGACAAGAATTAGTCCTGGCGAGTTCTCAATCATTTTCCTTTATTGACGCGTTTTCCAATTATCGTAATTGGCAACTGAAGACACAGTTTCTCTCCATATGCGATCTAACTGCGATGAAATCATGGGCTAAATTCAGTACAGAAAAATAATTTACTTATTAATAGGCCAATGCTTTGCGTTGATTGAACTGGTCCGCATTCCAATGAAATATCGCCTTTCACTCGCGGTATTGCGTGGGTTGATAAAAAAAGTGGCACTCGGCTATAAATAGGCTATAAAAAGCATGCGGTTCAAGCTATTTGCACAGGTATGCAATTTTGAATAACGTTGATTTAAATACAGCAAATATGCGTCCAGATGAATGATTGTCGTCTTACCTAATCAGGGAGAACAACCAGCACCTGTTAAGTGTGGAGTGCTCTCGGAGTGAACCTTTTGTTAATCATGAAAATGGCTGAGAACAGGTCAGGACTAATAATTGTTTTAAACGGATGTTTTGTGCACCCCAATTATCAGTTCTGGTTCCACCACTTTACTGAATTTAGCCTATGATTTCATCGCTGTTAGATCGCATATGGAGAGAAACCGTGCCTTCAGTCGCCAATTACGATAATTGGAAAACGCGTCAATAAAGGAAAATGATTGAGAACTTGCCAGGACTAATTCTTGTCATAAAGGGATGTGTCTGTGCCCCCCCAATTCCCAGTTTTAGCGACGGGCCTGACTGAAGAGTTCATAATGACTGGACCCAGGAATATAAATACAGGGGAAACCAATGAAAGACCAACAGAAGGTTTTGGCGGGAAATTCAATTAATAACTAGAGGCAGTCGTAGAGTGCAAACCTCCGCCAAGGCAGCACAATCCAAATGTGCATGAGTGGGAGCAAAGTTGAGTAATCGCATGTGATAGGATTTCAAGATGGCTGCCGTGGCATATTGTTTCAATCCAAATCAAGAGGGTTCCATCCTTGATGTAATAGCAATCCACCCACAAAATTTCAGACAAATCCGTGCTTTACTTTTTGAGTTATCGTGCGTGATAGGATTTCAACATGGCTGCCGTGGCGGCCATATTGTTTCAGTGATTGCGGTCAAAATCAATAGGGTCCATCCTTGATGTAATAGCAATCCACCCACAAAATTTCAGACAAATCCGTGCGTTACTTTTTGAGTTATGTTGTTCACAAACAGACAGACAAACAAACAAACAAAGCGGGCGAAAACATAACCTCCGCCCCAACTTCGTTGGCGGAGGTAACAATGGCAGGGGGTAGTGGGGGGAAGACAGGTAGAGGAAGGAGGGGGAGGGGCAGTGAGGAATGGTTCCTTCCTCCACACGATACACATCAAACATCCATCATACCAACCACGGCAGACGGCAGTAATGTTTCGCCGTGATTTAGACGGTCGTACCTTATGAGAATCGCTGCCCCCAACAGGATCAAGACCAGCAGGAGGACAGAGAGGAATACGCTGAGGACGAAAAAGGGATCCACGCCTAGAGCAGCAAAACGAACGGTGGAACAGGAGAGATCGGGCACACAGCTTCGGTTATCTGACACACTCTATGAAATGTAGAAATGCGTCGGTGAGAATCAGAGTCCACTAACCCACAAACCGAAAATTCAGAGAAAACCAGGTTCAAAGTTTCTGCTTTCTGTAAATTCAGATGTTTGTCAGATTATTGACATTTCTGGTCAGAAGAACTTGTAAGTGATGTTAAATATTTATGCTTAAAGTGTAGTCACAGGGCACTACATGCACTTCACTCATTTTTTTATCAAATGCTAGTTAACAGCCTCTGATTCTCACCCACTCGAGTACTGCATGTTTAAGCTGCTTTTCACACGGACTTGAGAACAATTTTTTCACGACAATTACATTCAAAGTCAATGCAAAACGCGAATACGCGTTTTTGCATTGACTTTGAATGTAATTTGTCGTATTTAAAAAATTCGTTTCGGCCCAGTGTGAAAAAATTTACACAGATCTGTGCACAGCAGTATCTGTAAACAGCAAAACATAAAAGTATATACACATTATAAAGTAAAGGCAGTTTGTCCGTACTTTTATCTTGTATTCATATATATTTTGAAGGATTACTTAAAAGGACAGCTCACCCCAAAATCAAAAATAAATATTTTACCTTTTACCTCCTTTCATCTTTGTCCTTCGTTCGACTGAACTACACCAGCGCAGTTCGGGAGAAAGAAAACTGTTCTCTAGAAAGTTTGGCAGGAAGAAAATACTTTCTGTATTAAACTGCTCACAAAACAGTCTGTGGATTGTTGTTGAGTAACTGGGTCATGATTTCTGGAAAGAAATTTTGCTTTAAAATTTTTAAAATGTATGTTTTTAAGCTTTGAGCATCACAAGACAAACCCAATTTTAGTTCCCTTATATTCAAGAGAAGGCAGACATCTCTACAGCCGTTTTCGCCAAAACTCGGGAACTTGTTCCAAAACAATCCAGGTGAATAAATGGCTCTACAGGTAAGATGTAAAATACTGTATATATTTTTGACTTTTGGGGTGAACTGTTCCTTTAAATATATAATCGAAATGCCTCAAATGTATAGCAAAACTGAAAAATATCACTATATTGTCCCCAACTTTGGCAGGCTCTTTGTTAAAGATACATCTTTTCTGAATTCCTGCCCATACCCTCTACTGTCACACCAACCTCCACCTATTCTCTCTCTCTCCCTCTCTCACTCTCTCCTTATCTCTTCTTCTCTCTGTTACCCTCCTCTCTCTCCTCATCCCTCTATCACTCTCCATCCCTCCTTCTCTCTGTTTCTCAGTCATTCTCCTCTCCCCTCTCTCTCTCTCTCCTTCCCTCTCTCTCTCCCTCTCGCTCTCTCACTCACCCCCTCCGCATATCTGGCCCTCTGTAAACCAGCAGGCGGAGTCAGGTTTGGGCGGGGCTCCGTGGGGGAAGTGTATGGGCGGGCCGAGGCGGGTGAGCAGGCCACTGTGGGTGTGGATTCGGTGGGTGGGGTATAGGGAGCAGGACTCCCCGTCCGTGTCCAGCACAGAGTACCCCTGCAGCGGGCTGGGACCGGATCTGTTGGAGTGAGCGCTCGAGGAGAAGCCGGAGAACGGGAGCCCCCGGGCGTGACGGGCCAGACTCTCCCCCGACACC
Source organism: Gymnothorax javanicus (assembly GCA_029692085.1). NCBI lineage: Eukaryota > Metazoa > Chordata > Actinopteri > Anguilliformes > Muraenidae > Gymnothorax > Gymnothorax javanicus. The sequence goes on along the minus strand of CM056199.1, from coordinate 3,191,496 downwards.
CACCCCCCTGAGCTCCGGGAGGCCTGCAGAGCCCGGGCCACCATCAGCACGAGCTGTACAGGGTGCCGAACAGGGGAGACACCTGCAGGGGAGATAAAACACACGTGCATGCATGCATACACACACGCACATGCACACAGGCATGCATATGCACAAACACAAACACACACGCATGCATATGCACAATATACGCATGCATGCAGGCACCCATGCACACACACACAATGCACACACACACACGCATGCATACGCACATACACAAACACACGGGCATGCATATGCACACACACACACACAACATACACACACATGCATGCATGCACGCATTCACATAAATACCAGCATGCATGCACACACACAAAATAAACACACATGCATGCATATGCACAATATAAGCGTGCATGCATACACACACATACACACACACACACACACTCATGCAAACGAACATGCACACACACATAGACATGCATATGTCCAACACATGCACACACGCATACACACATGTAGCCACACATGCATGCACATGCACGCACACCAATTCACACACAACACAGGCATGCGTGCACACAAACATACACACATGCGCATATGCAAAAACACACACGCAGATACGCACAGTACAGAGCACTCAGTCAAAATTTTAACATTCTGACTCGATTCTTCAGCATAGTGGGTTTTGCATCCATATCATGTTAACCAAACAAGAAATGCAGCTCTTGTGTACTTGCTGTAACTGTCATTATGCATAAACACAGGATGGTAAATATTACCGTTATAAAGACAAGGATACACTTTCTCTGTGATGTATTAGCCTGTAGTTCAATTAAAAACTTTTGAAAATCTTTAAACATTTCATCGACATTGAGCACTTACTGCATCAATCAAAAGTTCAGGTATGCTTTACTCATGTCCTTGGTTAACTTGAAGTGGTCAAACCTCTATAGGAGGGCTATTCAACATTATCCTGCAAGGGGCGGTGTGGGTGCAGGCTTTCATTCCAACCAAGCAGTTACACACCTTTTACCACTAATCAACCCCAAGAGTCTTTGCTAATGAGCTTGATTAGTAGTATCAAGTGCTTAGTTGGAATGAAAGCCTGAACCCACACCGGCCCTTGCAGGATAATGTTGAATAGCCCTGCTCTATAGTCACCTCACAATTATATAGCACAACGCGTAAGTAGTCTGGAGTTTAAAAAAACATAGGGATTGATAAGAATAAGAAGACCAAGTAATTCTGTCCCATTTCCAGAATGTGCACTGAAATCATGCCAATTTGGGACAGAAATTGGATTTTGACTGGATTGGACCGAAAGGTCAAGGAGAACCGAACTACAAGTGCAGCAGAGGGAAGTTGCTGTTGCGCTGCAGTGAACTCTTATAACCAGAGTCTCTGGATAGAGCGAGTCACCACATCTCAAGAATAGGAGCCAAGCTGTTTCACACAATGGATTTTCATTCTTTACTTGCATGGAAAATATATTAATTTTGGGGGAAAAAATAAACCAGCTAACAATGGTTATGACAAGCACAAGAGGGGAAAATTTTTGGAGATGAGAAAAGAGAAAATGGAAAAACTCATTCACTTTGAGACGATAACCGATAATGTGATGGAAATAAAATGGAAGTGTCTAGAGACACGGCAGTTTTATTGGTACGGCAGTCGATTTCAAGGGATTAGGATAAGGATACGGGATTATGGTTAGGGAAGGGTTAGGGGTTGGGGTTAGGGTTAGGTTAGGGCAGGGCTTGAAATGGGGACTGCTGTACTTCTCCCCATTGAAATGCATTGAAAAACTGCCGTACCCGTAGCAACTGCCAAAAAAAATGGCTCCGTGACCAAATTTTCTGAAACCCTCATGTCGCAACTATCCACGAACTCCACTCAAAACCATATGAAAAATTATAAGACAGTGCTCAGCAATAATGATCGCAAAAAGTGGTTATTATTATTGCATTTAAGTTTTTTTTGTAAAATGAAAGATGTTTTATCTCCTTTTCTAATCTCTGCACATCTGAAAAATGTCGGTAAATCCAAAACTTTTGAATGGTGCTGTTCATTATGCGTGTACTACACATACAGGTAAAATTAGCTGTGATGAAACTGATTAAAAAGATTAAGAGTTAGCACAGATTACAGGATAACGGATAGCACAATCCACCTGAATGGATTATGTTCCCCCCGCACTGCTACTCTAAACACTACAGCCACTGGTGCTAAACCAGAACAGCCACTAGCCGCATGAAAAAAAAGACAGAACGAACATGGTATTATAGTGCTCTGTCTTACTCTGTTTCAACTGTCTGGCCATTGTTTTAACTCCCTAAGTAGCATGCTCTGCTAAACGACCGACTCATGCTAGTAAAAATACTGCTATCCTAAATCTATTCAATTGCACAACTGGCAGTGCAAACCATTTTCCATCCAGCTCACGTTCATTGGACGTTTACACTTCAGTTGGTTTGACCACACCACTGTCGGATTTAGCAGTGCGAGCAACAAAGATACAGTATTAACACAATTGTGCGATGCTACAATGCGGAAGATTACCAGAGAGGTAATTATTCAACAAATTAAATGAAATTTACTTAGAAAAATCTCCAGAAAGACCTAAGATTGCCAGAATTAATTTGATATGATGCTTTGTTTCAATCCTAAAGAACTCAGAACATGATATCAGTAGACAAGAGTCTCTGTACTAAATTGTTGCCTGTGCTATCACAAAATCTGCACTTTACAAGACTGATATCTGTTATTTGTATTGCAGCTTTGTATGTTGTGCTGATTTGCTCTTAATGCTGTGTTGTGTATATTATTTTAAATTTGTGACATCATCATGTGCTGCTGCCTTTCTTGGCCAGGTCTCCCTTGCAGAAGAGATCCTTGATCTCAATGGGCTAATTAAATGGTTAAATAAAGGATAATGAAAAAGACTGAGGTGAATGAACTAGCTTGTAATTGGTACACATATGGACATATGACCTGTAAAATTAGAAATCTGGTAGATACTAAAGCACTATCACAGAAAGAATGAATTGGTAACACTTTACAATAAGGGCACAAAAATTAACATTAGCTCATTAACTATCCGTTAATTATTGGGTAACTGATGTGTTTGATAGCCGAATAAGCATTATGCAACCATAATTGACCATTTATTAATTTTCTGTGTTTCCCTTATTGTGAAGTTGAAAACATCCCTTAAGTATCCCTTATGCAGCACTTCAAACTGTTAAACCATAATGTATAAATTAATACCTTAGTTGATGTGAACATCATTTGAAAATGATAACTAGATACACAAGTAAAATGTTAATTAGCTGTTAGTACATGCTTATTACTGCATAAACTAATGTTAATTATTGTACCCTGACAGTAAAGTGTTACCAATGAATTCAAAGAAAATAACAACACATCACGCCTGCATAATTCAGCAAGATGTGAAAAAGCACCATCAATACAAATAAACAACTTATTGAAACTATGGGACTGCATGTAGTTGGACCTGAACCAGCATATACAGCGGTTCCAGGGACAGTTTGAAAAACATAGCTCTCACCCCATCAACGTACTACCATTCAAACCGCTACACCAGGGGTTCAAATCCCTATTGGGAAAAAGCGTGTAGGTGCAGGGTTCCATTCCAACCAAGCGGTTACATGTCTGCTTCTACTAATACAGGTCTTCAGCCAATCCTGGTCCTGTAGAGACCCACAGCGCTGACTTTGACTTTAACTCCAGTTTGTACATGAGTTGGCAGCGTTTTAATCAAATGACGCGGGTTTGTCAGGGTACATTATATTTGGCGCCAGCCCGCCATCCGAGGTAGGTTGAAGATGGCGTAGAGCACATCTCCGAACGAGTCTGTTCGATTGAAAGGCTTTCTGCATGTGTGCAAGCAGCAAGTGAAGGGATTTCCACAAACTCGCATACAAACTGGAGTTAATCAAAGTCAGCCCCGCCGTCTGCTGGTTTTAGTCTAAATCTGAAGTTTATTGATCAATTAAAGCAGGTGATACACAATTAACTTCCCTCACCTGGATTCTTGGGAGTAAAGTGTGTCCTGAGAACAAAACCAGCACTTCCTGCGGGTCACCAGGCCCAGGATTGGCCATCCCTGCTCTAGACCTTGATTAGTAGCACTAGGTGTGTCACAGCATGTCTGGAACAAAATCTTGCGCCCACATCGGCTCTTCTGGATATGGTCGAGAATCCCTGCCCTACTACTGTACACCACAACCTACACAGCCACAAACCAGATCCGACCGGTTCCAGACCCCACTGGTCATACCTGATGGGGTTTGAGATCAGCCGGCAGTTCTCCATGTTCCACTGCATCCTGATAGGCCCGGTGGAAGGACTCGCCGGCCGACTCCAGCGTGACCGTCAGCACTGCGTCGTACGCGCGGCGAAGCTTGCTGTTGTTCCGCAGGGCGGCGTGGAGCTCACCGTCGTACGGCAGGCTGTACAGGAGCGTGTCATACGGCAGGAACACCACTGAGCCGTCCGTCAGGCGCATGTCATAGGCTGTCTCCAGGACACGCTTCTGCGTCTCTCCTCCAATCAGGACGGAGTGCATGCACAGAATCACCGCTGGGGGCGGGTGGCACAAAAATCGCCAAGTTAAAATTTTTACTGTGAGCTGATGAAACAAGTTTACTATTTTAATCCTAAGCGTGGGGGAGGCAAATCTTCATTGAGCAGTCTAGTGGTGAGGTAATCACTGCAGGTAATTGTTATCAAAGTATTTGTGTACACACAAAATATATAACCTAAAAAACAAATAAGAAACCGATTCTTCAAAACCTTAGATATATAAAGACACAATGGAAAAATGATCAGTCACATTTTCACGTTGTGGAGAAATCATGAATTTAAAAATTCAAAACGATCTTAGAAGCAAAACACTGAAAAAATATGCAAAAAATATTAAATGTATAAAATATTATAATACAGAATATTATTATATATTATTATAAATATTATAATAATGTATAATATATAAAATATACAAAAATGCAAAATTTGGACTCGTTTTTCCTTTGTGGTCTGCATATGCTGTTAAAACTACAGCATGCCTAAAAAGCCTAAACATTTAAAGAAAAACAAAATTATCATGGCAGAACAATTGTTGAAAAATTCCCAGAAGGGTTAAGAAATTAGTCCATGGATAATCTATGTATTTTACACTGTAAGCTAAAGGTATATTTCGCACAGATATTGAGAAGCACTTTTTCAAGTACAGCATGTTCACAGTGTGGAATAGTCTGCTGGGTTATGTATGCATGAGTTTTTTAGAAGCAGGCTGATACAGTTCAAGATACTATAAAGTTAAGGGTCTGAAGTGCTAGGTACACTTCAAGCAATATTATCACAAATTTGAATATAGGGCTTAATATGCAGTTATTACCTTGCACAATATATTTTGTAATTGACTCATCAAGATTCCATGCCTCTGTGACAAAGAGGTGTCTGAAATTTACTTCCCCATTCACTCGCATTGAAAAAGCTACAGACTCACATAAATATAAACAATGCGTTTAAAATCTGAAATTTCCAACATACCATGAAATTTATACACTCAGTAATAAAAGAGTCTGTTTCTGTTGGGCAGATTTGTGCCTGGTTTTTGTGAAAATATTAATCTTACACTGTTTTAAACACAAGCAGATCCAATCTTTCGAGTAGGAAGTCCTTTGACCTAAATCATAACCTCAGTGAGCCACTAGACTTTCTCCCATTGGTGCGATCACCAAGCAAGGCAGGTTTGTTCCGGAATAAATGCAGCAGTTCCGGGGTTAGATTATGTAGAAGCATTTTGGAATAGCAAAGCACAACTTTACGCAGCGCCGTAAAATAAAAATGGCCCCAAACTAAAGAAACATTTTTCGGTAAAAATTTAATAAACCATTTCAAGGGAAAAAAAATCATATCACAAACACCGAGTATTGAATAGGTACTTCGAAGTTTACAAATCATATATTCTGTGATATTGGGAGGCGCAATGCAAGTGAATGGGGAGCTAAATTTCAATCATCTTCTCTACATCACAGAGCCATGAAATCTTGGTTAGTCAACTGCAAAATGTACTGTACACATTGTTCACTGCATATTAAGCCCTATTTTCAAAATTGTGAAAATATAGCTTCAAGTGCTATCGGCTAACTTTTTTGGGGCCGACTGGCTTATTCACACCGCTTTGTCATGTTAAGATGATGGTGGATACAACTTCTACAGATGCAGAGATTTAGACAAACTGCTTTCCAAATTCCTAACATAAGAAACCTCTGATTCAATTGCAATGTCAGATTGTAAAAAAAGAAGAATATTCTACAGTGGACAGACTGAATTCCAATAAATGTTCTGATCAAATGTACAGAGCAAAAAAATATGTTCAAAACAACAAGTATCGGATTGATACTCGGTATTGATCGATACCCAATGCTCAGGTATCGGTATCAGGACTGAAGACATTGGATCGGTGCATCCCCAAAAGACAGTAGCAGCTAATCTAGTAGTGATGGCTGACTGTGGCCTCGGGAAACCTCTCACCCCTCAGGTGCTCCGCCCGTTTGATCTCGGCCAGGGCCTGGCGCAGGCTGGCTGTGTCGAGGCCCGCGGAGATCACCAGGTGAACGGGGAGGCCGTGCGCGCGTAACGCTCCAGCCACCTTCCCGCCCGTCTCTACCCAGATGTCCTCCGCCGACGTAACCACGGCGACGTGTGCCCAGCGGAAGTGGCGGAGCAGGGCGAGCAGCGCCAGCGTTGGGGAGGGTGCGGTGGGCGCCAGGCTGGGGTACCTGCGCGCCTCGTCCGGCTCGGGGAGAATACAGGCCCAGGAGAACAGCGCCTTATTCCAGCTCCCCGCCAGCAGGGCGGCGGCGTCGCAGTATCCTGGGTTGGCGGGTCCCACGAAAGCCAAGGCTCGGGTGGAGTACCCGAGGAACCCCCGCAGTGCCCCGGAGGTCCGACAGTCCTCCTCCAGAATCACGTACTGCAAAGTGGAGCCCCGCGGCGTCAGAGACGCTTCCCGGTTTATCCGCGTCACCGCCAACCGCGCCGCTAACTCTGGCCTGGCCTTGCTGAAGAGGGGGTCGCACGACCAAGGCCCAATCACGCCTACTTTGAAAACAGAGGCGTGGCTGTGGACAGGGAGGGAGAGGGCGAGCAGGAGGAGACAGGGGACCCCAAAACGGCAAGGCCGGGGGCGAGTTTGGGGTCCCTCGGCGCCCGGAAGAGTTGGTCTTCTTCTCTGAGTCCATGCCCGCAGTAAACCAGAGGCTGGACAGGGCAGCCGTCGCATTGCCAGATGAGCCCCCCCGATGCACTCTCTGGCACACACACACACACACACACACTCACACACGTTCACTTATCTTCCTCAACCAACGTCAGGATTTTACTGGCCATAGAGTCCTACAAAGCACAGAAAACACAAACAGAGGGTTTATTTTAGGGGAGACGTAATCCCACGCTGGGATGACAGTCTCGATCCGGAAATATCAACAATGAAGGGATCACACATCCTGGCTGGAGGAGGGATTTGACACAGTATAATACAGTCATGTCCCTGCATGATTAAACTGCCACCGTTTCAATCGTTGCTTCGTTCAACCTTTAGCAGGGTAGGCCGAGCGCAATACAATCCATTCATCCCCCCAATCAAATCCCATCCATATTCCACTCCCCCTCCCCCACTCCCTGATGCGGGGAAGATTACTGCAGCGGACAAGTTCTCTGAAACAAGTGCCAGGTTTCCACAAACAACTCAAAAATGTCAGCCAATCAAATATGGAGAATATCTCCCTGCAATGTTTGTGCGTAAAAAATCGACGCATGTGCCGTCAGTGACAGAATTCTGAAGCGACAGGTGCGCCCTTCTATACATACTTTTCTTTTGAGGCAAAAACGTTCCGTATGAATGGAAACTTTTCTTACATGCATGACACTACTTTATACTGTCATTAGTTCGCATATGAGACTTTGTCTCTACAGAAACCAGAAGCCTTGAGTACGCAGCGACTCAGTTACTATCGGTTCACTTTCAAACTCCACACCACAAGCTATCCACAGTAGTGGTAGCACAATTAAGATGCAGTTTTTAGCCAACAGGTAAAAACCAGAGGTGTACACACAAACAAAGCACGCTGCTGTTGACTCGGTGGATCTGCAAGAATGCGTCTGTGGAACCGATGTCCCTAAACTGCGGATATTATATTGCATGCACAGACTGAGCGATCATCACATTTTAAGGCGAGCACAAGGTCGTCGTCCAGAACAGAAGATGCAAACACCGTCCGCTTCAACCCCATGGCAGCAGCTCACGGACATCTGGCACACTTTCAAAACTTAGCGCACAGCAACAGCACACTACTTCAGGCGATTTCATGTGCGTGGCTGATGATGCGATCGTAGGCCTCGTCATACGTGGTAAAAAAGCTTAAGCTTGTGACTGCCCTCCCAAAGGCTCCCAGCATTATCGAGCCTTCTCACGGCAAGCCTTGGTGCGAACATGTACAGTGTACTAGCCTGAGGACCCTTTGGAAGCCATTAACCGAAACCCCACAGGGATGGAATCAATGACACTCTGTCTTGGACGTATACTATGTAATGAAAGTGTCGTCTTGAGCTAGAATTTCAAGGAGTTTGCCGGGCGGAGCAATTACGAAAACTTTTTAAAAATTATAATAATAATAATTACAATTCATTTCCTCGATCTTGGTGTATTTAAGAGCGTTTCCCAACTACGTCTGCTGAGCCGCATTTCTGATTTATATGCCATATCTTGCCAGTTCTTTACTTAATCGCTTCACATTTTCAATGACATGAAAGGTCGTCTTCATTTATTTTTGAAGGCCATTTATCTTGACAGCCTCGAGAGGATAGGATTATTTAAATACGATAGTAGATATTGTACAACAATTCCGTAGGACAATGAGCTCTTTGCGTTGAAATGTAAAATAAAAGAGCAAACAATACTTTCTTAACTGTTCACTAAGTCCACGCATTTAGTTCTGAATTATCCATTGCGCATCAAATGAACCACCGTCAGTAACGCACACTAGCCTTGGTAGTCGCCCAAACAAAGCGTTTAACGTTATGCGGATAACGGGCTTCAAATGATATTCGGCGTAACTATCGTAAAAAGAAAGATTACTGACTTACCTTATGCCATGAAAATAAGCGCACCACGCCTTCCTTTTCTTCTTCTGGAGCAAATTTATTCTGTAGCATTTCAATCAACCACTCATCTCGGAGAAGTTGCAATAAAATTATTTACAGGCCAAAATAAACTCGTGAACATTTAAAAGCAGGTGAAAATTCTTCGCAAATGTTCGAGCATTTCAATGGCGGGTCAGAATGGGGCTCAGTTCAGGCGACGCACATAATCTCGTCAAAGTCATACTGTATCAGGTATATGACGACTCTGGCGTCCTAAGGCGAGCGTCCTGAAGATTATGCTAAATCTCATCTACTGCTGCGTATCACAACGGAGTCTTTATGGGGCCAAATGTGTGCAGCCAGGGCCTGTGGCGAGAACGGCCCGCGTGAGTACCACATGGTTGCCGGCCTGTACGCTGTTCCGAGTGTCTACCTAAGGTCTGTGCCGAGACGACTACTGAATCACATTTAAGTCGCGTCAGTTACACATTATTAAATCAACTATACTTTGCCGTTCAGGTTTTGTCGTGTAGGCCTATCTTGACGCGTGAGGAAAACTGATGACTGTTACTTGGACTCTCTCCAGGACTGGAGTCTGAGCTTATGAAATAGATTTCATATGATAATGGAATTGCATTGAATAAAGTTAAAAACAGCAATCCATATATGCGCCATACTGTTTGGACTTTGGAGCCGTTTTTATGAACGACTAAACTGCTGTTACGGGCGAGTAGTCACTATCACAGTCTTGATGCTGGCCTGCATCGGTAACCGATATTAATAAATAGTTTTACTTGTCATGTATAGGGATTTCTGATTATGTTTAGAAGACCCCTTCAGGGTCCTGTGCTACTTCGTCACTTGCACAGAATCAGAGCTATTCGCGTCCGGTGTTCTTTACATCACTATCAGTAATTATACAGAGCCAATAACTTCAGAGAAAAATGGTTGTTTCGGTATAATTGCGATCATTGCAAACTCCTGTTCAATTTATTTGACGGAAAGTGCTTACAGAAGAATAAGCTTTAATCTTATGGAGATCTCTATGATGCGGTATAACACTTTTTACGTCATCATCACAATCTACAGCCTGTGGTTGGGCTCGTTGCGGTTCTTCAACCTTTGGTAAATGAATTAACCCTTATATTTTGTTAGGGTCAAATTTGACCAGTTTTCAAGTTAAGATATGTAAAAAAAAAAAAAAAAAATTAATTAATTAAAAAAAAATACCATTTAGGTGTTTTTCCCCTATTGGATCAAGGCGTCATGGTAGATATCCTCAGAGACAGTTATTTTAACACAACAAAATAAATCGTCACAATTTTAGTCAATTACGAATTTATTAAAAAAAAAAAAAAAAAAAAAAAAAAGGGTGACTTTTGTGCTCTGGGTCAATTATGACCCAGCGAAGAGAATTGGCTGTTGCATGCATCAATGAAAAGTTGTGGGATGCTCTGTGGGTCAAATTTGACTCAATTTGCCACAAGCGCGCGCGCGCGCACACACACACACACACACACACACACACACACACCTTACTCCTCCCCTACCTCCCTGGGGACAGTTTCTGCTCTCTCAATCCCTCTGACACCCCCCGCCCCCAGGAGCACAAACTTTCACATAGAATATTGATACATTTTGACTAAAATAAACTTGAATGTTAACAGGAACACCAGCACACACACACACACACACACACACTCATATTTTTTTTTCCTGCAGGTAAGTACCATTTTTGGGGGTGTGGCATGAATCATACACTGAATTCTCTCAACACAATCCTGAAATAAGTCTTGTTAGAGTTGTGATCAGTTTCATTCTGCAGCAGCAGCATCAGTTTATTTCATCATGAGCAAAAGGTTCATGGTCTCTTCATCATAGTTTTGTCTTGAGAGTGATACGGAGGACAGAAAGCAATCTGAAACAGAGGAGGGCGTGTCGGAGCACTGATCACACACGCACGCACGTGCACACACACACACACACACACACACACACCTGTTTGTCCATGTTTAGTGTTCAATTTGAATGTATTATTTTGAACACACACTCACACAGACAGCGCAAGAAAAAAACTTGCTCATTTACGTGAGTATTCAATTTGCATCAGCTATTTTGAGCAAAATAAAGTTTGGGTTTTATAAAAAGTATTGTAAAAGACTTTTTTCCTTTTTCCTAACAAATTTATATGGATCAATTTAGACCTACAACACCTCAGATGTTACTACAGGTAATAATATAATATTCCAAAAAACCCACAAGCAATTTGTTTTAGAAAGTGGGTTCTAATATTAGCCTATTATAGTCAGATAGTATAATTATGCATTGTCTTCACTACAGGAAATATGAGTGAATTTAAAATTTTTTTAAAATGAAAACGAGTGGTATATTGTATGATGAAAGGTTTATGGGGTCATAAAAATAAAATTTAAGACCGTGTTTGCAAGGATATGTATGCATAATATGTTAGTTATGAAGCGAAAACAATATTGGAAGACAATGATTGTTTTTTGTGTATTTTAGGCTGAGTTAAATCATGGGTCAAATTTTACCTGCTAACACAAAAGGTGTCGGCAACTTTCTAACACATCACAAAGGTTAATTGGATACCTTGCAGCCAGACTGAACCAATCCATACGGAAGACATTTTGAGATAGCAGCCATTTTAACTTTTGAAAGTTTGAAAGAGGTGGTGTAAAATCACAAACCGCACATTGATGCAGCTTAATAATCTGTATCAAAACCTTATATTTGCTTTTGAAAAGAAAACATATCAATGTAAAAAAAAAAACTACTTTGAAATGGTTGGTTTGTTATGGCTCATGCTACATAATATATTGTAAAGCGAAAATGCTAAAGAAACCAATCCCCATGCTATGACATTTTAAAAAATAACAACAATTTGCTAAACAAAATTTAAAGCCAATTAATAGTTTTACACTTACTGAACTGATATGGACAGCTGTTGTCTGTGAGAGGAAATAAACCGCTCCATGAATTACCAAATACTTGGCCCAGGCTGACAAAGGTATCACGTGATGTAACTGTAGTCTCTGCAGTTTCAGAAGTCAATGCTCAGATGAAAAGAGCATGCCTTCTAGAAAAGACTACTGACACATGAATTTCATGAATTTTCTTTCAAATTAAATGTAATCAAATGGAATGACCAAACTTGGCAAGACTTAGTAACTTTCAAACACGACTATCTTCATACACCTTTAACAATGTTACATGTTTATAGTCTTCTTCATGGGAAATTAACACGTTCATCATTGAAATTCTACCGCCCTTCCAGGAAGTTTTCATATCTTCTCAGAAGAGCTGAACCATAGTAAACCCGAGGGAATTCCTGAGTACAATGGAGCCAGGCTGAGTGTGACTGTAGTGCAGGAGTCACAGACAGGAATCTAATGGAAGGGGTTTTCATCAACATCATTCTAATGCTCTTTACGCTGATACAAGCAGTATAATCCGCTGTCAGGGACTGCAGGTGAGGAAGGTTGGCCACTATGCTCAATATATGATTTTCAGTTAAGTTCATCACTGGGATCTCTATGCGCTGAACAGTATTATTTTGCAGCCTAACTTGAAGAGAGAAGCCATCAACGTTATGACAGTCAGAGCTCTTTGATACAAGTCATGAACTTCAAAAAGATGGCAGATTTCATACAAGGATTATGCGGCAGATACAAAGATGTAAGGTTTCTGAAGTAAAAAAGCTGTGTCTCAGTGTATAATGGAGTGGTTGGGTCACTTCAGCATTTAAAAATTTTTGACAGGAGCTGATAGTTCTCTTTGGCATCTTTATATCTGCCTGTTTAGGGCTCTGTGGGTCGGTGTTTTTAAGTGTTATTTGCTAATCAGTGCCACAGAGACCTATGCTGTTCGCTGAGTGTTCGGTTGACTCGGTACTTTAAGTTGCAAAACAGAAGACTGGACTACTATCAAAATTTTCGTGAATATGTGGGTTGGTTCGGTTTTCCTGCTAGGTATCGAACTGGAAGTAGCACATGTAGCTACTCTTTTGACCTCTAGATGGCAGTACCACACAAATATATTCCTTTCGTGTTCTCTCACGCTGTGCTAAATATGAACATTTCTGGAAAACGTGAATTTGCCGATTTTTGCCTTATACCGCATTGTGTGCGCTAATTGACGCCACCTGTTTATTGAATGGTGTTATTTAAAAAATTTAAAACGTTAAACGCAGGTTTACCCTTTGCTGAGCATAAAGCTTAAAATGAGTGAAAAAGTCTACCGCTTCTTGATGCAAACTGGACCATTCGTACTCTCCTAGAATTTATTTTAATTTTTGGTTTTGTTTTTATTGATTTGAAAGGTAATCACTTTGCTGAAAAACAGACGAAATCTCAATTAACTTAGTGCCATGGCAGGACCGTCAATATGGTCTAAAGGCTGATCACCCTCGAGGCTGTGCCGCAATACGTAGCTTGGCGGGATGAGTTACACTGGGCCGAGCATGTGTGTTGGAATCACTTGCCAGTATTGAAGCCCGCTCTTGCATTGCAAATACAAATGGATGCGCACTTCAATTGACTAGACCTAGCTTTCCCAGTGCTGGTTAACTGGAAGTGTGTGTGCGTGTCAGGGGAGTTCTTTAAGAAAGGCGTCTCTAAATAATTAGCGGACACTCAACGTACAAGTGCTGAGGGAAATCTGTGGTATCCGATGCCCCCATCTCCGTCACCAACCATTCTAAAGACACTAAACATAACACCCGCTGAGTTATTTTTGTATAAATGCTAAAATGGTCGGGGAATGGACACAAGAGGGCTAAAAAGTCATATAAAATTCATAAATAAAGACGACACGCCCGGAGAATTGTGAATATGAAATTGTTTATTTGATCTCAGGCGGCGTAAAACAAGTTATTGCTCGTGAAATGTACAAAACGTTACTGGATGCACGTTTTGCCCCTCAGTATTATTTAATAAAGTTGCACACAGTTTATGAACTCAGGGTTCATTCACTAAAATAATCTTCTACAAGTGATTCTGGAACATTCTGTGAGAGTAAAAAGATGAGTGCGGTGATGGTGGGTTGCCAGATCAGGCGAATTAGAAGAAGTAGAAGAAGAAGAATGACGATTATGGATTGACAGCTGTTCTCTGATCCCTCTTTATCATTGGGGACATGCCATTTCCTGTTTTCCCATTTTTGACATGTTGTGATATGGCTTGGTTTATTTTGGGATGGCTTCTTTTTTTTTCACGCCGACATCTACTGTTTCCTGAAATAAGTATTTCCCTAAGGGCCGTCTAGCCGCTCAACAGCAAGGGCAACTCAAACATATACACTGAGTTTCAGCATTTATTTATCCCACCAACGTACAGCTCTCAATTTTTTTTCAAATATTCTTTGGATCATGAAAGAGCAAGGGCAAATCCTGTGAATCCCTGATGTGAGTGTGACCCACTGTGAGGACCTGGAGCCAGAGGCATTGTCCTCCTGTAAGACTGTAAGACTGCATGTTCCTTTAATGCACCCAATCTTGCTACGAATGTCACTCACATTATTCTGCTTGAATATCAGTGGCGGCTGGTGAACTGGCGATAGGGGAAGCTCAAACCATCCCTTAAAAATATAATGATTGGTCATGACCTGTTTTCAATCATTTATTTAAATTACTACCACAGAAACTCTGAAAACTCTCAACATTCTCAGGTGTGGTCATTTTCATTAATAACGCATACCTGTCAACTTTGACACATTCGACGTGAGTTTTAGTGGCATATTTACCTTCCCCTTATATAAGATCATTTGAGACATCTTTATGCAATTCCATGGCTTCCAATGATCTTCCAATGATCAATGATCATGAAACACATGCATTGCTTCCAACCCCTGAGTAAAGAAAAGCGTGAGAAGTCCGGCGTCATCATCGGTTTACAATTACTAGTGGTGAAAACCACCGTAACACACGTGAAACTGATGAACCTCCATGCACAAGGACTTCAATTCCACACGAAATCTCTTACATACGCGTTGATTGAAAAATTGCTGACTGCAGCAGGGGAACATAAATATACCACTAAAACTCACACCGAATGCGTGACAGGTATGCGTTATTAATGAAAACTGGCCACACCTAATAATGCTGAGAGTTTTCAGAGTTTCTGTAATGGTAATTTAAATGAATGATTGAAAACAGGTCCTGACCAATCATTAATTTTAAGGGATGGGTTTGAGCTTCCCCTATCGCCAGTTCACCAGCCTCCACCGTTGAACAGTCATATTAAGAGTCATACATTCTGCACAGACTAATTGGTTTCAACGCCTTAGCAATCAGTCAACTATTTTTGCTGAAACTTCTCAGGGATTGTTGACACCAAACATGGACTGAAAAGGCCTCTTGCCACATGTCAGAACATCCCTGAGCCTGAAACAGTCCCTACTGTTTGCAACGGTATTGCCAGCTGACAAAAAAATGTTCTCACAATGTTACAACACTGAAAAATAAACATTTTAATGATATTGAAGAACACTTTAGGTTAGCAGGGTTTACATGAAGCCCAGTAAGGGAAGCTTGTGCACTCTCTAGGAACAGGTCTGTGCCATTATATAAATACTCGGTATGAACATTATATTCTGTTTGTAGCAGTTTCCTTCTTGTGTTAGTTGGATGGCAGGAAATGAACTGGAGGACTATATTTTCCAGAAGACAGGAGAAGAAGAATGGAGAGTAGGACCTTAATCTGCTTTGGATCACCTTGAAAACAAAGACAGGCAGGCAGGTTCTGTGCATTTAGCACAACAACACTTTATATCCTGTCATGAACTGCTGTCTAGATAGAACTTTCAGACACTCTTTTATGCAAATTTCCATAATAACTTATTCATCTAGTTAGTCTCATCCACCAGAGTTGATGAGACTCAACACTGAGAGGGACTATAAGAGAATTCTGAGTCACCTACTCTGGGGTACAGTAGTCTAACTCCAGCCAATCAGGGGAAAATGGGCCTGATCCAGCCAATGAGGAGCAACTCTGTCTGAACAAGCCAATGAAAAGTGCGAGTCTGACAGAGTTATTAAAGAGCCCATACACTTTAAAACAGGAGCTCTCCATGAAGTTCAGAAGAGGTCAAAGGGGCGACATGGTGGCTCGACACGTGAGCAGTTTTTTTCACAGAAAGTTAACAGTTGCATCGATGAATAAGGCATGAAATATGGTCCACAGCATGTACCTGATTAGGGATCGGGGCATTTGGAAAGTCGACAAAAGCTATTAATAACCTCAGCCATTATGGCTGCTGTGTTCCAAAGCAAAACGCCAGTTATATCTCCCTCGGCTACATTCCACGCATGCTTGTCCTGGCTGCCGGTGCCAAAGTTTGGGAAGTGAGCCGAACCCAGAGAGAGAGGAGGAGCTGGTCTGTACTCACAGGGATGAGGGCTGGGGGGTGAGGGGTGAGGCCTTTTTGGCTGGTAGGGCCAAGGCAACACAATACAGAATTTGTGCTTATAACCTGTTAATTGAATGTGCATAGTCAGATGAGAGATTGATAGAGGTATCACACATAAATTGTACAGATTTTAATGCACTCCTGTTTAGACTTACGATGCATGTACTAAAGAGACAGGTAAACGCGTGCTCACATGACTCAAATTGGTTCAAATGGTTCTCAGAAACCCCTCGCAGAACTGTGTCCAATACTTTCAAATCATAATTATATCCCCGAAATACGAGTTTAGAGGATATCATGGTTTCGCCCACCCACCGCCCGCCACGTCCGCAGATTTTAACCGTTAGCGCGATAACTCACCAAATACTTTACATTGGCTTCTCATTTTTAGCATATGGGTAGATATTGTAGAGAGGATGAACTGCTTAGATTTTGGGCAAGTATGCACTCCTAGGTTTGCCACCGGGTGGCGCTATATATTGAAAAAATCAGTTTTTAACCATATATCTGGAACAATTACTTACACAGACCTCAAATTTTCCTCATATTGTAGGTCTAGTAAAGGGGAATCTAATAAAGGGAGCTTCGAGGATTGGGGAATTTCGGGGATAAACCCCTTGCTGTCGGCCGCCGACAGCGTTGGCCTAGTTATAAAAGACAAATGCAACCAAGTAAATCACATCACACAATTGTGTATCTATAAAAATAACTTCATGCAGGTCTCTGTAGTTCACAGCTTCTCCCACTGAAATCTTACAGAGTGCTAAAATAACTGCTCTGTCCTCGGCAGTTTTAATGTGGGACCCACCTGCTCTGCAAAACTGTGCCAGAAGGACTGCAAACACAATTCAGCCACAAACAAAATTAACCAATCAGCATGAGAATGCGAGAGGGGGCAGGAAGAGGATCCTCCATTTATCTCTCCACTCCACTCATGTCCGCTGAAAATGTTTGGCCCATGAACCCAAAGCCTCGGCTCGTTTCGACTTATCATTTCATCCATCCTCGTCTCCTTGCTCCTCTCCTGACCTGCGCGTCAAGTGAAGTCCGCCATTTTATGACCAGAGAAGTCAGATGTTTATTCGAGGAGCTAGGAGCCAGGATTTTCCTATAGATGCATTGAGCCAAGGAACCCATGTGCATTCTTGATGGATGTAAAGCCCCTGAATGCGTCACTTATAAATAATCGACTAATATCCGCATCTGCAATGTCCGCTGTAATGTCCGTTACCGCGGCTTCAAACGGCATTAGAAGGAACAAGGACATTCCATCAGCATTCCATTCCATCACGTTTCCTAGATTCCTCACATCTTTACATCCTTCTCATAGTTCCTTTCCTTACAAGGAACTTCACTCATTGTCTCCTTCCTTTCCTTGCTTCTACCACCTGCCATCAAAGCGAAAAAGGAAAGGAAGGAAAGTGGTAAGTTTGTGATTAGAATGAGACTCATGTCTTCTATGGACACGGAAGGAGGGAGGGGCCAGTTCTCGGCGATGATGTCACAGGGCGGTGGCAGCGCGCACCCGAGCGGAGAGAGCTTGGCGGAACCGTCTCTTCAGCTCCTGCATGTTGGGGGATTTGGGGCGCGCCAGGTGCAGCCCCCAGCGCTTCTCCGAGGCCCCCGACCCCAGGGCCCGGCTCACCTCCTGACACAGCCGCAGGAAGGCCCCCTGGACCCCCTCTCCGTCCTCCCGCGCCGACACCTCGAAATAAGCCGCACCCAGCTCCGCCGCAAGCCCCTCCCCCTCAGCTGATGCCACCGCCCGCCCCCTCGGCAGGTCGCTCTTGTTGCCCACGACGATGACTGGGATGCCGCCTCGGGGGTGGATGTGGCGCACGTGCCTGTAGAGCGGGGTGACTGTGCGGAAACTTCCGGCATCCATGACAGAGAAGACCAGCGCGTAGCCGTCCGCCCAGTAGATGGAGCGATTAATCTGTTCCTGGCACTGAAGCACCTCCGCGTCGCCCTGCGGTGGGGAAACACGCGGAAAATATGTCCCTTCATCTAAACAAGAGCTCCACGCAGACGCACCCTTACAGTGTGTGGTATGCAGTGCTAATACCGCACTCACAGGGCCATACACTCCACTGGCACTTAGGGACTGTCTATAAAAAGCCTCAGCTGCTTATAACAGACAATTATGATTTCATCATGTGTGACTATTTGTAGCTTGACATAAGGGTCAGATATTCCAGACCATCTAAAGCAGAGAATCTGAGATCATCAAATCTGGACTGCAAATCCAAATCAGGACCTGATTTTCTTTTCCTTCAGATAATTTATTGTGCAATTTGTTCTCTTTTTTGACCAGTCTGTCTTCATATCTGACTCTAAGGTAAAGGGAAGGTGCAAAAGCCTGCAAGCCTTGGACCTAGAGGACCGTGATCTGAGGATCCCAGGTCTCAAAGGTTCAAAACTGCTAAGGCTGATATTAATGATGGAAAGTCATCTAAAAAAAAAAAAAAAACACTTTTTTTTTTTTTTTTTTTTTAATGTTGCGAGTATCAGCAACAATAAGACTGCCTTTATAACTTTCAGGTGTACAAAATTGTTTCTCAATGCCGAGGTTCACACTACATGGTTACTAGCGCTCTAATTTAGCTTCTACCCGATGTAACCTGTCGTATTCCTTTATAACTAAACGTCCAGTGAAAGTGCATGACCTGTACTTCCTCTACACCCCTAATGCTGCACACAGTGAACTCACACTACCAGGAACAACAAAGAAAAATAAAAGGAACATGTAATGGTATAAATACAAGATGTTAGGTCAGACTATGTCGTTCTATGTGGTGTTCAAAAGTTTTCAGAGCAGATATTCGACAGGCCAACCTGAAGCGAAACACAGGGTGTATCCTGAACTTGTAAAAACACTTGTTCTCCTTCGAGTTCAATTCCTCTCGAATATAAAGCCCCTGAAAGAAGGAAAAATAGCTCATTACAAAATTAATTCATGAGCTGACATGTCAGGATTGCACTGAATGAAAATGCATTGAGACAGAATATTATATCAAGATATAGTATTGTTATTATGAAAACAATACACGGCAGCAGTGTCAATTTCAGTTGAAGCTTCGATAATGTACTACTTCACATGAGAGAGAGGGAGAAAGGTATCGTTCACCTGTGTTTTCTTCATAGTCTCCAATGAATCTCCGTGTGAGAAATCGCACAATCAAGGCTGAAATATAAAAATAAAATGGGCAGTTCACATACATGGAGTCAGACTGATAAGTCGAAAGCTAAGTGGTGCTTTTCGAGTTCTTGACAAATATTCTGTCATTTTGATGTGTCCTTGGTTCCCTAGCGGACAAGCCTTCAAAACAGCAAATCAAAACGCATCATAAATGTATTTGTAGTAATACGTTTCGAAGTAAGTGCACCGTGTTCGCAAATTTCATTGGCTTACTATGACAAATCAGAAGTAACGGAGGGCAAAAACGTAATCATCATGACTGGCGAACGATTTAAATGTAAAACTCAAAAACGGTGCACTTATAAAGCAATAAATATGACAGACATTGGCATCTCGTTAAAATGACAATCAATTACCTGTTTTGGCATCTCGTTAAAATGACAACCAATTACCTGTTTTGCCAACGCCTCTGGCTCCAAGAACCACGATTTTCACATTCTTGTTGGACACGCAGTCAAGAGCGGGGCTCTCCGGTATAGGAAGCAGACCGTTCGATTCAGAGCTCATCTTAATGAAACTGACGAAAATAACAGCTTTTTTCAAGTAGCTAAAAATATGATCCTGAATGATGGTCACTGCATGTCCTTCATTGTCATCCGAAGTATCTGTCCAGATAGGAGGCAGCCTAGATTTCTCCAGAGCGCTTACTGAGATAGTATCGACTTCGAACTGTTCCCAGCCTGACTAATTTGAGATGAGTCGAAAATCCAGCGTTTGCTGCTGCTTGTTTGCACACTTCGTGTCTTTTCCGCGTAAATGCTCAGTCCACACAAACTGCCAACAAGTGGCCTGTTCGGCATGTCACCGTATCCTCAGCGAGAGTTGAGCTCCACGGATAGAGTAGAGGCGGAGATCGGAGTGTCCCCACCCCGCCGCCGCGCCTCTCTCTCTCTCTCTCTCTGTCTGTCTGTCTGTCTTAAAGGGCATCTAAAGTCGATTCTCAGACGGGACGTTGAACGTCCAATGTTTACAAACAAATCACTGGCTTTTGTTGACATCTTGCATTGTCACATGACCAATTTCATTTATCAACCAATGTTTTGTGCGCACGCGTAGATAATCCTTCTATTTCGGTGCGTTTGCGCAGGTGCAGCTCGCTGATTGGCCGATAAACAAAAACAATGGGAATCGACTTTAGATGCCCTTTAATGTAAAAGATATGGAATGTATCCCTACATGTGAGCTATTGAATAGCGTAATATTCCTTTCTTCTCGTAGTCTAGTTACAACGTTTATGTGTTTGTCTTGTTGTAGAGATCACGCTTCAGTTTTTATAAAATGACCTTGTGATTTAAACCAAGAAACACTGTCAAAGTCACCATTCAGTTTTCAATTTTCGGGGGATTAGTTGGCATTCAATAAACTGTGTTGCCAAAGCAAATATTAAGGCCCCACCAGATAGCCACTAAGTCTCCCTCTTATAATCGCAACAATGCCCATAAGTTGTTCCGAGTCACATCTCCATACGAAAGTAACCGTGATGTGTTTTGAAACTCATACAGATCTTCGACAACTTGAAGATAACAATCCATCGATTCGACGATTTTCAAAATCTTGGACGCGCCTGCTTTTTGGTGTTTTGAGATGCGTTTCATGGGCTCTTTGGCATTGGTTGGCTACTTTGAAATAGTGAGTCTTGTTGAATTCAGTTGGATTTTAAGAACGTTGATCTACATCATTAGGTTAGAGTGTGTTTCAAAGCAGGCCTCAGCGTTTTTATATTCAGTTAAGTTTCTCAATGAAAAATAATAATGTTAGACGAAGTAACAATACAACAAGCAACAAAAATAATCCGGAAAAACATCGCAGTGACTAGTGCAGTCGCTCCACACCAAGAGGATTCAAAATCTCGGCCAAGGACTTTCTGCATTCCAAATAAAGAGGAAAAGTATATTCCTACCTTGAAATGCAACCATGCACTACTGTAACGACTATAATTTGTTCGGAACAGCGAAGACTCCCGTAAATAATAAGATTCCAGTATCCCTTTCACCCAACAATCTGTAAGTCAAGGTCGCACTTATATACGAACGCATGAGCTGAGCTGAGAGACTGAATTTTTTGTAAACATTCCTACTTTTTATTCTTCTTAAAGGAAGTTTTCTCTAATGTCATCAGGTGACATCTTTACTTGCATTTGGGTTATGAGCGCATCTTCGTGCTGGCGATCAGATTTAGGTTTAAGTTTTTTGGTGTAGGAAGTTTCAGGGTATGATCTTACCGGTAGGGGGAGCTATAAGACTGTAAAATCATTATATTGGGACGAGGGATAACAGTACGTTTCCTCGGAACGTTGTGCGGCATAATATGAAATTGCTGCAGTTTCTACGCTGTGCGAGAAAACATATAGTTATTTAGTGCCCTTTAATAAAATCAGAAAATCTGCACTGTGGTCGCGTGTGTCGGTATATACTTTGACAACAAATCTAAAATAGCGGTGAACAGAACCAAAAACAGATAATGCGTTTCCTCTCTCAAAAAGGAAACAGCGGTCACGCGTTTTTCAGTAACATGATGCCATGAGCTCTCCAGTGATAATTACTGTGTTAGCCCAGTCTTTTACTCATCGAGAGCGGATGCGTTGCTTAATGGTGTTCTGAAAGTTTTAATTCAACTATTTCGCAAGCTTTTAAATTGTTGATTAGGTCATGTGGAAACCCAAGATAGTTTTTGATTGTCGAGGGTTATTATACGTTCACTTCATTTTATTGAAGCTTTCAAGGACCAGCAGGAGTTAAAATATTATGTGGTCAACAGATGTTTTGTGGCTTAAAGCAGGATAAATAAGTAAATAAACAACGCATTCAATGTTATGTCAGAGCAGCTTATGAAATAATGTTTTCTCACCCAAACTGTATTTATATTTTTGTACCATTCATAAGCTGTGACAGTTCAGATTTAATGCAGTTCTTCTTATTTCATGTAACAATTAATTAACAACTGCAACTCAACACACATATACTTAAAAAACACATAGATTATAGTCTTTATTGAGCATAAAATAATGTCACAAAACAATAAACTTTTTAATTTGCGAACTTCATAAATATGGAGGAAGAAATAAATTCTCTGTATAAACACAAATAATTCTGCTGACTGTGAAATGCACAACATATCATAATTCTGTGGTTTTTCATTTATCATCTTTGAGCTGCGCTGAAGCAGATGCAGCGAAACACTGAATACTGCAGAAATGGTCATTAGAAATGGTGGTCAGAATTGTTCAGTAGCCTTTGCACAGTGCAATATGGCCCAGTCCTATAGCAGAGAGACATTCTCCCACTGAGCATAGCTGACGGTACTCAAAGCCTGTCACTTCAAACAAAACATTATCTTCTGAAAGTGGAATTCTGTATGGAGACAGTGATTCAAACTTGATCGTTGAACCAGTCTGTAAAGTGAGGAACATTTACAGCAGCTTCCTTAAAAATTTGGAATTAAATATTTAGATTTTCACTGGCTAGCGATCTGTGCACATTTGAAACAATAATCAGCTTGCTAGCAAATGTTCACCGAACCACCATTTGCACACTTGGCCAGAAAGCTAGATATTGTACAAAGAAGCCAGCTGTTAGAACTCTTTCACTTTTAAAAAACAAGGTAAATGTGTTTGTGTCAGGAATTTACACTTCAGTATCATTTAGAGCTGGAGCAATAAATGTATAAAAACTGCATTGAGCATCCATTTATACACACGATCCAATACTGGTATTAACAGCCTCTGATAAAAAATTTAGAATGTTTTTCTTAAACCCAACACCCTTTCCCTCTCCCTCTGCCTCCCTCACTTGCATACTCTCTCACACACACACACACACACACACACACGTGCACACACACTCGTACATACACACATACACACACACACACACAAACACACACACACACAAACGCACACACACACACACACACAGATACACAGATAAGCGTGTCTGGGGCCGAAGAAGAACTTGGCAGCGGAATTAAGTTTGTCTTTATTGCACAACGACCGGGAGAAACATACACGTATGACAGAACCGGTGATCTGCTGACACGTGAATGTTAGTTAGCTTTGGCAACAAATAATATGGACTCTTGTATGAAGACCAAGGGGTAATGGAGTTCTGCTTCCTGGGTGATGTGTGGATGTTTCTGTTGGCCATGACTGCGAATGAATCACAGATCAGCCGTTACACCCTCGCCCTACCCAGTCCACGTCCCTTAGCGCGTCACGCAAGGGACCTCAGCACTGAACTCTGACCCAGTCTATTACACAAATGGGAGTGAAGTACATAACCTTCCGACAGCCATCTACATCATCGCCAACTTAATAATCTCAGTCCACATTAGCGGCAATCGGCCAATTCTTTCTCTCGGACACTTCTATCGGTTCCCATGGTGACGACACCTCGCGTGTGTCGGCGGAGAGAAGCTAAGGTGTCCCAGAACTCAGACATCTATTTACACCCTCCCCCCTTAACCCTTTCAGCACTGAGTACAGTAATAAGAGTTACCCATTGGATATATATGTCATATTTGAAACTGTAACACAGAATTGGCCCAAATTCAAGGGTTCCTGAGACTCATATGTCCCAACAGGATATTTAGAAACATTGAGGGACATGCGTAAGTGTCCTGTCAGTACTGTAAGGGTTAATGAGGTGTGCCCCCCGCAGCTGTGAGGGAGACTTCACACCGAGTTACGCTCGGCTCTGAAGTGCCGCGGCAAGGGGGCAGTTTGGGAAAGGGCTTGTGTCTGGACTCTGCCCTCCGTCACAGGGACATTTCCACGCTAATCAATCCCCATGTGAGAAAAACTATCAGCGCATAAATACCTGCCTCCATATTATATGGATTAAAAAAAAATCATAAATAAAAAACAGAGCCTCTGATTATTCAGTTTAGTTTTTTGTGATCACCAGTGATGTCAGCACAAACCTAAAACCAAGAGTCACCCAAGATAAACCTCCATCCACAAGGACTTCAATTCCGCGCGAGAATCTCTTACAAACGCGCTGATTGAATAATTGCTGACATACAGCACGGGAATGTGAATGTACACGGATAAAACAGAGTGCATTTGTATGAGTGTGTGTGTGTGTGTGTGGGTGTGTGTGCGCACGTGTCTGTGCGCATGGGAGTGACAGCTCCCTCTACAGGGGCAGTTGGGTCATACACTGTTCTCAGAGCTGCTGGTCTTCCTGCTGAAGAAGTCCCAGAAGTTTGGGCTGTGCGGTTTCTCTGTGTCCTTTGGGGATAGCGGGAGAGGGGAGGAGTCAGGATCCATTCCTAGGCTGAACAGCACAGTCCTCTCTGCTGGCGAGAAGGCTCCGCCCATGGCCCCGCCCCCACCTGGCGGCTCCTCCTCCCCAGGGCTGCTTGTGGGGGTTTGGTTAATGACAGGGGGCGTGGCCCGGGCCAGGCTCAGCAGGTTGTGGTGGGAGCGGAACTGCCTTACTTGGTCGATGGACCTCTGGGGCCTGTTCGGCGTAGTGCCTGAGAAGAAAAAAAGTTGTAAGAAAGAATTCAGGCACTTGACTCCACTCTGCATCCCCTGCCATATTCACAGAACAAGTAGTTAGCAAAATTAACGTGTTCCAACTGGGAGAAACTGTTCACCTAAATCTCCAAGTTGTGATGTTGTGTAATGAATATGTAACCTATCATACGGCTCTTATATCACAGTGTCCAGTCATGTACCTTTATTCAGAGGCCAAAACTGCCCCCCCTACCCAGTCAGGCCATCTCACTATCCCTCTAAGGCATGTCTCACACCAAATTATGCGCCCCAAACACCACGCCCAATCCAAGCCTGGGGGCTGTTTCAATAACCGCAACAGACCGGCCGACCCAGTGACGGACTACTACGGATTGGATCGGACAAACCGTCTTTTTCTGGGTGTTTCAATAAACAGACTGTCTTCCTCCAATCTGTTCGGACTGTCTAACGTTCTGGGACCACTTGAGAGTTGTTCTAGAACCCGGTCGGACAAAAAATATAAGGCATCACTGTTTGATGTTGCCTGAAGGCACAGACAGCCCAAAACATTTAGAGAAAGGAAAGACAGCATAACTAATGCCCGAGAAATGGATATACACCCAGAAACGGGGCTCTGTTAAATCCATGAATGAATTTTTTGAACATCCACACATAATTTATATACAATGTATGAATATTTCACTTTTAAATCATTAGTGCCGTTATCCTGAATTGCAACAAAAAGTTGTATTTTCATTCAGGCTATGTGAACACTAATGGGACATTGCCTTCAGAGCGGTCTCAGCATGGCTCTTAGCGGTTGCTATAAATCATCGTATCCGTGGTGCTAATGTGAGATTGAGGGTGGGGCTCCGTTTATCGCCCGTCTTTAACTTAACTCAGGTCTTTAAAATGAGCTATTGTGACAATGTGAATGTTTTAAAGCCTTTTGTATGATGAATAGCTTTGTCACGTGGCAACTCGATAGCTACTTGTAACTTCTAGTTGTTTTGTCGATTCACGTTTACGTATTGTGAATATTTAAATGCCAAATAGCAAAGCTGTGCATCATTGAGGTGTAAATTATCATGCAACTTCGAATGGACAGTGATGAGCAGTCTGTCCGTGTCGGACGTACTATTTTCATTTTATTGAAACACCTGAAGGACATGGTCTGTCAAAGGCCTGACTTTTCACTCGATGGATGGTCTGACTCGGTTGGACAAGTTAAGTTTATTGAAACCTGCCACTGGTCCCTTATTCAAACGCCCTTTCCCAAACCTCTCCCGCCCCACCAGAACTTCATGCCGAGGGTCCCTCTGTGTGAAGATTCCCTACCAGCCATTTAGGGCACTCCTCATCAAGGGGGAGGGTATAAATACAAAGTTTAAGACACCTAAATCCACCGGGAAACAGGAGAAGTCATTATCATGACTAACAACAGATGCGTGCGATCGGTACAATATAATCGGCCCACCTCTGGTAAGGGAGATTGCAACTGGGAAGTCAGCATCGATACAGACTTGCTGTCGGAGGGTTTAACAATTCACTCCCTCTCGCCGTTAATGGGATTTTGGGGAAAAAAATTCAACATGGTGGTCCCTCCACATAAACGTGCAAACGGAGGGAGGAGTGGGTTGGGCCAGGGTGTAGTTGGTGATTTCTGATAGAGCCAGAGACCAAAACACCGACAGTTGCCCTTACATACTCATAAACCAAACCCCCCTAAAATAATGTGCACATGTTCATAGACCACACCCCCAACCAATCATTTTCCCCGATTCAAAGGCCACTCCCAACACAATCATGTGCCCTAATTCATAGACCACACCCACACCCAATCATGCGCCCTTATTCGCGGATCACACCCCCTCAACCAATCACGTTTCCTCATTCAGGGGCCACACCCCTCTGTCCCAGCCACTCACGTTTGGTGTTCTGGTTGAGCTGCAGCAGTCGAAGGAAGACCTTGCTGCTGAGGCCGCTGTCGGTCGGGAGCTCGGAGAAGAAGGATGACTGGGGGTCCAGGGGCGACTGTTCCCCGCTGGACGGCCCCCCAGATGGGAACTCCCTCTGGCCGGCCTCCACCTCCACTCTCTGCTGGCCGCCACTGTGGCGGAGAGAGGGGGGCGGAGGTTAGCGAGTGGGGTTAACGCTGCCTTTAAGTGCTGCCACACGTATCATATATATTTCTGAGCTGAGCAGCTAGGAATGATCCGCAAACGGCGTAACTACCGGCAGTAAACGTAGATTTTTGATACTCAGTGTTACGGAGCTGAGTCGTCATAGCTCAGCGGCAAATGCCGCAATAGTATAGAGTTGCATCGATATATTGATATTTTACGGCAGTTACATTCGCAGTTACTATTTAGCATGCAAGCACTTTTTACGTTTATTTTTGTCGTCATGTGTTTTGTGCATATACTTGTAAGCATTCGCAGGCACAGATTTTTCAAGTGACGAGCCAGAGGATAACATGCTGACATTGACTGTCGATTTTTCTTTTTTATTTCGGATCCAGAGCACTCAAACGTTCGACGTAATGTCCAAATCAGGATTTCCGAGCTCTGAAGAGGGAGTTTCCCATGAGCACTTGGAGGCAGCGTAAGACACACAGCAGCTGGGATTCGGGGTCTCGGATCTCATGTTCCAATGCCAACTGCTTACTTTTCATACCTCCCTTCCTTTACTTGCCTCCTTCCTCGCTCACTTCCTTTATCAGCAAAGGAGTCGAGAGTATCACTGAGAAGTGAATTTGTGAAATGGAATACCCGTGCGCCTTAGAAACATCAGTTATAAGTGATGTCAGTTACAGGCATGGCGGGTGGCTAAAGGGGGGAAAAATTCTTCCTCAAAGCACTTTCTCGAATTCCCTTTACTCAAGGTAACTTTGGGAAACTCCCCACTCCTGTTTCCCAACGATCCAGTTCCAGGTCAGATGGAGGGAAAGGAAGGAAGGAGGTGAAAACGAGTGACCAGGAAAGTCTTTGGACTCTATATCTCCTAACCTTAGCTTCCTGCGTAGGAGGTAGTTGATGATTTCGGGGTCCGACTGCAAGAGGCTCAGGAGCACCTCCTGCTGTAGGGCTGCCGAGACCTGCAGGAACACAGCGGAGTAATGTCAAGCAGGAGTCTGTATATTCTGTGCAGGTGTGTGTGTGTGTGTGGGAGCTCTGTGCAGGTGTGTATGTGTGGGAGCTCTGTGCAGGTGTGTATGTGTGGGAGCTCTGTGCAGGTGTGTATGTGTGGGAGATCTGTGCAGGTGTGTGTGTGTGGGAGCCTCTGTGCAGGTGTGTGGGAGCTCCAGTGTGTATGTGTGGCAGCTCTGTGCAGGTGTGTATGTGTCTGGGAGCTCTGTGCAGGTGTGTATGTGTGGGAGCTCTGTGCAGGTGTGTATGTGTGCAGGTGTGTGTGTATGTGTGGGAGCCCAGCAGGTGTGCAGCTCTGTGCAGGTGTGTATGTGTGGAGCTCTGTGCAGGTGTGTATGTGTGGGAGCTCTGTGCAGGTGTGTATGTGTGGGAGCTCTGTGCAGGTGTGTATGTGTGGGAGCTCTGTGCAGGTGTGCATGTGTGGGAGCTCTGTGCAGGTGTGTATGTGTGAGAGCTCTGTGCAGGTGTGTATGTGTGAGAGCTCTGTGCAGGTGTGTATGTGTGGCAGCTCTGTGCAGGTGTGTATGTGTGGGAGCTCTGTGCAGGTGTGTATGTGTGGCAGCTCTGTGCAGGTGTGTGTGTGAGAGCTCTGTGCAGGTGTGTATGTGTGAGAGCTCTGTGCAGGTGTGTATGTGTGGAGCTCTGTGCAGGTGTGTATGTGTGGGAGCTCTGTGCAGGTGTGTATGTGTGAGAGCTCTGTGCAGGTGTGTATGTGTGAGAGCTCTGTGCAGGTGTGTATGTGTGGAGCTCTGTGCAGGTGTGTGTGTGTGAGCTCTGTGCAGGTGTGTATGTGTGGGAGCTCTGTGCAGGTGTGTATGTGTGGCAGCTCTGTGCAGGTGTGTATGTGTGGGAGCTCTGTGCAGGTGTGTATGTGTGGGAGCTCTGTGCAGGTGTGCATGTGTGGGAGCTCTGTGCAGGTGTGTATGTGTGGGAGCTCTGTGCAGGTGTGTATGTGTGGGAGCTCTGTGCAGGTGTGTATGTGTGAGAGCTCTGTGCAGGTGTGTATGTGTGGGAGCTCTGTGCAGGTGTGTATGTGTGGGAGCTCTGTGCAGGTGTGTGTGGGAGCTCTGTGCAGGTGTGTATGTGTGAGAGCTGTGCAGGTGTGTATGTGTGGGAGCTCTGTGCAGGTGTGTATGTGTGGGAGCTCTGTGCAGGTGTGTATGTGTGTGGAGCCTGTGCAGGTGTGTGTGTGTGGGAGCTCTGTGCAGGTGTGTATGTGTGGGGAGCTCTGTGCAGGTGTGTATGTGTGAGCCTGGGAGCTCTGTGCAGGTGTGTATGTGTGGGAGCCTGCAGGTGTGCAGGTGTGGTGTGTGTGTGGGAGCTCTGTGCAGGTGTGTATGTGTGGGAGCTCTGTGCAGGTGTGTATGTGTGAGAGCTCTGTGCAGGTGTGTGTGTGTGTGGCAGCTCTGTGCAGGTGTGTATGTGTGGGAGCTCTGTGCAGGTGTGTATGTGAGGGAGCTCTGTGCAGGTGTGTATGTGTGGCAGCTCTGTGCAGGTGTGTATGTGTGAGAGCTCTGTGCAGGTGTGTATGTGTGAGAGCTCTGTGCAGGTGTGTATGTGTGGAGCTCTGTGCAGGTGTGTATGTGTGGGAGCTCTGTGCAGGTGTGTATGTGTGAGAGCTCTGTGCAGGTGTGCATGTGTGGGAGCTCTGTGCAGGTGTGTATGTGTGAGAGCTCTGTGCAGGTGTGTATGTGTGAGAGCTCTGTGCAGGTGTGTACATGTGGGAGATTTAGCTCCATTACAGGGTATCAGGGAATGGGACACAGGCTCCGAAAGGTTCCTGAAGCTTCCGGAAGATTTGGGATGGCTCCCTCTCTCTCACAGACTCACTCTCTCTTCTTTTCTATCTCTCTCCTCTCTCTCTCCCCCCTCCCTCTCTTCCCTTGTTCCCTCTCTCTCTCTCTCCCATCCTCCCTCCCGCTCTGTCTTCCTCACTCTCTCTCCCCATCTCTCCCTCCCTCTCTCACCATGAACAGTAGTCTGTATTTCTGTATCAGAAGGAGGGTGACGGCGATGACGGCGGCGCTGTCCTCCACGTTAGCGCGAAGCTCCCTCTCTGAGCTGCGCTCTCGCTGCAGCAGGTTCGGCCCGAAGATTACCGCCAGGTTCATGGCGGTCATCATGTTCCCCGGTATCTGCGGGAAGGGGTACATCGTGAGAGGATGGTTCGTGAAAACACAGCCACTCAGTTAATGGACTTCCTGAGGCAAAGGTCACAGGCGAGGCATATCCTGTCTCTCATGGTAATGGATGGATGCAGTCATAGCATTACAAAATTATTCTAATAAACATCAGTAATTCAAGTAACTTAAGTTATTATTGATGAAAATGTTTACACTGCCAATGATGGCGTTATTTGTCTAATTTTGGGAAATGTAAGGATGAAAGTCATACATAACGATGTCCCTTTCAATCCTCAGCTTTTCTCACCTTAATGGTTCTAAAGGTAATTAAATCACATTCCTCAAAAACTACAGGCTTTACACACTCCTTTGGCTATGGGGTCAGGTGTTAAGACTGCTTGACCAAACAGTGGCTCTGATTGTTAGGTCACGTAACCAGGAAAAATAGAGCGAGGACTGGTTTTGGATTTGAGGGTCCGCTTCGATGACCCCTCTCTTGTGGTCTTACCTGTGTCCACAGTAAGATCACTGCAGCTGTCGGGCCCTCAAGTGGGGCCCTTAAACCCCTCTGGAGTACAATTGCAAATAAGCGAGTAGAATGTTCTTGATGGAACATTCAGATGCTGATGTAACAGTCTTAACAGATAGCTCAAAGCAATGGATGTGTGGAATATTGACAAATTTTGAAGTAAAGAATTCCACAAAGTCTTCTCTTCAAACAGAGATCAAGAACATTAACATTTTTTGAAAAAAAAGGCATTCCAAAAATATAGGGGAGACTGGGGTCTGATTAGCCATGAGGACCAATTAGCCATATCACGATTTTGCCAATTTTAAGCAGCTCTGACATCTATTGATTACAAATATGTGATATGCCTCATCGGACCCCAGTGTCCCCTACTCTTCAAAAAGGCTGACTTTAAGAACCCTGACAAATTCTGAAAGAAGCATTCCAAAAAAATCTACTTCTCACAGGATTAACCTCACACTGCTCCAGGTGGGCATTACCTTCCTTCGTCCAATCAACTCTGAGTCACCCGGCATAAAGCCGCTAGCTAACTAACAGTAATGCAATGTAATGGCCTCCATGTTTATCCCTAGAAGTACTGCGCACAGCTGGGTGACCGTGTGTGCCCCTGTAGCGGGTGTATCTGGCTGACCTGCTGGTTGTCGGGGCCGACGGTGTCCTGGGCGTGGCGCTGTACGGAGTGCAGGAGCGTGAGTAGCCGTAGGAGCGTGTCGCAGTTGCACGGCGGTAGGAGGAAGAGCAGTTGCTGCAGGTAGGTCAGCTGATCAGCCCCCCTCAGACCTGCAGGAGAGAGAGAGAGAGAGAGAGAGAGAGAGAGAGAGAGAGAGGGATGGCACACAGCCCAAAAGTCGCCCTGTGATGGGGCTCCAGAGAATATGGTCACTGTCTTCCTCCTTTTTGTAGCTCACTTCATACCATATATTAAGCTGAAGGACATTAACCAAGGTGAAAAGTTCATGGGTCAAAGGTCAACCAGTGTGTCTCTTTCACCAAAGGACTCAAGACAGTTGATTTGACTAATTGTCTCTACCTCCTGACGGAAGAATTGTGTTAATCTGTGGATCCAGTGGACGAAATATTGGGGAGAACGTCCTGAACTTGGAATCTCCGCCTTAATTGTATAGCTGCTTTTTTAAAGGAACCTCCACGCCACATGCTCAACTTGTGATAAAAATGAATTGCAGTCAACAGAGAGGCATTAATCAACATTTTTAGCCTTAGTCCATTTACTTCCCTTGATTGTCGTTACAAGGTTATCATGTAGCACGGAGAGTCCCTTTTCATGGAGTTTTCCAGATCTCCACTGCAGCTCACTCAATGGACCTCAATGGTATCATTATTTTTGTATCTTAAAGGCTTCACAAATTTCAAGCTGAAAAGGTCAGTGGGGCGTCTTCTTTCTGTGAATCAGAACATGGCTACTCAAGAGCACTCATACAGACTGTGTTCTGCACAGTTTCACAGAAAAATACTTTCAACTCAGGGAAAGTCTAAAAGAACGCTGGTGCTCTGGGATGCAGTGCCTACATTGTTTTTAAAAATTGTCTCAATCACCACGTTACTTTGCTTCGCGAGACCGACTACCATCCACTGTTTTTACAACTACTATGATAAGAAAACTGTCATTTGGATGTAATGCGCTGTTGACTACCTCGTAGAAAATTCAAACTTAAACCACTCTAAGCGAGCCAAAGTCATTTATGTCGCCTGTTCTACACTCAGACGAGGTTCTCCCAGCTAACCAGCCATCATAGTCAGCTAGGCTGCCAGTCACCTGCCATCTTATTCAGCCGACTTTGACTGGCTTTCCGCAGCCGGACACTGGTTTTGACCAGCAATGACCAGCAATGACCAGTCCCAGACCAGCAATTACCAGCTAAAGAAATGGAAAACTCAGCATGAACCATCATAGAATCCCAGAAGATTACAGCTGGAATTCTCAGCAGGGTGTGTGAGGGTGAAAGAGGGTCACGAGTAGGAATGAAAGAGGAAGAGGAAGGAGGGGTACTGTTTGTGTGCAGGAAGGCCGTGTAGAGCTGGCGGGGGAGCAGGGGGTCAGGCAGGTCCCGGAGGAATTCCTTCAGCAGGGCAGCGATGTCATGCACGTTCTGCTCTGCGCCCAGAACCACATCCACACCCAGGTCAAAGTCCTCCCGCAGCTGTTAGACACGCACATATGCACATATACGTACAGGAACACGTGCAGACGCGTGCATTTTCACATACGCACACATTCATACACATGCATGCATACACACACATAAACATACACATGCATGCATACACGCACATAAACACACATGCGCACACATATTCATAAACACACGCATGAGCACGTGTACAAATACACAAACTCGCACAAACACGAGCGCATTACAGAAATGCACGTACACAGAGAGAAAACACGCGCACACGTGAACACACATCCATAACACAAATGCACGTACATATGCACATAAATACATACATACATGCACAAAAATGTATGTACACACAGAAACACGTAAGCGCATGCAAACACACAAGTAACACACACATTAATACATGCACAAACACACACATGCATGTATATCCACACAAAAAGGAACATACACTGTTATAAACTGACTGGATTTAACAGTTAAATTAGCGCATTGTCTCCTTGTTATTTTAACAGTAAGTAGAGTCCTGCGCACATTTAACTGCGGTTTACAGTTAACATACGCGGAACCTCTGTTATAAACTGTTATAAAATTACAGTTAAGATAACTGGCAAAAAAGGTGTCAGTTTATGACAGTGTACAAGAATAACGATAATATATGTCATGGAGAATTTCAAAAATCAACTTCAAAAATGATGATTAAGAGTCAGCAGGTTACCTGTTTGATTCTCTTTTTGGAGCTGGAAATACGAAAAATCCCCAAAGTCTGTAGACCTGAAGAAGGAAGCAGACCAGTCAGACACACACACACACACACACACACATACACACAATGTACAAACCAGTCAGACACACACACACACACACACACGCACGCACGCACGCACACACACACACACAATGTACAAACCAGTCAGACACACACACACACACACACACACATATACACACAATGTACAAACCAGTCAGACACACACACACACACACACACACGCACGCACGCACGCACGCACACACACACACACACACAATCACACAATGTAATAGTACATGATTTTCAAACTCAATGAAGTAGTGTAACACTGCTAACTTTACAGACACAGACCAACTTTACACTGAACTGACGTCTCGGTCAAACAACCTTCATCAAAACTCGAACTCTGAGTTCTGATGAAAGTCGTTTGACGGAAACATCAGTTCAGTATAAGGTTGGTGCGTCATTTGTAAAGTTAGCAGTGCTGCCCTGTTCCTTGTTTAATTTGACCTTTACTCAGTTTTGAATGGCAGCACCTACAAAGATTTACACAAGGGTGTGAAGATACTCACTTTTTATTCATAGTACATGATTTATAAACTTTATTTACCTGTCTCTAACCAGTGACTTCCCCAGCCAATAATGTCCAGACAGTATGATATCACAGCAGTGGCCTTTGACCCCAGTCCAGGAATGGCACAAACGCTTCTAATTTTGTACAGTCTAAACTCTAAATTATTAGACTGTTAATCAAGTGCCTCTCAGCGGCACAGTCCAGCACCTCCACCGGGCCTCAGAAATGATCATTAACAAGGAGTCGGAGCATGTTCTTCTGAATGTTTTTTTTTTTTCAGAATTATAAGTCAGTGTTCTCAAACGGTTGCATAAGAGATAAGATACTGTACCCAGTGGGGTAATTAATTTGTCCTCGGCATTTCACCTCTACTAGGTATTCAGGAGCAGGGGGCAGCCACAGTCCAGCACCCAGGGACCAACTACAGTGCTAAAGCCAGAGCCTTGGTCAGGGACACTGGTAAGAGTGTTCCTATAGAGCATGTCTTTCTAAAGCCAGAGCCTTGGTCAGGGACACTGGTAGGAGTGTTCCTATAGAGCATGTCTTTCTAAAGCCAGAGCCTTGGTCAGGGACACTGGTAGGATTGTTCCTATAGAGCATGTCTTTCTAAAGCCAGAGCCTTGGTCAGGGACACTGGTAGGAGTGTTCCTATAGAGCATGTCTTTCTAAAGCCAGAGCCTTGGTCAGGGACACTGGTAGGAGTGTTCCTATAGAGCACGTCTTTGTAAAGCCAGAGCCTTGGTCAGGGACACTGGTAGGAGTGTTCCTATAGAGCATGTCTTTCTAAAGCCAGAGCCTTGGTCAGGGACACTGGTAGGAGTGTTCCTATAGAGCATGTCTTTCTAAAGCCAGAGCCTTGGTCAGGGACACTGGTAGGAGGGTTTCTATAGAGCATGTCTTTCTAAAGCCAGAGCCTTGGTCAGGGACACTGGTAGGATTGTTCCTATAGAGCGTGTCTTTCTAAAGCCAGAGCCTTGGTCAGGGACACTGGTAGGAGTGTTCCTATAGAGCATGTCTTTCTAAAGCCAGAGCCTTGGTCAGAGACACTGGTAGGAGTGTTCCTATAGAGCATGTCTTTCTAAAGCCAGAGCCTTGGTCAGGGACACTGGTAGGATTGTTCCTATAGAGCATGTCTTTCTAAAGCCAGAGCCTTGGTCAGGGACACTGGTAGGAGTGTTCCTATAGAGCATGTCTTTCTAAAGCCAGAGCCTTGGTCAGGGACACTGGTAGGAGGGTTTCTATAGAGCATGTCTTTCTAAAGCTAGAGCCTTGGTCAGGGACACTGGTAGGAGGGTTTCTATAGAGCATGTCTTTCTAAAGCTAGAGCCTTGGTCAGGGACACTGGTAGGAGTGTTCCTATAGAGCATGTCTTTCTAAAGCCAGAGCCTTGGTCAGGGACACTGGTAGGAGGGTTTCTATAGAGCATGTCTTTGTAAAGCCAGAGCCTTGGTCAGGGACACTGGTAGGAGTGTTCCTATAGAGCATGTCTTTCTAAAGCCAGAGCCTTGGTCACGGACACTGGTAGGAGGGTTTCTATAGAGCATGTCTTTGTAAAGCCAGAGCCTTGGTCAGGGACACTGGTAGGAGTGTTCCTATAGAGCAAGTCTTTCTAAAGCCAGAGCCTTGGTCAGGGACACTGGTAGGAGTGTTCCTATAGAGCATGTCTTTCTAAAGCCAGAGCCTTGGTCAGGGACACTGGTAGGAGGGTTTCTATAGAGCATGTCTTTCTAAAGCCAGAGCCTTGGTCAGGGACACTGGTAGGAGGGTTTCTATAGAGCATGTCTTTCTAAAGCCACAGCCTTGGTCAGGAACACTGGTAGGAGTGTTCCTATAGAGCATGTCTTTCTAAAGCCAGAGCCTTGGTCAGGGACACTGGTAGGAGGGTTTCTATAGAGCATGTCTTTGTAAAGCCAGAGCCTTGGTCAGGGACACTGGTTGGAGTGTCTCTGCAGTGAATGTTTTTTGGATGGGTGAAACTGTAATACTTAGAGGGAACCCACTTGTACACATGGAGAACATACAAACTCTACGCAGAGAGGTCCTGACCAGCCAAGGCTCGAACACGGAACCCCCTTACCGTGAGACAGCAGTGCTAACAAGTGTGCGACCATTTTTTGCCTTTTTTTAAAGTTACCAACTTTTAGCTACCAGAAGGGACTGTGAAATCAGTCTTACAATGTGCAGATGTAGTAAGATGTGACCTTATATTTCACTCAGCATCAATGCAAAAGTCCATTCACACGTATCCCTTACCTTCACATTCACTAATATCTCATCTGCGCAGCCGTATATTAACTCATTTTCTGCACATCCACACATCAGGCACATAAAGCATACAGATAATGATGTATGCTTACAACCCTGTGCATTAACACCCAGCAGATTTGCGCACGCTCTCACACGGCTGGAACGTAGCTGCGTTTCCCGGACCAACCAATGGCGGGTCAGACCGCCGCACAGACTCACCGTGGGCCTCGATGTGGCGGCAGCACAGCTCCACCACGCGCGGCACCTGCCGGTAGATGGGGTTCAGGCTGAGCTTGGCCTGGGTGCGACCCGCCGCCTTCTTTGCGTCCAGCTCGTGCGGGTGACTGAGCTGCAGCGCCTCCAGCAGGCGAGACTGACTCTCTACGAGGTCAGAGATGCAGTCCACAGACAGCCCACCCTGCAGTTACAGCACATTTCAACACAACAATCACTTCCTCTATTTCTAGCAATACATTATTATTTCATTCTAAACAGAAGCGCTCAGAGAGTGCATACCCTATTCTTATTGTGCCTGGGACTGCCGGGCTAGGCTATCATGAGCAAGGTGTCCGGGATACTATCACTAAAACCAATCAAGTGCTAATATCCTCCCCACAGGCAGTATTCAAGTCTCCTCTAATTTGTACAACACTTTTCATCGAAGGACTTCCACATAAAACAAGAGCACTCAGAGAGCGCGTACCTCTGACAAGGCCCGGCAGTCGCCCTCGTGTCTGGGACGCACAAGAGTAGCCTTATTATGAACCACCACACAAGTAAATAAAAAAGTCCCGAATCCAGAATTTGACCTGAATCACTCCCAAAATTAAATCACTTCTAAGTTAGGCCACGACACACCCCTGGAAAACAATGTTCTAAAAATCCGTTCATAACTTTTGCCGTAAAGTTGCTAACAAACAAACATACTTACCCACAAACCGAAGGCAAGACATAAGCTCCTTGGAGGAGGTAAAATAGCACAGTTGACGCTGTCCCACACTGGCATTTTAAATGCAGTGTCGATTCAATGAGTTTACGTCTTTCAAATCATGTTGCTCAAGGCCACAGCGTCAGATGACACTGAAGGATGGAATCTAGGTGGCCTTCAATCACCAGATATGCTTCCACTGGAGCATAGTTTGGAGAGAGTAAAGCACTCAATGCGCCCCCATTTAATAGCTTCATTTAGAACCGAACTCTGGAACTTTTTGTGACTGCCAGTGTCCGCGGGATGTCACTAAATCCTCTGAGGCTGAAAAACTACAGATAGATGGTAACTTTTGTTTAACTTGGAAATCCATATTGAGAGAATCTCTTTTGTCAGGGACTCTGACATAAAATACTGCCAACGAACTTGACCGTCGACAATACAGTTACAGACACCGGATGGGAAAATAGGACATCAATTTAATAGTAAGTAAATAGTAGGGCTTAAAAGCTGGACCCTACTTTTGTCTCCAAGTCTGGAATAATGTTAATAAACTGCATGTTATGAATCTTAATGCCTTTAAATTGTTCAGGAGAATAAAACCCAACCCGTCCACGGTGGTTTACTAATGGGGTTCGAAACATGCAATCCCCAACAGCATTTAAGCGGACAGCATACAGTGTAATCCAGAAAAGTTTACTTCACAATTTCCTATAATTAATGCAACTCTAACCACATTAAAATTATAGATCGGACACCTTTTTCCAAAGAGACAATTGATTAGGCTGAGTAGGACCTAGCCAGCCTGCGCAATGTGGGGTTAAATGTTGTACTCAAGGGCCCAACAGTAGCACTGATCGCTATTGTGGTTGCACTGTGGCTTGAATGGCAAACCCTTAAGCGCTAGATTAGCATCTTAGCTGCTGGACTACAGGCCAGTGTGAACACGTACACATTCTGAGGCTGGGGGGTGATGGTGTGTGGGGGACTCACCCTGCGATGGGAGCGGAGGGGCGTAGCGGGAGGGGTAGATGAGTGGGGACAGGCAGTGGGGTCCCGTGGAGAGGCGGGGGGGTGGCGGGGTCGGGTCCAGGCAATGCTGCTCCTCCTCTGGGCTGCGGAGGGTCCACACGTCGGCTTCCACCTCCGGGCTGTCCCTGCGGCTCTCCCGTAGGGCGTCCTGCCTCCGCTTCAGCGCGCGGTCGTTAGTGATCACCTGCGCCAGCCGGATCCCGAAGGCCTTGGGTGCCTTTTCTGGGGAATGAAAGAGAAATGAGAGGCCGGGCGAGGAGGGGGAGGGAGCAGTGGAGAGGAAAGAGGGCAGAGCAGAGAGGAGGAGAGGAGACAGGAGGGAAGGGAGGAGAGATGGAACACTGCTCCTCGTCTCCTCGAGATGCTCGTAAGGGACTGGAAGATCCCCCATGATGGTAGAGAAGGAACGGTTTCTTGCTCATGGGAGGAAAGAGGCCGTGAGGAAGCATAAGTTAAAGTAATGAAAAGCACCCATGGTCACTGTTTTCAACAGCTTATAACCTTTCTTTCTTCCTTCCTTCCTTTCCTTTTGTTACCCAGAAATTAAACTGTTACCCTTCCAGCCGATTGCCCCCGTATTTACAGACGGATATTCTGTGGCGTGCCATCAGAGGTATAGAAGCCTCTTACCTTTTGATGCATAACTGCTCTCAACCTGTTCCCATTTAAGATCACCTGCTCAACAGTCACACAATTTATTACCGCAACTGCGACAGTCAGTGGGGTGAGGTATTGTAATTAGTGCGGTTTGTTTGTCTGTTTGTTTTTTTGTGTGTCCATGTGTTAACAATCTAGCATCTACACTGTTGCATTGATTGACTTCAAACTTTCATAGTAGGTGGGCAACGGTCCGTAGATCACCTGATTAAATTTTGGGAGTGGTCAGGTCAATGTCCAGGTCAAGGTCATCGGAAATGCCAAAGTAGTTTTTTTGCGACAACTTCCTTCAAATTCATCCCATTGACTTCAAACAATACCTAAAATGTGCATCTTTCAATTCTGCTTCCAACGGTATGCTGCATGATAGGGTAGCGTTGATAGTCCCTGTAGCGGTTGGGAGTTAATTGTCGGGGGGGTCAAGGTCATCGGTGAAAATAACATATTTTCCATTATAACTCAAAAATGGTTGCAAATAGACAGATGTTTACTATTATGAGCAAA
Organism: Gymnothorax javanicus; assembly: GCA_029692085.1. Classification (NCBI taxonomy): domain Eukaryota; kingdom Metazoa; phylum Chordata; class Actinopteri; order Anguilliformes; family Muraenidae; genus Gymnothorax; species Gymnothorax javanicus. The sequence goes on along the minus strand of CM056199.1, from coordinate 3,151,611 downwards.
TGGGAACTCCTATATGGGCTTTTATTTGACGCCATGACATTTAACCTTGAGTGACCCAAAAAGGTCTAACTGAAGGTCACAAATTTTCAAAGGACTATAAGTTGAAAACGGTTAAGGTCACACTTGTAAAACTGGGTCAGAATGAAAAGCACAGAAACAAGTGCTGGTGGGCGAGGTTTGTTTTGCCTAGCAACACTTGTTTACTGAAGAATCATTACCAATACAGAAGCTTATAATGATTAAGAGCTTTTTAATCAAGAAATTACAGAGAGATCACCCAGAGGCTACAACAACAATATAAACTAGAGATTGTTTTTAAAGGCAAAAAAAAAAAACAAATGTCTCCCCCCCCCCAACGCAGCCCCCCCTCCTTGATGTTCACAGACAGTAAAAGGCACATCTACATACAATGTTGAAAGGGTGTGCAAGGTTTGATGTAAATATCTTAAATGTTTTCCGAGTTACAGCCCGGAAACAGTGGGAATGCCGACGCGGATGGGAAACCATACAAAAACAATATGTCTCTCAATATGTATAGAGGCCTCTTACCTTTTGATGCATAATTGTTCTCAGCCTGTTCCTGTTTAAGATCACCTGACTAACAATCAAACAATTTATTTACTGAAGAATCATGACCGATACAGAAGCCTATAATGATTAAGAAATTAATCAAAGAATGACAGAAAGATAACCCGGAGGCCACAACAACAATGTAAATAAAATCAACGTGAGATTGAAAGGATCACAATAGTACAAATAATTAATTGATCCAGAACTAGCTCTGAATGCCTGATAATTTTTTTTTGATAAAAAGAGCAATAATCCCAGCTAAAAACAAACTAGTCGATGTAATGACCAGTCTTCGCAAAGGAGTGAATTAATGATTGGTTGATGACCAGATGTGAAGCAGGGCGATCACAAATTCACAGCCACGATGCATTTATAATTAATGTATAAAACTACCAACGTTTCAATATAAGTCTTCTTCAGTCATTGAAGGATAAGTCTTCAGTCTTCAATTATCAAACCGCTGGTAATTTAATAAATTAATAGTTATCACATCATGGTTATGAGGGTAAGACTGTCCTTCTTAACATTTGTATTTTCATAACGGTCAGCGCCTCTCCAGCACCGGTGAGCGTTCCTTCGCTCTTAAAATTAAGAAAAGAAAATGGGAACCAGTTTGGAGTTCACACACGTGTTAAGGTCAGGTTACTGAAATGCTTTTATACCTCTGACGGTACGGCACTGAAATTCTTGGGTGGAAGAGGTTAAATGTTCTGCCGAGATTAAGTGCTCAACAGCTAGTCTGATATAGGGCACATCCAGATTTATGCGCAGTGGACCCCTTTATGAAAAAAACAGTATAAGTGTACATTAAGACATGATGATAGATGACAGAGATAACACAAGTTTGTGACATCCTTTCTCAGCCTTTCATAACGATGTTTCGGCAGTTGTTCCGTTTATGGATGGTGGGTGGAACAAGGTTGGGCAGAACGGTCTGGCGTGATAAAATGATGTTGGGCCCAGATGTGCACATTTGTGACCAAGCACCCTGTTTCTCCCAGTCAGATGATTAATCTCAGTGTGGCCTCTAAGATAGGCCGTCTTTAAATAGTCCCACACTTACAGTACAAACCCATGCTCAATCTAATTTTAGCATCGGATCACGGAGGAGGGTGGAAGTTGAAGACTCATCCTATTAGTCATCCACCAGTACAAAACAAAGCCTCTTAATGCAAACTTAAAGCACGTGTCTCATTGTTACTGGGCCTGGGACAACCTGGCTAGGCTATGGCTGCACTGTGTCCAGGATACCATCTCTAAAATTAATCAAGCACTGATGTCCACTCCACAGGCAGTGTTCAATTCTTCTCCAATTTGTACAGCAATTTTTAACCAAAGGACTTCCACAAAAAACAAGAGCTCTCAGAGAGCGCATACCTCTGGCTTGGTCCAACAGTCCCCCACGTCTGGGACGTGTTCTAGAAGCATTATTATGTACAACCACACAAGTAAATGAATGAATTCCTAGGTACAGAATTTGATCCGGATTACTCCAAGAATAAAAGCAACTCTAAGTTGGGTCAAGACACACTTCTAGTAAAAATTTCTTAAAAATCTGTCCAGAACTTTATCTGTGATGTTGGGGGGAGGGGGGGGGGGACAGGAAACAGTGCAGGGTCACCTGAGTCATTTTTCCATCCTAGCTCAGATGAAACCACGCCCACTTCTGTGCGAAGAAAGCCTTGACTCAATGACAAAAGGGTTGTACCTAGAACAGATCCCTATTTTGTAGACAATAATCACCAGATCCTAAAAGGTTTCACTACTGCAACAAATTATTGTAGTCAAGACTGGATTGCGACATGGTTACCGTTAGATTCAGACACTTTTTGCAGTAACCTCGACAACTGTTGACAGCACAGTAGTTACACCTACAACATCCTGCTTCATACAGAAGTGGGCATGTTTTCATCTAAACTGGGGTTGAAAAAACCGATAGACGCTGCTGGGCATAGACTACACGCTGAGCTGCAGGACTAGGCGACATGATCCAACTGCGATCGAGCCAGGAACGCTGAGAGCCGAAGGTTGAGTCAGGGGGCCATGGAACGAATCCCAGGACAGCCCTCCAGCGCATATCGGGCATGGCACGAACCCAAGCACAGACTGGAGTGAAGTTTCACACAAATTATAAAGGCAATAATCAGGGTCAGACAGTCCTGGTTGGTGATTAGCATGTGGATTGCAGAGCAAAAACAGAAGGATGAATCGTAGTTGTAATCCAAAAACCAGCCAGGCAGAATGCAGTGCAGAATCAGAAGCGAAATACAAAACCATTGAACAGGCAAAATGGTAAGAAAAAGACAGCAAGACAAAGGGGGCAATCCGAAAACTCAAAAACCATGACACAATGCACCGAGAAACGCTACAAGGAAAAGGGCTTGAACGAAACAGGACAAAAAGCTGAGATAAACTCACACAGAGACGAAAAAACAGAGAGCTTAAAGGAGCTATGTCATGATTACTGCGCATGCTCAGAACTGTGAAAACAAACAAGAAATCAAACAACCAATGAAGATCACGGAAGACAAAGGATATCTCTTCTTCTATGATGTTTATTGGCGATTGGCAAAACAGCTTACATTCTTCATATCCTTTGGCTAAAGCAGTAAAATAGCGCTTTGAATCCTCGAATTTCCATAGAAAACAAAATATAAAAAACAAGATGCCTGAGTAACTAAATTATATAATTTCAATGCAAAACCAAGACAGATTAACAATGATGGAATCAGATATTGTCTTGCAGTGGACCGGATTCACTTTGTTCGATTTCTTGTTAGTTTTCAAATTCCGAGCATGCGCAGTAATCATGACAGAGCTCCTTTAAATAAAGGGGGAAGTAATCAGGGGAACACAAGACAGGTGTAAAGGAGAGCCGGGGAGAAGGAGGGGTATGGTTGCAAACAAGGGAACAGAAACAATGAGGGAACAGAACAGGAAAAAGACGAGGAATAGTTGAGATAAAAAGACGAGTAGAGACAAAAGCACCAGCACAATAACTAACGAGAGGCTCCTAGAGTGCAAACCTCTGCCAAGGCAGCACAGTTCAAATCTTGGTGAGTGGGAGCAAAGTTCAGTTATCGCGTGTCATAGGATTTCAAGATGGCTGCCGTAGCGGCCATATTGTTTGACTGATCGCGGTCAAAATCAATTGGGTCCACCCCCGATGTAATAGCAACCCACCAACAAAATTTCAGAGATATCCGTTCATTACTTTTTGAGTTATTGTGTTCACAAACAAACAAACAAACGGCACCGATCACATATACCTCCTGCCAAGTTCGTTTTGGCAGAGGTAATGAACTAAAACAGACAGGCACAGAAGACAGAAAAGTAAAATAAACACAAAAGAAAGAAAGCAATAGCAGAAAAGGTGAATACTGACACTCTTAGAAAGCCCTGCCAGCCTGACCGGGGCGTCACGCGTCGACTCTGACACACTGGTCCCTGATCCCTGTGTCACCCGCCCCAGCTGACCCCATTTCTCAGATTAAGAGCATCGGGGACAGACTGTGACGGCCCAGCCGTGGCCATGAACATGGAGCTCTGGCCCGTCACATCCACACTAACTCCTAATCTCACACAGACTGAGTACTCGCCCGATCGAGGACCCTGCCAGAGTCGCTGCGGTAAGTATGTGCAGTCTCAAAGTATCTGCGCACTGGGTCAGTTTTCGTTTGTCATGTCAAAACAATTCACATCATATCAATGTAAAAATACATGCCCTCAAATTACAGCGTACACGTGGATTAATCGTACAGTGTAATTTTCAAAATGAAGACCATTTTATTTAGTTTATTCTGCAGATAAACACAAGCGTAATTTGAGGCAATTCAAGGCACAAGCCTTCCTCAGTGAAGAAATGAGAGCGTAATATCACACACACTGAAGCTGTCAGATACGCAATTCTGTCTTTTTTACCACAAGCTGCCAAATATTAAGCGGACAGAAAGAGGAGGAATTATCTTAATGAATGAAGCATGAGGAAATCTTCGACTTCTCTGACTGTAATCAGCCTACAATTATTTATTATCTTAACAGTGGTCAGATAAGTGCTTGTACATCTCGAGGCAGTACTGACTATTTAAAGAATATAAAACTTTCCCACAGATGGGAGGAAGGGCAGCCATAGCAGCTGAGGTCTTCGCCAAGATCCCCAATGTTCTCCTCGATAAGAAGGACTAAGCCCTCTTAACAGCCAATGAGCAGGCAGTGAGAGAGCCAATGAGAGAGATTTGCACAGATAGCGAGAGATCCAATCAGATTTGGATGGACTGGGCTGTGCCCAGAAACTCATTAACTTAGGCGTTCTCAAGCCAGGGCACATCGCCGGGCCGGCTGTTAACGTTCGGTCCGTTAATCACGTTTTGGTCAGCTTTGGATGCGGCCAGACTGGAGATGCTGTCGACCTGCAGGTCAGAACACAGGGGCTCCGGAGGAATAAGGTCACTGCCGTGAACGTGAGCGAGCGAATTCCACATCGGCACGATATACAGTACTGTGCCACAATGAGTGTCTGATTAAACAGACTGAAAACCCTTCGTCTGGAGTCTCTTTACCCATGAAAAATACGAACCCATACACGGGTCCGTCAAATGCAGCTGCCGTAGTCACACCTGTGGAGCTTGAGGCCTATTTTCAACTCTAGAGGACATCCCAAGGATTCCAAATAGGTCCTGATGAATTTGAGGGAAATGTGTATAAAATGATGCACAAGATCTAGACATTTTCAAATTGATGTAATGCTGTGGCCATAAAAAACATGGCATCCAGGGTTTAAATATTTCACTAAATATAAGTGTGATGTGTCTTCAGTGAAGCGCTGCAACCAGCAGATACAGAATATGCGTGTGACGTTGCCCTGTAATATGAAAAAATGCTTTTTCTGACTTTGAACCCACTTGAGGGAAAACTTAAGTAAAAAATAAGAGTTTAAGGGGTTAATCTGCCCTTGCTGCAAAAGCCAGCAACTGACTGCACACAAATTGTGTCGCCAACATGGTGTGAACATAGCAGAAGCCGCAGTGACATCAGAATTATTATTTCTCAGTATACAGCTCTGGTAAATGTACAACCCTGCAAGTGATTGGCAGGCTGAAGGGCCGCATTTCTGTCTCTAAACCAGTAGATACTGGGATACGCTCCAGTGCTTCTGCCTGACTGGGAATAAGAAAGTTGGGTAATTTATGGATGGATGGATTTATACTATTCCATGTCTGTGAAGGTCGAGGGGAAGAACCACGTTTGCTGTGAATGTCCCTATGATCTGCGGTTCTCAAACTATGGGCCACGGACCGGCACCGGGCCGTAGAGGAGTGGCGGGAGAGCCGCAAGCCCATTTCCATGGAATAAATGTGCAGTAAATCTATATTTATTACTGTAGATAATTCAAAATTCCATCTTTTAACCACTGGTACCCGCGCGAATGACTAAATTAGATAGCAGACGGCACCAGTCGCAGTAAACAATCTGTGTTGTCATGACAATCGCTCGCTCTGACATTCCTATCATCTCTGCATCCGTGAGCCAATTGTCTCTGTCTCTGGTAGCCTATTGCCTTTGTGCCTGTCCAAATTTAGTTCAGTCCACTTTGTTAAAACCCTAACTTATAGTACCATTTGCAGATTTATTTGCAATATTTGAGTTTGGCAGCATGGCTCTGTTCTGGGGCCTCCTCGCCCTACCACGTGTATGCATGAAAAGCCAGTAGGCAGGGAGAGCCAAAACCTGCCGTTCCATGCATACGAGTGATGCCATTAGCGGAGAGAGCAGCAGCAAACCCCCAGGGGTACAGAACAGAGCACCAGTGACTGTGCCGTCGTTGAATAAGTCAGACAAACGTGTAAATGAGGGGCCGGGGATGGAGGAGGGTTGCAAACGAGCAGAGAAAGCGTCAATAGTAGGCAGGCAGAGCATCTTTAAATAGGGCACTGTGTTTAAGATTTGCCAATTGAGTGGCTGAAAGGAATCAGCTGAGCTGTCAGCTGATGTGGGCGTGGCTTGCGATCTGTACCATCACTGTTGAAGGCAGGCTTGCGAGCTGGGCGTAACTCCGTGGCCTGACTAAACTAACGCTGTGCTCAATTTAGCTTTCGCGATAGTCATGGCCTGCTCCATGCAATAACATCTGAAATTTTAATAAAACAACAGTGGCCACCAGCAATGACCCAGAAGACCATTGTAACTAACCTGCATAAAAAACACAGCCCTTTCAAATGCAGGTGCGACTTGGCGTACATGAACTTAGGCTTCGTATCACGTCCCATCTGTCAGGTCCGTCTGAGCAATGAACATGGACTGTATATAAAGACGGTAATGAAGTGACGAAGCTATCAAAAATGCACAGACATTTGGAGATAAAGCACACGTATGTAAAGGATAAACCTTCGGGTTATTTAAAAGAAAAAAGATGAAACAACCAACCACATTAAAGCTGCGCAAATTAAGCTAAATGAAAACTTAAAATTTTCTCAAAATCAAAAGCTCCATTCACATTAGGCGATGCCGTAGTGATGCTGTGAGGCGTTAGGTCCAGTTGCTGCGACAAATGTCAGTCAAATCCCCCTGTCCAATGATGCCGTCTCCTTGAAAATCCACAATATGGCAGCTAAAATTCCTAGGCGTGGGACAGGACCCATAAATCAAAGTATTTTGCCCTTCAGTCAGACGAGGGCACTGATGTTCTCAACATAGCAATGCTTGTTTATATACATTAAGTGCACGACAGAAATTTCCACCATTTTCTATTTTGAAACTTGTTGCTAGAGAACACAACATCTGCGAAGATCTTCAGTGTAATTCATACCATAAAAGGCTGTTCCCTTTTCTCCTGTTTTTAGCAGCATTTGGCTCGTCTGCTTTTCGCGTTTCCCTGATCCCATCACTGTCAGTTCAAATGCGATCTATTATACTAAGAAATAAATATTGTCGATATTATGATAAACTTAGGTTATAATAAAGGACGGTGTCTGGAAAGCAGTATATAGAGCCCCCCTCTCTTATTCTTTATTTTTAATTCTTTTTATTTTTAATATTTCTAAATTTGGACTGAATTGTTCCCCTGAGACTGAGGGCCATGCATTACTAGGCCCTGACTCAGCAAAGTTTTAGAAAAGCTGCCTTAGAGTTTCCACTCAAACAGGGAACTGAGTTGAATATGTAAGACCGAGAGTTAACTTCAATGTCATTAAACCCCGTTTCCAAAACTGTTTAGGGGGGTGTGGTGGCGCAGTGGTCAAGTCTGCTTGAGTTAGGATTGAAAGGTCTTGAGTTTGAGTCCTTGCCACGGCTTTTGCGGTGTGTTCCTGGGCAAAAACACTTCACTCCCACAGCGCCTCACTCCATCCAGGTGTATAACTGGGTACCAGTAAATGGTCAGGGAAACCTGACTAAGAGCTGGGGGGTAACCTGCGATGGACTAGCATCTCGTCCAGGGGGAGGAGTAATAGTCTTAGTCGCTTCCTGTTATAGAAACCGCGGTTAAGCACCGGCCTGATGAGCCAGCTGGCTCGGGACAGACTCCAAAAATGTTGGGATGCCATATGGAATGTTATTAAAAACAAAATGCAATGATTTGCATATCATTCAAACTTCTGTATTTAATTATAAATAGAACAAAGACAATGAAACTGTATTGTTTTTAGAAAAATATCTGTACATTTTGAATTTAATGCCATTAAAACGTTTCAAAAAATTGGAATGGGGCAAAGAAAGACTGGAAAATTTGCATGATGCTAAAAAATACACCTGATGGAACATCTGACGCCTAATTAGGTTAATTAGCAACAGGTCAGTAACATGATTGGATGTAAGAAGTGCATCCCAGAGAGGCTGAGTCTTTCAGAAGTAAAGACGGCAAGGACTTGACCATTGCGTGAAAGGCTGTGAATAAGAATTTATGAATAAAATTTCACTATGAAAAATTGCTAAAATTTCGGTATTTCATCATCTACGGTACATAATATCATTAAAAATTTCCGTGAATCCGGAGAAATCACGTTTCGCGAGGGACAAGGCCGAAAAACAATATTGCATGGCCCTGATATTCAGGCCCTCAGGCGGCTCTCCATTAAAAACAGGCAGCATTCGGTGGTGGAAATTGCTGCATGGGCTCAGGAACCCTTCTAAAAACCACTGTCTGCATCCACAAATCCAAGTTAAAACCCCAGCATGTAAGAATAAATCCATATATAAACAAGATCCAGATTCGCTGTCGCCTTCTCTGGGCCCAGAGATCATATAAAATTGACTAAGGTGAAGGGGAAAACCATCCAGTGATCTGAGGAATAAAAATGTGAAATTCTTCTTGGAAATCATGGACACCGCATCCTCCGGGAGAGAACCATCAGCTTCTTATTAGCGCACAGTCCAAAAGCTAGCATCCATGATAGTACGGCGGTGCATTAGCGCTCTTGGCATGGGTAATTTGCACATCTGTGAAGACACCATTAATGCTGAATGATATATACAGGCTTCGGAACAACATACACAGCCAACTAGACATCTTTTTCAGGGAATACGTTGCTTATTTCAGGAGAACAACGCCAAGCACCACATTCTGCACATATTACAACGACATGACTCTGAAGTAAAAGTGTCTGGGTGCTAAAATGGCCTGCCTGCAGTCCAGTCCTATCACCCACTGAAAATTTGTGGTGCATTCTGTAACAAAAATATGACCAAAAAAAGGCCAGAAAGTGTGGAGCACCTGAAATCCTACTTGAAGCAAAAATCGGAAAACATTTTGCCTTCAAAACTGCAGCACTTGGTCGCCTCAGTTCCCAAACACTTACAGAGTGTTGGAAAAAGAAGTGACAATGCTATACAGAGGGGAACAAGCCTCTAAAACATCGTCTATGAAATGTGTTGCTGGTAAAAAATTAAAAATGAGCATATATTTTTCAAAAAACAGTAAAATTTCAGTTTCAACATCTGATATGTTGTCTTTGCACTATTTTCAAGTAAATATAGAGTTTTAATGATTTGAAAATCATTGCATTCTGTTTATATTTATATTTTACACAGCATACCGACTTTTTTGAAAACGGGGTTGTATGTTGAACGAGTAAGAACAGGAGGCGGTGGACGGCCCTACCTCTTTCCTTCTTCTCTTTTGAGAAGGAATCAAATCTCTTCCGCAGGGACTTCCTCCTCTTCCTGTTCTCTGTGGAGGAGGACAGATTGTGAGGCGGGGGACAGACTGGAGGGAGAGAGGGGAACGGGACACAGCCAAGGAACCTCCACAGCGGGAGGACAACTGTGGGACCTGAAGAACAGCTTCACAGGGTATTAATAATCACAAAAGAAAATCATGATAATTATGAACCATAAAGAAAATGAAGATGAAGAACAATAATAAGGAAAAATAGTTTAAGGGCTTAGAGCCAGAGCGGTCCAACCCACAGAACACTGTCTTGGAGATAATAGATGTCAAAGTTTTAAAAATATAAAAAAAAATTACTCACAATGTTGTTCACAGATATAATACACATCACGACACCAATTTTGTGTTATGAATCTAATCAACCTCTGTCACAATATGATTTCATTTTCATTTTTTGGGGGTCAGATCACTCTGGTTCTCAACCCTTCGACAGTATTATGAAGAAGAAGAAGAAGAATATCATGAAGAAGAATAATATGATGCAAAAACAAGTAAGTAGAAGATAACTAACAGAAGAAGAAGAAATAGGGGGTTGGGTCAGGTACTGGCTGTTCCTCGAAGCGTAGACTGCTACCTAGCTAGGCTGCATTTCTAGGCTGCTCCATCATCGCAGGCTCTTCTATAACGAAGATGCTTTCAAGTATAGCTGAAAAATGCAGCCTTCATCTTGCCTGATATCAGGTGGAATTGCCAAGTTGTCTACGCTCATTCAAACAAAATAAAGGCTGCATTTCTCGGCAGTAATCAAAGTTGCCTTCGCGATGGAACAGCCTGAGATGAAAGCCGGCCCAGGTTGCAGCCTACGCTTTGGGGAACAACCATTAATTTTGGCAGCGGGCCTGTTGGGAATGCAGAGATGGGAGGCGCCTGTTAGTGGGCGGGGCGCTGTACCTCTGGGAATAGTGATCTTGAAGTTGAGGTCTCTCTCCTCGAGTTGGCAGTATGCTATCTCCTGCAGGCGAGCGCGCTCCAGCTCCGACAGGCTCTGGATGTGGACCGGCTGCAGTCTCACACCTGGGCCCAACATGGCGGCCCAGTACAGGTCACCCTGGAGGATACGAGGGAGCAGACAGGCAGCTGTCAAAAAAACACTTGACAAGATCCATCTGCAACAGGGATTATGGACCTGGAAGATCTCAAACGGCTGGTGTTCCATCCTGCCATGACCTAGAACAGGGTTACTCTCTCTTTTCCAGAATGAGCCTGTGTGGGTGCAGGCTTTCATTCTAACCATGCAGTTTCACACCTGATTCTACTAATCGAGGGTCTATGGCAAAAGCTTTAAGGGTTGATTAGTAGAATGAGATGTGTGATTGGTTGATTAGAATGAAAGCCTGCACCCACACTGGCTCATTTTGGAAAAGAGTGAGTACCCTTGACCTAGAAGCTTGGTGTGAGATTGGACACACAGACCGATGACTACCACTTATGATTCAGTTAAGTTCCGAAGTCAAAACCAAGTGCTCGCGCTGAATGCGGATTCGAGGCCAAGATTTGATAACCTCTGATTAACACTCTCAAACTCTGGCCGAGTCTGACACACATCCTCACGGGAAACAACCTTTAACTTACAAAACATTTTACAACAGCACCTGGCTCAGGTAATTAGATCATCTTGGACCTCTATGACTCTTAATCAGGAAATTTGGTGTCAGGATGTAGTGGAAACTGGCATCCACAATGGCCTGTGTTTGTGTACGATCTGACACCCCTGGTTTAGTGACTTGCATACTGTAGATCTCTTCACATGTCTCTTGATTACAATTTACGTACAGCCAGATTCTGACCCCAGAGCTGTTAGGATTCCTAGTTTTCTACCAGATACACAGCTGACTGTGTAAAGTGACCCAATGTGTCCATTGTATAATCTCGGCTCAAAATCTGTCCGCGATTAAAGAAGAACAAACATTAAGCAGAACTTCTGACCTCGAGTTCCTGTGTTCTTAGTGCAACTTGGCCAGACGCCACTCATTTACCTCAGTGACATCATGAGGTATTCACTCAATATGTAACTGATCTACTGACTGACAAGCGTGAAATACTCAGATACTCGCCACGGGATGGCTGATATCTGGCCTGGAAACAAAAGATGGAGGGAGAGACAGACAGGAGGATGGACGGAAGTATGTAAAGGCACATCTATATAATAGGATCAGACCATATATTACATTTCATGGAGAAGTATTGAACGGTTTAGAAAGTATCGAACAGAAAAGAAGCGTGACAGATGGATAGACGGACACACGGAAGTACAACAATCATTCCTATTTCCCCCTTGCTCTTCATGGAGCGAGATAATAATACGAATGCATAAAGGAGTACAGTATCTGCTTTGAATTCATAGTTGCATGATATAAAGTTGGCAAAGAAAAGTTCAGGGCATGATAATGCATTATTTCTCCTTCTGTTTGCCTGGATAGGGCTTCCTGTACATTTCAGGGTCCACTGTTATACAGGGAAATACGTCACTGTGTTCGGAAAATAGCTCTTTGGGACAGAGGGAGGGAAATTCTGCTTACAGCGCAGCTCTCACTTCCACTTTAGCCACTACACTACATCACTGTTATTTAGCAGACACTGTGTAAAGAAGAGTAGACCAGTGGTTCCCAAACTCTTTGTTTCAACTACAATTGCAATCACAGGATTTTAACAAGCTATTTGTAAGGGTTTGGCTCTGTCTACTAACGTTCAGGTGCATTTGTATTTGTATTTATTATTTTTCATGTTTCATTGTTTATTTCAGCAGTTTGTTGTATTAGTCCCGCATTCCCACTCATCTGTCCCTTGCTATGCGCTTTCTGTTTTCACTCACTCATGTGCACTGCCCCCCTGTTCATTGTTTTATTATTACGCCGTTTGTAGCCACACCTCCCTGCGCCCTGCCAGCGCACCTCACCCGCAACCCATTGCAATCAGCTTTGCGGCATACTCCCCTGGTTCTGCGTTTAATGTTGCACGTTTGCCATCCAGATTTCTCTGTGTCCATGTTATGAGTGATTTCTCAGATTCCTTGATGACGAATTAGTTTGTTTTTTGGTTTTTCAGTTCCGGCTTGTCTCTAGTGTGTGATTGTCCATCGGTGTTTGATTTCCTGTTTGGCTGGCTGACTATCGACTTGTCTTCTGTTTTGGCTGTGGAATATTGTCCGTGCCTGAGTTCTGAGCCTGTCTCATGTCACCACTGACGCGTATAATCAGGTGAATTGATATTATTTTTCATCTTAAGCCACATTTTGACAGATGTCTATACGAGAAGAATAAAAATTCAATATCCACATTGCAATATCTTAGAAACAATTTCATAGAAAGTGGAAAATAATTAAACCTATCAAAGTAAACTATCAATAGATTCCTACTGCGGAAACTGCAATTGTGGCTGGAACAAAACCAGACCACGTTTGGGAACCACTGGAGTAGACACGCCAGGATCCAATCCCCACAGAGGATTGTGGGATTTAAGCATTTTGCCCATGGGTCCAAATGCCCCAATGGCTACACTGGGGCTTAAACCTCCAGCCCTAGGTTAAGGTCCCTTCTGTGCCCTCCTGAACTGAATACCCGAGCAAAAAGCTCACACATTACACACTGTTTCCCTGATCAGTATCGGGCTTCCTGAAATCAGTCCGAATGGCTATTGAGATAAACACTGGAGCAAACAGAGGCTCTGGTGAGGAATATCTATGCTTAATTTTACCGTCCCGATGGAGCAGTCGATAGCCAACAGGCTGGTATGCATGACTGTTTCCTGAAAGGTTACTGGATCAAGCACCACTGTAAGGATAATAAAATCTATGCGGCAATCGGGTCCCGGAGCAAGGCCCTTCACTCCGGCTCTAGGACTCTTCAACCCGGGACATTTTGTCCCCATGAAGTTTTCGTCCCCAGACTCTTCGTCCCTGGATTGTTCGTCCCCAATAATGCTTTGCTGTCTTCCTGCATTATAACCCTAACCCTAACCCTTATATCACGGTGATCTGTCCGTCGTCCATCCGTCCATCCGTCAGTGAACAATGGTGGCACATTTTGCTATCGTTAGGCAACAAAAGGTCCTTGGGGAGGAAAATTCCAGGGAGGAAAAGTCCACAGAGACAAAGAGTCCGGCAACGAAAAGTCCATGGGGATGAAAGGTCTGGGAATGAAGAGCCCTGTAACCCGTAACTCCATATTACTCCCAGGGGGATGAGCACCTGCTCCCTCTAATGTACCATAAGTCACTTTGAATAAGTGAGTATAAATTTAGGGTGGGTAACGGACAGGCCACAACAGCCACAGTGAGGGCTGTGAACTCTGAGTGCTGACGTTCGATCAGATTCAGATTCTCAGCTCCACTCTAACAAAAAGGTGAGCAAATCTTTAAACTCTCCCCTCTGTTTTCATATACAAAGGTTTACATTAAATATTAGGTATTTCCAATAATCATATAGGACAGCAACATTAGTGTTCTTTATTATATTTTGTCATCTTGTTTCAAGATTCATCGGACCAGATTTTTTCTAATCCAGTGGTCACTTTCCTACAATGGCCTCATCTCCCTGTTCCCTCCAGCTGCCCTCTGCCCTCTGTGCACAACTGTTGCAAACGGCTGTTATAAGTTATGCCGTACATGGTATTGCCATGTCTGTGATACCTCATGAATTAAGCCGCTTTCAAACCCGGACGAAACGAATTTTACGCACGACAGATTACATTCAAAGTCAATGCAAACGCGAATACACGCGAAACGCGTGTATTCGCGTCTTTGCATTGACTTTGAATGTAATCTGTCGTGCGTAAAATTTGTTTCGCGTCAGGTGTGAAAGCGGCTTCAGTGTCTGTTTGGAGGCACTTAGAGTTTATTGTAAAGAAATTCTTTTTCCGTAACCCTTATCCTTGAGCATCAATTAGGTGCCATTACTGTAAGTCACCGATGCTGGTATTACAAGCCCAGGCTGTTACACCCGTGACGATAACACCATTGACGAATTTCCATATAAGGTGTATTCTCAGAGATGGCATTAACAGAATCTTATAACAGACAACATTGATTACACTGAGGTCGGTTAGGATTTTATTGGCTGAAATGCCTAATTTCCTTTTTTTTTTTCGCAGTCCTTCTCAGGTTATATTCCCTGACAAAGCCGTCGCTGACAGCAGAATTGTGTGCTCTATCGTTTTCTGTTTTCAACTTCCTGTTTGAGTAATAATAATCAGTAACTGCTAGGGCAAGCAATGATTACACAGCACCGTGCAACGCTGAACATTTATTTTTACACCTATAATAAAGTGCAGATCAAATGCCGCACTGATAATCAGGAGAGATATTTGAAACAGACACGTTCTCACTTTATTGAGCATAATTTCCCTAATAAAATGACTAAGCAATACAAAGAGGACACAATAATTATTAAATTATGTTACTACGTTCGTTGAGTTCTTTCACAAACAATATGGTACAAATTAGCTGGTAAACCCAATGTTAGGGGTAAAATTTCACTTAAATGGTACCATTCCACTGACAGCCATTCTATCTTTTAAACCACAAGTAAGAGGCGTGATTCTGCCAGCACAGCTAGTATTCTCACTGACCTGGAATCAGTGACAAGTCAACCCAACCAGCTCAGTCTATGGGCTCCCAATGAACTGGGATCAATCAGACTAAAATCCATCTATTATTCGCAGACCTCAAATGCCTCGCATCTGCTTTAGAGCTCCAACTTCCTTGTACTAATTCAAGTTCAGATCACTACCCGTAATAAGAAGGTGATCATTTCAGCTGTGGTGCACAGTCCATTGCGTAAGGAGGTAATGTTGCGAGTAACAGAAGTTTGCTCCACAAGACCATAAATGCCTGCATATGCCTCTCTATTGGCAGCTGAGCCATAATCAATTTAATGGATACCAGAAACTTTATGGTTCTTAAAACGGCAACATTTGCAGGTGCCAAATGTGCTCTCTCTCTCTTTCTCTCTCTCTCTCTCTCTCTCTCTCTCAAACATACATACATACACAATCTCTCTCTCTCTCACTTTCATAAACACCCATACTCAATCTCTCTCTCTCTCTCTCTTTCTCTCTCTCTCGCTCTCATAAACAAATCTCTCTCTCGCTCTCACTCTCATAAACACCCATACTCAATCTCTCTCTCTCTCTTTGACTATGTCACTCTCATTCTCGTTTTCACTCATGCTCACCGCCATCGCTCTGTCTCTCTCTCTCTTCTGCTCTCTTTCACTCATATTCCCTCTCTTTCTCTTTTCCATCTCACCTGTTGTCTCATTCACCTCCTCCTACTGTCACACACTCGGCTGATAGAATCACAGCTCCCGTGCTGTTAAAAGATTTTAAAGCGTTAAATAAGACTGCGAACCCAGACATCCTCATCAGGACGGTGGGTCTGTGTCGTCTTTTCACAAAAACTGAGAGCTCTTTACTGCCAATGAAACCAGGCCAGCCAATACAGAACCCAGTGAAACAGAAGCCATTTTATAAACCAAACCTGTTCTAAAATCCAATGAAAGGATAGATACCCATGTATGCAGGTCATCCCATGAAGTAAATGGGGGTTAGTTTTATCCACATGAGTAAAGATATGTAACAGTTCACAATATTCACAGTGGGTATACAGCGAAAAATCCTTGTTTTCCCTTAATTATATTCAAAATAATCATGCAAATAATACAGTACACATTCTGTGATTGATATGTGATGCACAGTTCAATGGAAAACAAGACAATGCACAGAATATTTGAAGCAGAAACCAAGTAAATAGGAAGAAATTGCCACTTAACAGCCCTATCATGCCATCTCTTATCACACTGTAAAGGTTCACTTCTGCAGAACTGAATATCGGCTCTACAGATGGAGGCTGAGAACATTTTGACCACAGAGCCTCTACACGAAGTTGTGACCGTTCAATGACTTTGAAGCATGCTTTACCGCATTACCGGGGTTACTAAAAGCCAGTGACCCAGGCCTTCCGTGTCCCTGAGCAGTCGTGTAATCAACACTTCTTTACAGATTTTTGGCCTCTCAGGATACTAATCTGACTTTGCATCTAGAATTCTGCCTCACTACCAAAATCAGCCTCAAATAAATGTCCACAGGAAACCTGGTGGGCTTGCAAACTGATTAGAAGATGGCCATTTTACTTAATTATGTTTGTAAATATCACGTTAGACCCTGGGAGAAGTTGCATGGGAAAGTCTGCTTTGTTGTGTATTATTCCGGAGGAGAAGTCTAGATGTTTCCCCAACATTTAATACCAGGAAATGCAAGCAAGAACACATGCGCGCACACGCACACACACACACACACACACACACACACACATATGCACACACACAGAAAAGACACCTGCACACACACACACACACACACACACACACACACACACATACAGACATGCACCCACATTCACACACAGACACATGCACACAGACATACAAACACAGACACACACACATGCGCACTCGCACACACACACACATACACACATACAAACATGCATACATGCCCAAACACACACAAACACTCAGGTGCCCACGCATGCACAAACAAAATACGCAAACACATGGCACACAAACACACACACACCCATACCCATACCCACACACACACACACACACACACATGGCATGGCACACACATGAACACATACACAAATACATGTGGGCTAGCACACAAACGGACCGACAGAAATAAAGTTAAACAGCCGCGTATCTTCTCA
Organism: Gymnothorax javanicus; assembly: GCA_029692085.1. Classification (NCBI taxonomy): domain Eukaryota; kingdom Metazoa; phylum Chordata; class Actinopteri; order Anguilliformes; family Muraenidae; genus Gymnothorax; species Gymnothorax javanicus. Next base: position 3,134,174 of record CM056199.1, on the reverse strand, counting down.
ACATTCTCCCAAATCAAATCAACTCTATCCACTAAACTTCAAAGAGGAAAACTTGTAAAACGTCTTAATCTTTCAAACATTTCAAACAAGTTCTGCGACACATAAGGTGCACAGTGCTGTTGGACTGAACTGCAGCCAGCACAGTGGTTGCGGAAGGCTTTCGGTGATTTTACCTGAACACAAACGCACACAACGCAACACATACGGAAAGTAGAGGCATCCTGTTCTGGCGCAAAATCGCACGTTTTATAGAAGCACAAAACTAGCAAGAATATTGGCCCCCAGCTTTATTAGCCAAAATTAGTAACATACAAAAATAGTCTATTTAGCATTACATACCTTTTATCCGTCTTTCAGCAGTTCTTGCCCAAAAATTTATGTAGCTCTCTATTTTTACACTGGCATTGCTACCCGATTTGTATCCTGTTGCACTGTAGTTTCCACGGTGATCTCACAATTTTCAGCTCAAAACTCCGCTCAACGTCACTGCCAACTAACTCCTACAGCAACCGAACAGCGACTCAAACGTTAATAGGCTGCCTGGTTACTGAGCTCCGTCCACCCTGATAATGTTCCGTCTCCAAAGCTGGGGGGTGGTTTCGCGGACCGATTGTGGGCTTGCAAAGGGGAGACCAGCGGGCAGGGCAGACGCGGAGCCGGCGGGAGAGAGCCTCCAGCTCTGGCCTCCCTTCTCCGTCTGTCAGTGCGCTGTCTCGGACGAGCAGTGAGCGCATTCAGAGCTCAGTCCGCCAGCGGGAGAGGGAGGGAGGGGCCGCTTTCACCAGGGTGTCCCTCCGTGACCCCACCCTCTCCATTCCTACAGCGACGCGCCGGCGAAAGCGCTACCCTGCCCTGACTGCGAGGATAAGAACTGCTCGTAATACATCTCAGTGCGAGAACCAGAGCAATCCGGTCCTGCAAGCTTACTTTTACCCTGCTTATACCATTTACGAGTGCAAAACTAAAAGTAAGAGCGTGCCTAACTACAAAAGTGACCTCCTCTTTAAATGTCAATTGAAAATTTTGCAAACAAGACGCAGAATAGAGTAGCGCGTTTACAATATATAAATCCCCTCCGATGCTGAAGATATAAACCCGACCTGCTTCCGTGATGTGTTTCCCGTTGAAATCCTGACTGCATTAATTGCTCTTGCTTACATGTCCAGCTCTCAGGTCTAGTCAACGTCCATCCTATTTGCGCGCCATCCTTCAGTGTTAAGAGTCCCCTTGCATTCAGGTTACCATAGTGAATGAAATAATTATTAACAAGACGACAGTGTCATCACTATTCTGCGCCACGATCAAGGGCCATAACTCAGTAAAAAATAAAAAAAATGCTTCGACATCCATTTTCGAGCTCAACGTAGATCTTGAGTAGCTTAGTAAGCCTACAAAATTTCACGCATGTAGGTATAATAGTTTCAGAGAAATCTCATCCCCATTGTGGCCCAGACGGATGGACGCATGCACGGACGCACGGACCGGCCTACGGACGGACCCCAGTCCAATATCCCCCGGTCCCACTTCGTAGCGGGGGATGATAATGAAGATATAAGTGAATGCAGTGGTAGTAAATGTGGGTGGAAAGCAGCTGTGAAAGCATGCGACTGAAGACACAGTAGGCATCGTTCCAGACTCTTTCCGGATCGTAGCTGTGATGCGATACTGTAGTTGTAAAGTACAGATGACTTGCCAAGTCTGGTGAATGATGAATTAGTGGCATGTGCAGTTGAGATGAATCACCTCAAGATACGATCTCTCAAACGGCAACTGAGACACTTTACGCTTTACCTGACCGTTTTACTGGCTGAAAGGTGCACTTTAATCCTTTGTCAATGCTGTGGATATAATCTTCGAACAGTGCTAGGAACATCTGAGATAATCGTGTATATATTAAAATGAACATAGCAAGCCAAGCTTCCCTGTCTTTCTTTGAGCCATGGGTATTGCATTGCAACATCTCAGGCTATTCACTTATTAATGCACACACACACACACACACACTGACACACACACACACACACACACACACTGAGGGAGGGAGGGAGAGAAAAATAAAGTGAGAGGGATACAAAACCCTTCTGCCATCTCTCCGCAGAGCTGGAACATTTCTTATAGCAATTTCCAAATGTTATGCCTACATTCGGCCATATATGTGCTTCCCAGCCATTGGCTGATTGAAAAGAGGACGTAAATACTGCCCAATCAGAGCCCCACATGTGCAGACATCCCCAAGGTACAGGAAGTGCTCAGTGCTGAGCTGACACAGAAGGCACATCGCAAATGCACAGAACAACCATCCCTCACTCAGTTGCTCATCAAGACTCGGTTAAACATGAAGGTTTCAGCTTCTGCCGCACGCAGTCCATACTGTCAGCGGAACTGCTTACGGCCTGTTACGACTGATATGATGTCCCCAATGCCTGAGCAGTCAATTTTAGTTCTCTCTTGGGCATATAGATCCCTGGACCTCATTTATGGAAAAAAAAAAAAAAATTATATATATATAGCGTGGATTTCATACTTAAATATTGCTTGCGCTAAAAAAAAAGAAAAGTAGGGCATATTATATATATATATATATATATATATATACATAAAATTTATTAAATGGTGAGTAAGCTAAACTGCATGTAAGTTTTACTTACATGATTTGAATCAACTTGGAATTTTGCAAACATGCTCAATCCTATTAATTTTGAGCGTTTTTTAACGTCACATCTTTTCTGTGAGTACGCACCATTTATAAATGAGGCCTCTGGTCTGTAATCCAAGAGCCATATATTCTAATTTACTGAAGACCTGCATTACAAGGAACATTCAAAGACAAAAATTATTCATGAATATACAGCATAATTGCATGCAGCTTTCAGCAAAACTTGAGTATTATTATTAGGAAAATAACGCACCAGCTTACGCTAGATGAACATGATTTTTTATATACCTGTGGTAGGTAGCCAAACGTAATGCCTGGACGAAAGGCAAACGGCGTTTCGTGGTCACAGGTACTGTAACAGGTGACACTCACTGCCGTGCGACACCAAGTATTCAAGCCTACCAGGGAACTGACTCTGGCGCCCTCTGCAGAATTTATACTGTGCATAATATGGGTTGTGTAGTCGTAACGGGGAATGTGACACAGTCATGGCGAAATAACTGAGCGAACAGGCACACGCACGAAACTGCGCTAACCCACAGCGCGTGACGCGCATGCGTCCCATAGGTCCGGCTAGAAGCGAATGAGTGAGTGACCGCAATTACCGCTAACAGCTGGTGGCGGCACTTTGCGGCTCCTTGGGAAAAAAGAACGCATTTACCGGTGAAATTGTCGGCAGTTTGCTTCTGTTATGGAAAAGTTCATGAGACAGTTGAGTATGACAGGCATGGATAAGGCTGTCAGTACTTCAGACAAGCCTGAACTCCAGAACATGTTCTTTGAAACATTTACAGATATTCATCTGCCTGTTTTCCTTCCAGGAACGAGAAAAATTATACGTTGTGAACATCAAAACGCTGAAAATGACTCCACTTTACATCACCTGCACTGCTGTCGCGTACAATTCAACCGCTAAAATGAAAGCGCTCACGGGAAGGAACGGTAAAACAGGCTTGCATTGAGGCCGCGGTTTCCAGTTAGCAGCAGGAAACCGCAAAGCACTGAATTCACAGGAACAAAAGCAGAAATGTTTCGTGATTCATTTCATGCTCAAAGCTTGCATTTCTGCATGGAGTGTTCATAGAGGGCATCCGTAAGAAGGAGTGGTGAGAATCAGGAGTGTCTTTTTTTTTCCATTTTTGCACAACAGTACAGGCTCCATGGTGACCGAGGAGGAATGACAGTCCTGCATTTCATCCAGTATTTAAGAGCCAATTTTGAGAACTTCAGACAGTCAGAATTGTTGACCCCCCTAGATATGGCTGATATTCTATTTTTTAGGTGGGATATGGTACCCAAACCTCAAAACCCAAACCGTTCCTCTGTCGACCCCTTCTGTCCCGAGCTACAGCGACCCCTTTTTTGGCCCTTTTTGGCCAATTTAACTAAATTGCAAGTTCCCACCTCTCTAATTCTGAACTTAAATGGTGTCCCAGCTCAAAGTTTATTAAAAGTGGGTCTATAGGGAGGGCAGATTACCAGAATGTAGTTATCCAACTGGGGCACCCTTGAAGTTTGCCAGTAGGGGGCACTAAAAATGCTCCAAACCATTTTTTTTTCTTAAGTTTGTCACCGATTTTCTCTAAACTTCAAAGGTATCCCAGTTGCTGCAGATTTTTGCAGGAATCTTTTAGTTGGAAGGACCTTAATTCAAATCTGCTGTTACTTTTGTGGGATAACCTTGAAGTTTGGAGAAAAAAGGGGTCATTTTGGGACCCTATTTTTCAGAACTTCAAAGAGGTAGCCAAATGCTGATAATTATGCATGAAAGTGAAAGACCTATTTATTACAAATAAACAACAAAACAGCTGGTATTTTATCTCATTGGCTTATAATTAACAAAACCAAAATTCTAAAAATAGCACCTAGGTGGCAGCACTAATCCTTAAAAAACATGAACATTGTACTTAGTTGTGACGAGATGCATGTATACATACATGTGCAGTCAGGAATATGTTCTTGATACAATTGCACTTGCTGCCTTTTGATGGCCAGGCTCATAAAGCACAGATATGAGAGATGAGATCAGAATAACAGTACGCTTATATCCCGACAGTGACAAATGAGTGAAAAGAGAATCTGCCACATTTCAGAAGTCCTCTTGCCCATCGCTGCTCGAGAGCAGCAGGAATGTCTGCTTCTCCTGGCGAACTTCATACACCTGCTTGTGCTGCCCTTTGGTTCTGTTTGAGAGCTTCAAATCTGGAGCAGTACAGCCCCAACAACAGAGGCAGAGACAAATGAGACAAGATCCCAGCTGATTTCTCCTTTTATTGTAATATATAGGTCCATGGCTTTCACGTGTAATTATCAGCATTTGGCTACCTTATTGAAGTTTTGAGAAATAGGGTCCCAAAATGACCCCTTTTTTTGGTCCGAGACCCTTTTTAGGCCCTTTTTTCTGCAAACTTCAAGGTTGTCCCACAAAAGTAACTGTAGATTTGAATTAAGGTCATTCCAACGAAAAGATTCCTGCAAAAGGGCACCTGGGATACCTTTGAAGTTAGGAGAAAATCCGTGAGAAACTTGAGAAAAAAATGGTTTGGAGCCTTCTGAGTGCCCCCTACTGGCAAACCTCAAGGGTGCCCCAGTTGGATAACTACATCCTGGTAATCTGCCCTCCCTATAGACCCACTTTCAATGGACTTTGAGCTGGGACACCACTGAAGTTCAGAATTATAGAGGTGGGAACTTGCAATTTTGTTAAATTGGCCAAAAAGAGCCAAAAAAAGTGGTCGCTGTAGCTCGGGACAGAAGGGGTCGACAGAGGAACCGTTTGGGTTTTGAGGTTTGGGTACCATACCCATCTCAAAAATAAAAAAATCAGCCAAATGCAGGGGGGTCAACAATCCAGTGTGCCTGATTTTGTCTGAATCTCTCAAAAATTGGCTCTTAACTCCTGCACAGTTCAATGTAAAAACCCTCAAATTACAGTTAACAACCTGAGGCATTTCCATCCATAAGAATTGGACTGTCTGGCAATTATGGCTTTTTACCTCACGGTAAGATGACAAAAATGTAAAAATCAAGGACAGAAATTACTTTGCTCTGCGATGCCATGTCTCGCGGACATTAGGCAGGGGGTTAAACTGTTAAACCTGTCATTACGCGGCAGCTGGAGTTAACTTTTTTGAAATTTCAGTTCACATCCCCGCTTGCATTTTTTCTCACAGAGTTATCTCCTTACACCAACACTGGCTTCTGTCCCCGAGGATCCCTACAGGAAAGTGGCATTTAGTAAGTGCGCGCTGGGGACCCCTCACTCTAAACAGGACATTCCTCGTCCACCCGCTCTGCCCTCGGCGAATTTGAGACCGCTGTGCTGAAAAAGCTAAGCTTCGCTCTGTATTTTTCACTTTGGAGACAGCTGAGCTCATTGCCACACCCGTCTCTCGCCATAAAACTTTATTTTAAAACTCAGTCCATGCAGTGCCCTCCAGAAGTGCGCCAACAACAGGGTCAATTTTATCTATTTATTTTGCAACAGACTCAAGACATTTGGGTTTAAAATCAACTCATTGATATGAAACGAGATCAGAATCTCAGCTTTTATTTCCTGGTATCAAAATGGATGCTCGTTTAGCAGTTTTAAAACACAGGCTGCATCCAAATTTTCTTAAATAGGCGGCCTTTTTCCTTTCCTCTCCACTTTTCCTTGACCTCGCGGGGAATTGTCTCATGAGCAAAGGGAAAGTCACAGGGACATTTTAAAGGTAACTTGCTCATGTTTGGGAAAAATTGAATGTCCTCTCCTTCGATTAGTCATGCCCTCAACACCAAAGATGATCTTCGCAATTTATCGGAAAACTTGGAAAACTTTAGTATTGAACGACCTTTCCGATCACTGCAGCTGCAGAGGAGTGCGGTCCATATTCAATCTGTCCTTTCTTCCAAAGTTGGTCCTGTGTTTCCTTGCTGAATGGAAGCGACTGAGGAGCTAATGGCCTGCTTTCCTTCATGAAATCCACAATTTGGACGATCTTTTTCAAAGCTACCAGCCAAACTCTTTCCAGTTTGTGTCCGTTTGCGTGGAAGGTTCCTTGCTCTTTTGAGAATTTGGATGCATCCATAGATCCTTGGGTTTCAGGCCCTCCCATTTTAAGCGTAGCAAAGCTACCTGTGCCAGGCTTCGGTGTGTCACAGCGCTTGTTTGAAATCTTTGAAAGATAAAGACTATTTACTAACGTGCGTTTTGTTGCATTGATTGTTCGAGACTAAATGCTGTAAAAGTCTAGTCTTGGTTTTGGCCTGAGGTGGAGACTGCATTTGTAGTTAGAAGGGATAAACCGCCATGGAGACCAGAGGACTGTCCATGGGCGAAAAATAAGTAATTTAGATGCTGAGCGAAGATAAGAATTCAGTTGCACAAAGCCAGCCATCGCAAGCGCAACGATTCGGTGAGTCTTAAAAAAGAAAGAAACCACTGGAGAATTTGGCAATAAACAACAGGAGTCAATGAGGGAAACATTATAAGACCCGTGAAGAAAAATCCAAAAACAGCAGTGTGTGAAATCACCAACAGTTTACCGAGGTGAAGGTATCAATAAACCTTCTGAATAGGGTTTGGACGGGAGAATTATGGACGCTACACTGTGAGATACAAACCACTCTTCAGCACCAAGAATCACAAGGCCAAACTGGAGTTTGCAAAGAAGTCTGAAGATGAGCCAGATAAGTTCTGAAACAAAGTTTTATGGACAAATGAAACCTTTAGCAAAGTGACGGGATAACCGAGGTGCGGGGAAAATAAATATAATTTCACGAACTGAAGCACACCACCTCATCTCTGAAGCTCGGTGGAGGTGGTGTTAAGACGTAGTGTTATGGCGTGGGCTTGAATGGCCACCCCTGAAACTTGCTCACTCATTTTGATTTATTATCTGATCTATGATGGTGCTACATTCTAAATTCATAAAACAAATACATGCAGATACCGGGAAGTAAGAGTTAACATACTCATCTTGTCTCAGTTTCACGTTTTAATTTCCAACATAAATGTTTTCAGTGTGTGGGATTATTTTAAAAAAGATTGTGCTGTTACCATACTTTTGGCGGGCACTGTATATGACAAGGACAAAAGAGAATTGAAACTCACGACTGTGGAGGATAAGGACGAGAATTACAAACTTTTTTTATTAAAATTTACTTTTTCACCACTCAAAGGCCTAAAGTATCCAAGTGAGGAAGTTCATGTGTGATCAGTTTCAGTTGGAAGTCAGTAAAAGGAAAGGTGGAGTGATAGCGATAAAGGAGACTATTTAATCTGTAAATAATTCTGCTGCCGGCAAATGACATACTGATTGACTTTTGAAATGGTCCACATGTTAATATTGACATGATTTACTTTAGGGTGAAACTTCGTCCACGAAAGTAATTGTAGTTGGTAATTTAAATAATGCGAAGATTGATCATGATCACATGTGCGCAAGTACTCTCTCTCGCACATGCACTCACACGCACATGCACACATGCTCACTCACAAGGGCGCACACTACACACTCACACACACAGTCTTACTGGCACAAACACAATCAGTAAGAATTCAAATTTGTATATGTCTCTATTTGTGACAGAGAGCGAGAGAGACAGACAGACAGACTGACAGACAGAGACAGATAGAGAGAAACATTCATACTATCATTTTTCTATTCCCACAAAAGATATGTGTTGACTTTTGTGCCAATATTATAAAATTTGATATTCAACTTACCACAAAACAGCACTCCAGATCAGCCAAACTAGGACCCCCAGGCTTCATTATAAATGATAGATAAACAGCGCAATGGTACAGGAGATAAATGACACAATTAGCTAAAACACTACGCTTATGCTCTCTTATTTAATGTATGCTGGAGTTCAAAACTGCTGCCCATCTTTGCTGTCTTCTACTTTGAATTCGTACTTTTACATTTTCTTCAGTGGAACAATAGTCTTTCCTGTGCTACTCGCTGGGTGCTTTGATCTATGTGTGTACTGGGCACAGGGTGTGTGTGTGCACGTGTGTCTGTGTGTGATAGAGACAGAGAGAGAGAGAGAGAGAGAGAGAGAGAGAGAGATGGGGGGCTGTTTCAGTCAGTCAAAACTTGAAGGATAGTGAGTAAGCACCTTCATAAAATAGAAAACAGTACATCTTAAAATGAAGATCTCTTAATTGCACTTAATTCTCCAATGTTTTCAGTAATTTTTATTCATTTATGCTGGTATATTTAATGTTTTTCTCCTTCCATTAAGTATTTTTGATTTGGTTGTGTACTTTCTCCGTCTTCTTTTTTTATTACAATGCTTTGTTCACATTTTCAATACGCATGCCAGTAAAACATATTTAATTAAACTGAATTGACAGGGAGAAAGAGAGAGAGAGAGAGCAAAAGAGAGATGTGTTTGAATTTGTGCGTGCATACAGAGACTGCCACTAATAGATATGCGACACTTTCAGAAACAGGAAGTGGGTAGCTGGCATCAGGGACTGTGGTGAACCCATGACTGCGCTCATGTCCTGATTTCCTGATTGGCAGGAAGCAGCTTTGAGCTGGAGGGCAAAGTGACCTTAGCCTGAGCAAGTGCTGTACAGAGTATGATCTAACACCACCGTCAAAGGGCTAATGAAGGCTAAACAGAAAAAAAAAGAGGAATCTCCATTCCACAACAACACTTTACACAATACTCTTGTTCTTTGGTCTTATTGCGAGTAAATTAGATTTTTGTCTTTGACTTCTTGCTCTAATGCGATAATGTTTTTGTGCTGATATTGTCTGCTCACTGCTCGTGGCCCTACCAGCACTATGTTACACACTTCTCTACAATTATTTTCAGTCATTTTCTCAAACTGTGACTCATTTTGCCAGCACTAGTATAAAGGCAAAACTACAATATTTCATGTTACACTGAGAGTTATATTTTCCCCATGGTGGACTGGGTATTGTGCAATGTCATGGTGGCCAGTTAATCTTCCTCCAGTTTGCCAGGGTGAACCAAGTTTCATATATATATATATATATATATATATATATATATATATATATATATATAATGTAATATTGTCGAATGGGGCCCATACCACGGAAGAATAATGGAGTAAATTAAGTTAAACGCATCGATAAAGCGCCATCTATAATTCGCAAACAGAGTGAAATGGCAAAATCACGCCAGCAGAGGGCGCACATAAACTGGAATGGGTTTGGTTTTGTGCAACAGCTTCAGACTGAAAAAAGTGAGCGATATTCAAAAGTAGGTCCAGAAAAAATCACAAACCAGATGTCGCTTATGGTCCACAAAAACGTGAAAATTAAAGAGACAATTCAATGACGACTGAACGTAATGAGGAGAATTGTGTGAAGCTGTCATGAAAGTGAGCAAAACAGGGCAAATTGTAGAGAAACAAACAAAATGAGCACGCAGTTGTGCTCAGTGGGGATAAGCACCAGTTAGTTCAGAGGTGTGAACAATTAAGAAGATCGGCGCCAAACGAACAGCTGGTGAAGATATGCGTGGTACTAGTGTTTGTTTTCTCGTTTCATCTGTGAATGGATACACTTTTTTTTTGTGTGTGCGTTTAGCTGTACACTCGTACCTGCTTATGTATACGTACATGTAACATTGGTGTTGCCAGAGCTGAACAGAGGGTTGGCACAGAACATGCCTTTAAACCTATTATTAGTGCTGATTTGCGCTTATTAGGGGACCAAGGCCTCTAGCTAGATCCCCACTTGAAACGCTACTTTTTTTCCGCCTGGATTTGTAATGAGAAAATCTCAGAAATAGTTTAACCAACGAAACTGAAACTCACCACAGCTGTTCTAGACCTTGCCAAGTCATGCATATTACTTCTTGAAGCTGATTGCTCAATCGATATGGTGGCTATCTCGGAATTTTTTGAAACCCTTGGGCCTCTGTGGTCCAAGGTCTCTCAAATTTGTTCATTTTGTTTCAATCAGATGAAAATTGTTGAAGCCGTGGACGGATAAAGTTTGCACCTTGTGGCGGCCATTTTGATTCTTCCTGAAATTGTCCAAACTTCGAAAATCTTCTTCTCCAAAACAGCTGAACAAAGTTCAACAAAACTTGTCAGGAATGATTTACGTCCCAACGTCCCTCAAGTTTGTATCGTTTCGTTTTGATCGGTTGAAAATGGTTGAAGCTGTGGACGGATGAACTTCGCAACTTGGAGCCTATTATCATTTTTGGCTGAAATTCGGCCAAACTGTGAAACTCTTCTTCTCCAAATCTGGTGAACGAAATTGAGAGAAACTTCAAACATAGGATCTGTGGTTCAAGATCTGTCAAGTTTGTTCAAATGGATTCCATCCATTTACGCATATAGCCCCCATAGTCAATTTGGTTATATTTTCGTCTTTCTCAGATAAACAGAATCATAGCTGTGCTGTATGTAAGACAGCATGAAAAAGTCCATTGCTTTAACATATATGGATGAATAGCAGTGGAGAATTGGTGGCTGCTTTTAGCCTTTGATGTTTTACAGGCATTGTACTGTACTTTAACCTCTTACCTGTCACCTGCATTTTCTCGCATTCCATAGGGCCCTAATTGGGGCCCAGTGACAGTTTACAGGTTAATACTGTCATAAACAGAAAGGCGTACAAAAACTTTTTTACATTATGAATAAGTAGGCATACACAAACCTGCCGGTCCTTGGTCCCCTTTGTAGCTGCTTGCGGCTATCTTTTATTCATGATATTATCTATAAACTTTCACATTATCAGGTGTTGCTAGTTGTCCCCATTAATGAGAAATAAAATGCCTCATTTGGATGCGCAATTCAGTGCCTTCCAATAAGCGTTATTGAAGATCGAGTGCAAGGTTTTGATATCTTTGATTTAATTTCAGCAATCATGAAGCGCAGCTTAGATTGCCTGCATTGCAGGAGTTGGCAAAAACTTAAGGCCAAAGTTCACTTTATTTTTGTAAAGCGTACCGTACTTCATACAAATTTTTTTTCTGAAGTGAATATAGCCTATCGCTACACTCGTAACATAATTGCCTAAGTCATATTTTTGCCAAATTGAGATATCGGCTGCCTGTTCATTGGTGTTGGTGAAAAAAAATGTTTTTTCCTTTTTCCTCAAAACGTAATTTAAAAAAAAAATCCATTCTCTTGAATAAAAATTAAATAAATAAAAAATAAAAAAACTTAAAAAATGAGATTGGCAATTATGCTATGAGGCTAACAATCACCCTTACATTGCATTAAGAACGGCGCTGAGTTTAATTCTCTAGTATTATGGAAAAATCTAGTGAGTAACAAGGCAGATTTTGAGAAAAAGACAGAAACCTGCATCCCTCTGAGGTTGAGCTCTCGCTCAACGATGAAACTAACTTGACAGTTATTTGTTTATTACATAATAAATATTTTGGGAGGATTTTTTTTCTCTTTTTTGTCAGTATCTATGGCAGTATGACTTACAATACGAGGTTTTTCCACCCAAAAAATGTGAAATATCAGCTATCAAAATGATGGACAAAACCCTTGCAGTGGCGTTTGATAGTTTTTTTTTTTTGCGCTAACTTCCCCATCTGCTTCCCTCTTGAAGCCTTTTTTCAGTCATGAATTCTGACCATGAATATCCTGCACATCAAATGCTCTGCATGGGGACTGACCTGACAGATCATGTAATAGATCTGCTGCTTCATAACTGGCTAATTCAACTCGCTAGGTTTTTCCATAACAAAAAAACTGAAAATGTAATGTGGAAAAACCCAGGAAGATGACCTTGCTAGGTGTGGGAGCCAAATGTGCTGTGTTTATGTGTTTGGTGTAATTCATTGCGAGGACAATGAGTGGTGCTGTGATCTGACCTGCCCTCAGGTATACAGGTAGGGAAATCACTATTGTTTTGTAGGTGTTTGACTCGGAAGGGATAATGGTTTTTGGCAGCTGTGGTGCTAAATGTTTGTAACATAGATGTGTTCTCTATTTGTTTGATCAATCACAAATGGTCAATAACAGTGAACGGTGATCAATACATCATTGTAATGCAACGTCGAAGAGGAGCCTGACTTCTTGTATGGAACACGGACAAGCCAAAGGCAACGTGATGTTAACACAACAGCAAAGGGCGTCAGCTAGGTTACTCCTGGCTTTAGTCATCTCCGTAGCTTAATACAGTAGACTCAGCTCCTTTAATACCAGGTTTTTGCCTCATATACGATTGAGATGACTTAGTAGTTTTTGGCATAGCACAACATAGGGATTCAGGGATTATTTTAATGTATCTTACTGTATGTGATGAGGCAAAGCCTAGTGAGAACAAAAATGGTCGTAACTCAGTTTCAACCAAAATTAGACTTAGTAGGTTTTCCCGTAACACTGAAGAATTGCCAGAGAATTATTCTTATATATGGAAAACAGTTTAAAAAATGACAATGTTTGAGAGCAGGTCAGGACTTATGATCAGTTTAATTAAGGGACCAGTGTGTACGATTCAGGGGGATCTATTGGCACAAATGGAATATTGTATCCAAATGTTTTCATTAGTGTATATCAGTGTTTCTCAAACTCGCTCCTGGTGCCCCACTGTGTATGCTGGTTTTTGTTACGACCACAACTGCAACCTATGACTTTTAACAAGGTGTTGATTTGTCTTAATTAGCTGCATTCCATGTTTAGAGCAGTTATTTACCAACTTTAGCTGCATTTTTATGGACATATCCACTGTGCCATGAAGAACAAAAACCCCCAAACATGTTATGCTTATTTTTCCATATTGTGAGGATTTGCAGGTAAAAACATTTCTAAACAGATCAAACTAGACTCTGAGAAAATCAATAAGCTCCAAATTGGGTTGCTGAACACAGGTGTTTTGAATTCTTTCAAAATAATTTGCCTGAACTTAATAAAATGAACATGAAACGAAACAGGTGTGACTTTGCTGTTTGCCAAATAAACTGCTGGTTTTTGCAACCATGTGTTGACAGTTTCACCAATGAGGTACCTATTGATTGTTTACGTTGATTATGGGTTCGGTCAAATTGTTTCCCTCTGCAGCTATTCATACTGGTTTCTAACATATCTCATTGTGGATATGAAATTTTAATTCTTCATGGCATGTGTAGATTTGTCAAATGTGGCTTAAGAGGACACATAACTGCTCTACACATGAATGCACCTAATTAAGGCAAATCAACAGCTTGTTTAAGTCCTAAGATTGCAACTGTGGTCCGAACAAAAACAAGCATACACATTGGGGCGCCAGGACCGAGTTTGAGAACCACTGGTGTATAATCACCTGAAAATAAGAATCGTTGTTTTTTTCACCTTAACACGAGCCCTTTAGCGATATCAGCTGAGGGAGCGGTTCCTCTTCTACAGAGAATATCGCACCCCCATGTTTCTACGGCAGCCCAGAATGGACAAGACAAAGCTTGATCTATCGAGGGTCCCATGACCACCGCAGGCTCTCCTACACCAGTGCTGCCCAATCATATGCCAAGGAGTGCCAAGAGTATGCAGGTTTTCATTCCAACCAATCACTACACCTGCTGATCAGGTAACCGGTCGTTTCGCTACCTTGCCAGCATCTTCGCTACCACACACTGCTCTTTCGCTACCATGTTCAAGACTGTTCGCCACCGAAGATAATTGCGAGCTAAGAGCATAAATATTGCCTAATAGAAATAGTGGTAAAACTTTTATAAAAAAAATTAAACATTAATAATTGCTATGCAAATGCTTTTTATGAAGTTTTATCACTATTTCTTAACCCTTTGAGGGCTGAATAAATTTTCAAAGAATTAAAAATGTAATTATCCTGAGCCGTTGAAAACCTATCATGCGTCAACTTGTTTAAAAGAGCTCCCGAGCGGGAGCTCTTTTAAACAAGTTGCCACATGATAGGTTTTCAACAGCATCTGGTTTTGATATCTTACATCATTGGGTAACTATAGTTGCCTATGGCGCTCAAAGGGTTAAGTAATATTTATGCTCTTAGCTCACATTTATCTTTGGTAGCGAACAGCCATGATCAAGATCAAGATTAAGATCACTTTATTAGTCTCCCTTGAGAGAAATTTGTTTTGTGGGTACAGGGGAAACAGCTACACATGCAAGACAAAGGCATGTAATAAATACAAGGTAACAAATGTGCAAAGTGCACAAGGTTAGTTAAAAACGGTCCATAAGTTAGTAAAAAAAAAAAAACAGATACATACATACATACATACATACATATATATTGCACTACATGACACCAATCCTACCCTATCTCCTCCTTTGCTCCTCTCCATCCTCCCTTCGCCCCTCATTGCTGAGCTAAATTGAGAGAGGGATGAATTAGTGTTTCAAGCGATTGTGTTTGCATAATAGGACCCGGTCTTTAACATGATAGCGAAAGTGCAGTGTGCTGTAGTGAAGATACTGGTGGCGTAAAGACACTGCATGGAAACGACCGTAAACTATTGAACACACCATTAAGTTCCGTCCCCCCAGCTCGAAAGTGTGCTAATCAGTGAAATCAGTGGGTGTAGTGATTGGCTGGAATGAACATTCGCTCATGTACCTCCATGGCACATGATTGGGCACCAGTCTCCTATAAGCTCAGAAGGAGAGGGTGAGGAGAGGAGTTATCAGTTAGTTGCAATCTGCAGTCTCACCACTAGATGGGGATCTCACCAAATCCTACATATGACCCTGAAAGGGATGTTTTGTGCTCACCCTGCAACATACTTTCACGCGCTACACCACGGAAATTAACTCATTTCCTACGGCAGTGGTTCCCAACCCAGTCCTCAAGGACCCCCTGTCCGGCAGGTTATTGTTGCAGCTTTACTTTTGCACACCTTATCCATTTAAGGCCCAATGCACCTTCATGCACACCCTGTTCAGGTAGATCTTTTTCAACCTATCAGCATGAAGCCCTTAAATGGATCAGGTGTGAAAGAGTAGAAAGAGAGCAAAAACCTGCGGGGCAGGGGGTCCTTGAGGACTGGGTTGGGAACCACTGCCCTACGGAATACTTTTATATAAAATTGTCGCGTTTGTACGGAAAACTGTTCTCGAAAATTACACAATATAAAGTATTGAAGTACAGGTGGCCCATGATCGTCAACTGATCTCGTGTTTTCATCGGACTGCGAATGGTCATCCACGCCGCTGGCACCGGCTTACCGTAGGGAATGGTAGAATTTGCCGCGCCGTTGGCAGCGGCTTGCCGTAGGTATAATTGCTTGTACATGCATACAAGGGTTCCCCCCCCCACAAAATCTCTCGGCAAAACAGACGAAAATCAGCAAGTATGAGATAAACATAATAATAATTTATTTTAAGGATATAATTTCATTACATTGGCAGGACATACATTAGCTGTATTGCAGGCCTTGAGCTGCTAAGGGCTTCGAGCTTAGAATTCTTTCTCTTCATTGCTTACATATAATAATACTCTGTAAATTCATCTCCAGCGGTAGCTCCCCATTTTTTTTCATTTTTACAGCCCTCTTACAGGTGTTTCAGCCCCTCTGGCAGACACAGCAGGGCACATTGCCTGTGAACTACATCTGCTAACACAGGTTCAGCAACCGTACCTTCTAAGACACTATGGCACACTTCATCACCTAGGCTTACCACAGACGAGGACTTCCTCGAAATCTTCTGGTCGTTGGCAATTACAAGATACCACTGCTAGTCAATGCTGATTTACCATATTTTCAACTTCGACTGTGGGTTTGCCAGTATTGCCACGATTACTGCGCATGCTCAGAACTTTGAAAACCGTTCAGCCTAACAAGAAATCAAACGACGTCATGCAAAATGATGGCGGATTAGCAACAATGGAATCAGATTTTGACTTAGTCGACTGGATTCACTTTGTTTGATTTCTTTCTAGTTTACAAAATTCTTAGCATGCGCGGTAATCGTGATACAGCTCCGTTACAAATTTTGAATTAACCCATTATGTTCAACGGGGTATTCCTGACCAAGGCGGAAGGACCCAGGATACTGAGTAAAATACGGCTAATCCCCTCATGCCTGTAACCCCAGTGAAGTTGCATTAACACCAAAGTCTGTACAGGGGCCTCATAAACATCAATAGCTAATAGGAGAGCAGTTACAGCTTTAACAGAATATAGTCAGCATTAATAGCAACACACCCACCGAGGTCTTCTCAGGGAGAAGAAATATTCAGGCATCACGATGCGGAGAACAAGGCAAACAAACACGGCTTTTAGATTCATGAGCTAAATACTGCATATCGAGCGAAAGCTACGCACAGCTTCACGTACAAGACTTCCACTCAGCCGCTAATTCTGAATATTTTCAAAATGAGCCGTAGAGACGCTCGTATAAAACTCTCGCGTCAGGAGACGGGCTCCGGGATCGAGGCTCGTAGGTAGTTCTCGAGGTCGAGGGAGCAAGCGAGGAGGAGAGCACGGAACATGAACTGTCAAACGCGTTTGCTGAAAGCGGTTCTCCTCGGAAGGCCTGCCGGCACAGGCAGACTCTGTAGCACCGGGAATTCTGGAACGAAGGACGGAAGAGTCCAGCGCGTCCTTTTAACACGCCAAGTCCGGAGCACCTGACCGACTGTGCATGCTGGTTGATTGACGTCCCAAAGTCTTAAGCTCCAGTCAAAGATATTCCATTTCCCATGCAGACATTCATCTCTACATACTGTACCAAAGATACCGTATTCACAGAGCAGATCTTCCACTCTGCATTCTTGCTGTCCTCCTTACTGCTGAATCCATGAAGTTGTTGTGGGTCATGGAAGGTCTCACTCGTATCTTGGTCCACGGCCACATTTAATGAACTAGTCTGTCCGAGTGTGAACGCCAGGTTGAATATCTGCGTTGAATATCTGAGCGTGTCTCAGTTCCTTGTCTATCTTGTCCTTCTTGGTTCCGTACTCCTTATAAAAACCTCCTCAAATAAAAAAATCTGTTGTTCTGTGTGACCCTGGTTTCTGAGAAAGGTGCCATATGAATTAAATATCACGACTGTACCACTTATTTTTTGTTCTTTCAGGATTTACACTTACAGAAAGAGGTCCAAAAGTGTTTGGATGGTAACACTGATTTTATGGTCAGTAATTCCAATGCCGTGCACTTTCCATGGATGCACAGCGGATAATTCATACCTTAATTTGAGGGCATTTACATCAACACCCACTGAGCTGTCGAGGAATCGCCGGCCTTTAAAATAAAGCCACTGTCCAAATACTCACAGACCGCTCAGCATATCTGTAGAACAGTCCAATCACTGCATCATTCATTTGATTGGCATCACGAGCAGCAGTGACAGTAGGAATCTCGAACTCGACAAAGCCTTCCCACAATTCCCGTGGACTTGAATGAAAGGCAGTTTCCTAAATGCCCGCGGCAACATACTTTATTAAAGGGACACTCCATGCTAAACGCTAACCTTGTGATGATAATTAATAGAAGTCAATGGTGCGAGGATAAAAAAGCTAATTAGCGCCTTGCCCCTTCACTTCCATTCACTGTCATCAGAAAGCTAGCATGTAGCATGGAGAATCCATTTAACCAGCTCAATGCCATACACAGAGAATTTGTCCAGAACGAACATTGCACTTTTTAACTCTTGCACTTAATGACAATAATTAACCTGTGCATTCCGACACCCTGTTGATTATAATTCCGAGCACATGCCATTCCTATGTTCATGTGACTACATTACAATTGATATATACATTCCAATTATCTCATGGACACCTGAGTGATTAAAAAAAGCACCTGATTGTCAAAAAATTACATTCACAACTACAGTACCGCGCAAAAGTCTTAGGCACAAATGCACAGGGCAAAGATGCTTTTAAAATAATGAAAATAGAAGTTTCTGAGTAATGTACTATAAAGAACTGTAAACTGTTGAAAACGGAATAAAATCAATACTTGGTGTGACTACCCATTGCCAAAAAATTAGGTACACTGCCCTGTAGTTTTATAGTTTTATAAAATAATTGTGTGATTGGTTGTTGTGAGCATACAGCAGGGCTCTCTCAAGGCTGTAACATCTGTATCACATTTCTTCACTGAAATGCATTCATTAGTGAATTAGTTATTTTTGTGACTTAATATTTGGTGTCTCAAATGTGCTTTTAATCTAGAGCAACACAAATGCGGAAAAAAAAAAATAAAAATCCAAGGCCAGGTTTAAACGAACAAAAATCTACAGTGCCTAAGACTTTTTCACACTACTTTACAATACTTCATTCCAGCATAACTGTCACATGATTGTCCAACAACTATCAACAATAGACCCTCTCCATTCTGATTGGCTGTGATCAGCCAATGGGAGATCACAGCTCTGCCGCATCACAACATGGCTGCTCCGTGATTTTTTTCATGCAGACAGTTACAGCTGCCATTAAAAACGCATTGTTTTAATACATATGTTGGGAAAATTCAATGTAATCCTTGTGAATGAGATAACAGTTCACCTCTAACATCTGAAAAAGCCTTCCTCGTCCGTCAGTGTCTCCACACATGAAGATCCAGCTTTACCCGACCCAGTGTTCGGGTACCGGAGCGAGCCTTGGACTCCAGTTCGGGAGCCAGGTGGCACTGTGTACTGACTCAAGACTCAGGAAACAGCAAAGAGCCCAAATCTGAGAGCTCTCTTCTGATGAAGTTACCCTGTATTCTGGTACTGATTGTGCTGATACCGACCCCCCCTCAACCCCCTTCGGTTTAAAACCCACCCACCCTCTCCGACGCTCCTACTCAAAGTCAGCTGACTTGGGGAGCAACAAATGTGGCAGAATTTTTTAGGAAAGTGGCTTTTTTTTTTTTACAAAACTGTAGAAAAAAAAACAATAAAAAACATACACATACTTCTTGGAAACAGATTTACAAATGTCTACGGATAAAAAAAACCCAATGAGAACAGCAAAGCTGGCAGGCACAGCACCACCATAGACGCAGGTACACAAAATATCGGGAGATACGGGCCCCACTGTGACTGTGGGGGTCAGGGGTACACAGACTGTGGAGAAACAGGGGCCCCACTGTGACAGTGGGGATCAGGGGTACACAGACTGTTGAGAAACAGGGGCCCCAGTGTGACTGTGGGGGTCACGGGTAGGCAGACTGTAGGGTGACAGGGGTCCCAGTGTGACTGTGGGGGTCAGGGGTAGGCAGACTGTAGGGAGATAAGGGCCCCAGTGTGGCAGGGGGCCGGTCAGTGCTCCTGGGGTGCTTTGGGGCAGCTCGTTGAGCTGTCGGTGTAATGTGGGGGGCAGTCGACAGCTCGGCGGGCCAGCGGATTGGTGCTCTGCAGGATTTCGGCAGCGGACGTTCGCCCCGCCGGTCCATTTCGCCCATTCCTCTTCTGCAGCATGGCCATGAAGCTGTCGTTTCGCGAGCTGGACCGGGCCGAGCCGCTCGCCTGTTCCGCCTTCGCCGGCGAGGACAGGCTCTGCCGGCTGCCGAACAGGTCCAACGGTTCTTTACGGCCCAGAACCTTCCGTTTAGACCTGCAGACGAAGAGATTCACCGGTGAGAGGTGAAAGACCTTTGTAGGTGACAACAATGTACATCTGATCAGGAGAAACATCTATCCTTCCATCCATCTATCCATCTATCCGTCCACCCATCCAGCCATCTATCTATGATTTTCCCGGCTGACTCCTAGTTACGGGCGTGGTGGTGGTGGTGGGGGGCACGAGACAAGTTTAGGTATTGTAACTCACATTACATTGTATTTTTATTAGTTAATTATTCTGTTTATTAGTTCCTTTTGGGTATTCTGAGAGTGCAGTACAATAGTTGAATGTCATTTCTAATTTTTAAGTGTGTCATTATCATTATCTACTACACAATTACATTTTACAGTGGACACTACATTCACATGAAGTTGTACAGTCAGATATGTCACATACACTGCCCGGCCACTTTAATATTTCATTTGACTGCCTTTAGCCTTGAAAATGGCACACATTCGCTGAGGCATCGTTTCAGTAAGCTTACATATGCAATATCAGAATATTTGTTTCTGTCCAGAGTTGCATTAATTTTTCACCAAGATCTTGTACTGATGATGGGAGAGTTGGACCGATGCGTAAAGTCTTTTCCGGGACATCCCAAAGATTCTCAATGGGGTTAATGTCTGGACTCTGTGGTGGCCAATCCATGAGTGAAAATGATGTCTCATGTGCCCTGAACCACTCTCTCACAATTTGAGCCCAATGAATCCTAGCAGTGTCATTTTGGAATATGTCAGTATCATCAGGGAAGAAAAAATCCAGTGATGCAAAAACCTGGTCATTCAGTATATTCAGGTGGTCAGCTGACCTTATTTTTGGGCACATATCATTGCTGAACCCAGACCTGACCAACTGAAGCAACCCCAGATCATAACCCTGCCCCCAGTGGCTTGTACAGAAGGCATGAGGCATGATGGGAGCACTTCATCCACCTCCCTTCTTACCCTGATGTAACCATCACTCTAGATCAGCGTATATCTGGACTCATCAGACCACATGACCTTTTTCCATTGCTCCAGAGTCTAATCTTTATGCTCCCTTGCGAATTCAAGTTTTTTTTTTTTTGATTAGCCTCACTGGTTTTCTTAAGGCTACACAGCTGTTTAGTCCCAATCCCTTGAATTCTCTTCACATTGCGCGTGTGAAAAATTTTCCTACTTTTAATAATAAACTTAGCTAGGAGTTCCATTATTGATTTTTTGCAATTTGATTTTGCCAAACGTTTAAGAGATCTCTTTAAATTTGTTTCCAACCACATTTCTTCCTCGAAGATGATACTTCACTACAATCCCTCCAGGTTTTAATATTGCGTTGGACAGTTCTTAACCCAATTTTTTGTAGTTTAAGCAATCTCCGTAGATATTTTCTTGGCTCGATGCTGGCCAATAATTTGACACTTCTGAAACAGAAAAACATCTGTTCCACAACCACAGGATATGTCTTACGACATGGTTGTCTAAGAAATGAGAAGCTGGTCACCGCATCAGATTGGGCTAAATAACATGCTGCCAGCTGAAACATACTGATCACTGTAGTAATTACCCAATGGAAGGCTCTTATCTATTTGCTCAGTTAGGTGATCTTTATTGGCCAGGTAGTTGCGTATTTGGGGCGTGGGAATGCTGAACTGTTGGACACTAAAAGGGTTTTTATGTAGTAAATTGACCCCACTTTCAAGTCTTTCTTCTGTGAAGCAACCTATCGGGGGAGCAGGAGAGTTCAACTTTCGAAAAACTGGATGCAACCCCATTGCATTGAGCCTTCCCTTTTTAAACATAAACTTTTTTTAAAGTTTATATACATCTACAACTTAGAGGCAGTGAAGTACCTGATTGTACATGTACTGTATCAGTGAATGGCACAGTGAAGCACCTGATACTTTATGTACTGTACCTGTGAAGGACACAGTGAAGCACCTGATACTTTATGTACTGTACCTGTGAAGGACACAGTGAAGCACCTGATACTGTATGTACTGTACCTGTGAAGGACACGGTGATGCACATTGTGAATACCGTACCTGTGAATGATGGTGAAAAGGTCCTCTGTGGTGTGGGCCGTAGAGCTGCTCACAAACACATCATCGAAGTCCTCCTCTGGACCATCCTGTGATTGCTCTACTCCTGATTCAGAACATTGAAGTTAAATGAGAGGAGAAGATGATGATGATGATGAGGTGCAGGAACAACAACAAATATAGCGTCAACAAAATGATTGCTCTCATGGTATTTTCTTTGCTAAAGAATACAAGAGTCATCAGAAGATGATATATCCCCTCGGCCGCCGCAATCTAATCTCAGAAATCCCAAAATATCGAAAGGCACCAGACTAGGACCTGATTAATACACACAGCAAGTTTTGTTAAAAGACATTGAACGGTATTCGAGTTCTGCTCCAAAAATGAAATGATTACAGACGGACGGACTGATGACTATATGTCCACGTACTATATGCCGGGGGGATAAAAAGGCAGTGAAATGCCATCAGCTTTTCTTACCACCAGTGACTAACTTACAGTGTGTTTATTGCCGAAACACAAAGCTCTCTGTGTGATACAGCTCCAGTAATAGCAAATGCAAACCATGGCTAAGACAAGGTGAAAATACACTGGGTGTGAACACAGAGGGTATGAAAAAAATATCAAAAAAGAAGCACCCCTGAAAAATGGCTTTAACTTTGAAGTCTCTAAACTGCAATTTAAAAAGTATCTACTCAAATCACTCATCTTCATTTGATTGCTGAGCTGCAGAATATGCCTGCCAGAAGAGCTCGCACGAGCAGTACTTTGCTAGGTCAGTTTCCAAAGGACAATGTGTTCCAAAAAGGCATAATATTTGGCGCCAAAATTGCAGGTGTGACAGTCGCGAAAATGGCAAAATTATTTAGGGTCTCCTGGGGCACTTCATGAAAAATTACCTCAACATTAGCCAAGCAAAAAAAAAAAAAAAAAAAAAAAAAAAAAAAAGTACTGTGGCCACAAATCTAAGTTCTCTGACAGGGACAGACAGACACTTGGTAGGACAGTTGCTATGAACCACAGAACTGCAGCACTAAAAATCCCCACAGAATCGATCCAATCCATAGCTGAACCAGTCTTGACAAAAACAGAACATTGAGAGCTTTACACAACTGGTATTTATGCCAGAGTTTCAGATTATTTGTATGTCTTAAAGGTGCACTATGCAAGTTTGTTTACTTTCACTTCTGTTTACATTCGAACTCAAACAAAACAGAGGTAGCCCGCCCCTCCCTCCCATAGTTCCCTCCCTCCCATGCTTCCGTAACTGTCAACTCTTGTCTGTGATTGGCCGGGACGGTTTGTTATGTTATGGGACACAGCCTGTGCCCCTTGTGTTTATTTGCAGTTTGTGACACCTGTGCGGTCTCCAGAGCCCGGATTTTTTTTACAGTGAATTTAGGGGCAGGCAGCTAGCGGATCGTGGAGAGATGTCGGCGAATTGAGAGAAAAATATAATCGCGCAGAAAGTAAACAAACTTGCATAGTGCACCTTTAAAATAAATTGGTTCTTTGTCAACAGCCTCCCATTACTATACAGTACCAGCTTATCAGCTGATGGAACCTCAATGTTCAGTTCAGAGTCTACAGCAAAACAACCACTGTGGTCAACGTTGCCAGATTTTTAACTGAGAAAATAGTCTGCGAGCTTAAGATTTGTTCCTGGAAGTCATCAAAATGACAACTTCTGCCAATTTACATCTTTGAGTCACGTCCTCGCGCTAATTTGCATGTGCATCCGCCACTCGTCGTATTCCCACGGTGCTCGGTCTGATTTAAATGTTTGCCGACAAATGCAAAGGAGACAGATGTAGTGCAACGTGTACCTCATAGCGCGCGGGTTAGCCATCTGCCAATGATTAATATCCCCATTGAGAATTTCCATACTCATAGTAATTGCTAAAACCACAGCAGAAGGGAATAGGATTTTTTGGCCATTGCAGCCACTGGTGGCGACGCCAGAACTGAACATTGGGTGGGCAGAGAATGTACCTTTAAAGGAATTATTAGTCCTGACTTGGTCTCAATTATTTTCTATTTTTAACACATTTTCCAATTACAAAAGTTTAATTGGCTATTAAAGACACAATTTCCTTCTTAATGCGATCTGAAGGTGACTGAATAATGGGCTAAAGTCAGCTCAGGAAAATTATTTACTCATAAGTAGGCCTATGCTTTACCGAGGTAAACTGTTCTGGAGCTTCTGCGCTACCTCTTTGGCACATCAGGCGATGTAACCTGCGCTTTATGATCGTTTAAATTGTTGAAATTAAGTCATAGAAAGTTTTGAAAAACCTTTAGACAATTTTGAATAAGACCGACTGAAATGCACCGAATTGTGCGTCCAAATGAATGATCGCGGCCTCAACGAGGAGAACTAGCAAAACCTGATGGCGTGGAGTGTTTTCGGAGTGAATGTATTGTTAATTATGAAAAATGAGTGAGAACAAGTCAGGGCTAATAATAGTTTAAAAGGGATGTTCTGTGTACACCCAGTTTTCAGTTCTGGCTACGCCACTGGTGGCCACCGCTAGCTCAAGTATTGAGGGGCCGCACTGGCCCCCTGTTGAGCATTGATCTTTTATCCTCCTGAGGGCAAGCGCTGGCTTCTTGGCGATGACCGAACGTTGGGCAGCTGTACTTGACAGCTTTCACTCCCTCCTCTAATGATGGTGACATTTCACGGCTTCGAAATTTCTCTGTGATCAGTGAATATGACAGTCTGTGACAGCCTGACAGGGATTTGCGGCTATCGCTGCTGAGAAGTGCGTGCTAAACCTAGCAACAGGGTCTCCAAGCTGTCAAGACTGACTGCCGTAGTAGTTCCAGATCCTGAACATCGAACCTAATACACAAACTTTTAATTTTTTTTAATCAGTGAGAGTCGTCACAATAACATCTGTCCTAACATCTATAAATAAAAAACATTACCGTTTTATGCAAGCTGGCACAAAACTGACACCATCAGAGATGCCATCTTTTATTACAGTAGCTGTAATGTTGAGCATGACAGTATGACAACATTATGCTGAGGTGTCCAAGAAAAGTGATTATTTGTGAATTAGTATTTGAGAAACTAGAGCCTGGGTCAAATATGGGGAAGATATTATTGGGATTTTAAAACAAGAAAGAAATGGCTCGAAAGCAACAGTACTAGCTGCTGATTAGCTCAGCTAGAGCACATTGAATGACAGAGTCATTCATTTGTGTCAAAGTATATTCGCATAATCTAAAATGCCACTGTAATAATGGCCCGGGTAGCGTTAAATCATAATTAGCTGCGAAACCCTTTCTCAGAGAATGAAAATAAATCACAATTTTCACACTGCAGATGACTGATATTTATGTTCAAACGAATAGACACTCTCAATTATTTTTTATTTTCTTCTCACATTCAAAAAAAATCACAAAGGTAAGAAAGTGTAAGGGGAATATGGAGGACAGTAAACAAACAAACGTTCAAAACAGAAACTAACAAGCGTTGCCAGGCAAAACAAACCTCGCCCGCCAGCCAGATTTTTATTCATAAACCTGTTAGGGAAAAAATTCCACTTAGGTAAAATGTGATTGGCTTACAATTCCAGTTAGGTACAATCTGATTGGCTGAAGTGTGGCTCAGAGTGGAAGCGGTACCACAACTTGGTGAGGATAAAAAGCATGCCGCCCACTCATAAAAGCACTCATTTTAGCACAATTTTACAAGCGTGACCTCAACCGATCACCCCAAAAATTTAACCAGGTAATCAAAGGGACCATTGCCCACCTGCTCTGAAAGTTTGAAGGCAATTGGTGCAACCGTGTGGACGCTAGATTGTTAGCACACGGACACACAAACAGACAAACAAACCGCAGCAATTACAATACCTCGCCGACTCCGTCGCGGGCAAAGTAAATATATTCAGAATTATCGGGCATTATCCAGTTGCTGTCCTCCAACCAAGAATCCATGAAAAACTCATTATTTCAGATTAGAAACACAGAGAACTATTTCTGACCCAAGACTGAACCAAAGTGCCAAACAAATTTGTCCAATTTGCATTGGAGGACATTGCCAGAGAACGTTACACATACAAAATTGTCAGAGCACAGCTCGTTCTACAGTGCCGGAAGACCAGCTGTTCAGCCCTGTGAGAGCAAACTGTGTGCCTCTAGCATTAACCTCGCTAAATGCCAGCTTAAAGATCCCCTGTCATGTCAACATGTGCACAGCCAATTTGTCATGGTTATGGTTTTGTGTTCATGTTTATGTTCATGTTTGTTGTTCATGATTTTGTCTTTTATTTATTCGTTATTGTTATTCTCAGGTTTTCAGTTCAGGCCATTTTCAGTTCCATTGCACTTGTCTCCCCTGTCTCGTATCTAGTTCGTTCAGTCCGTCTCCCCGGTCTGTGTGCTCACATGCTTCGGGTGATTTCAATGGTTTCTGGTGTTTCATATTATTCCTTCAATTCTTGTTTGCTTCCTTCGCCTTGCTGTTCTGATTACTAACAAGACTAACATTTGTATTTTGTATCATAGTCTACTAACCCAACTAATCCATGTATATATTACTAACTCACTAATGAGCACTCTAGTTAAATCTGTAAAGTTGCACCGCTACTAATTAGTACTAATTCCCTCTCAGCAATCGCCCTGTTCTAGTCTCCGCCTCTTGCTCAGCTTTACCTGTCTCCCTCTGCGTTTCTGCGAGATCTCTCGCACGTGCTTAATTGCTTTCCTGAACTCATTGTCTGTGCACTTAGAACTCCCTGACCGGAGCTGTTTAAATGTCATAGGCTGTGTGCGTGATTCCCGTCCGTGTCTTGGCTTTCGCCAATGTTCGTGGTTAGGATTTCCCTCATGTGTTCCTCCCATTGTAATTAGTCTGATCCAGCTCACCTGTTCCCTGTATAGCATGTAACTTCCCTCCTGTCTATTTAGAGTCCTCACTGCTGTTCTGACTTTGTCAGACCGTTGATCAATATTTCTTTGTGCAGAGCTTCTCGAATGCCATTGATTATTGTTTTGCTTCGACTGTTTCGTCCGACCAAGAATCTAGCCATAGCCCTTTTTGTACTGTTTTTGTCTTTCTGGATTTCGACCTATTTTTGTACGACCACAATTCCTGTGTTTGGATGCCCTGTGTATGACCCACTGCTTTGTTTATCGACTACGACATTTTGCCTGCCGTCTATGTACCGTTGCTCCTCTGTTTTACTGGTTCTGACCCCGGCCCGTCTAGTCGACTCTGTTTTTGGATTTCGTTTTGTGGCTTGGCAATTCTTGTGTTTTTTGGTACTGACCCGGAACTCATTAAAGGCATACGTTTTTTGGATTTCCCTCTCTTGCGTGTGGTTCCTGAACGCACCGTCACACAATTAGTCATTACAAGCCATTTCAAAATCTGTTTCTTTGTGATGTCATATAATTAAGTGATCACCCAGAGGTAAGAATGACTGATCAACTTCAGCCAACCAGTTAAACAGTTCCTTCATCATTCTGGATGATTCTTCCCCCTTATGATGCAACAAAGGACAGATTTTGAAATGGTTTGTAGTGGCAAATCAGCTACGCACCTGGTGAGACGGTAGGGGACCTTTATAGACTGCAGACACCCTCACACTGTAAATAAAGAGGCCCTAATGGTGCCAGTTGGTCATCGTACGATGAGCAAATGTGAAAATAATCCTAATTTTCGTTGAACGATTTGGAACACGCCATGCTGCACGTCTCTCACCTGTCTGAGTCAGAGGAGCCTTCACACTTTCTGCCCCCGCTGGGCCGGCGGGATCCTGCCGCGTTTGGGCTCCGTTAGCTTTAGCGGTTAGTTCTGCGCTGTCACCGCTGCCGCGGACGCCATTGACTGGCAGGAGGAGGACGCTGGGTTTCCTGGGGACGGGCGGCGGCACCTTGCTCTGCTTCCTGTCCAGCTCGGCCAGACAGGAAATGGTCATCCTGGTTGGCAGAGTCCTGCTTTTGTCGCGCGACTCCGGGCTGCTCGGGGAAGCCAGGCGTTCAGCTTCCTGCGGCGGGTTGAGTGGCTGAGACTCGCACTCTGGGGCCCCCACAGGGGTGGGCGAGGTGGGAGCCAAACACTTTTTAGATTTCCTCTTCCTCAGCACTTTGTATATGTTAGTCAGGGGCGGGGCCCGGTCTTCGGCGACGGCGGGAGGGGAGGTCGGGGGTTCAGGGGAGAGAGAGTGGTTCAGCATGAGGCTCTTTGGCCGTTTGGATGTGGGGCGGGGCTTGTCCTTGGGTGAGTTTGGCGAGTTCGGCGGAGACTCCAACAAGGGCGTGGGGCTCAAGACCAGACTGACGGGGCGTCTGGGCAAGACGGGCTTAGCTGCGATGGGAGGCTTGGGTTTGGGGTTGGGCGCCTTGACGGGGCTCTGGGCCGGGTCTTGCTCTTCAGGGATGACTCTCGAGGCACCATCCAGGCCGACCTCTGGGTCCGGAAGCCCTACGGACCGGAGCCGGACGTTCCGCAGGTCTGTCTGGGTCACCAGCGGCATGGCGACCTGCCCGGGACTCAGCTTCTGTGGCAGCACTATGGCGATGGCGGCAGTCGAGGTGTCAGAATGGCGGCGGCCGGCCGTTGTTTTGGGTCGGGGTCCGGACGGTGGGTCCTGGGGTGCGGGGGAAGCGGGCACCTCGCAGGACAGCCTCAGGCGGGCAGCCCTCTCTCGTGCCTGCGCCGGCGGCAGCGACGACTTCCGTTCCGGCACCTTGGGGCGCAGCCTGCAGCCCAGCGGGGACGGGCCCATGATGGCGGAGGTGGGAACGGTGGGGGTGGGAGTGTCGGACAGGCTGGAGTACCCGCTGGACGGGGACATCAGCCTTTTCGGTTTGGTGGGGGACAGTTGGGTGGGGCTGTTCTGGGTGGGGGAGCGTAAGGGGGAAGGCAGGGATTCCGAGCTGCCGTGGGGCGGCGGGACCTCCGCTGTACTTGAGCCCGACGGCGAGCGGTGATGATTGGCGCATTTCGTTTGGCTGGGAGGGGTGGACACCATCCCATTGGCCGCAGCAGGTGCCACTGCGGTAAACGGCATATCGAAGAGGACGGAGCGAGGTCGCGAGCTGAGGATAACGTCCGGCGGGACGGAGTTTCCCAAATCCCTGGGGAGACACAGGCTCCGGGGCCTGGTGTGACCCTTGGCCTCCATCTCCTCACCCTTCGTGGCCGCCGTCTTCCCTAGGGACACGCTGCGGGCCGGGGGGACGGGCTTCTTCTTCAGTTTCCTCAGCGAGATGCTGCGGCAGCACTCCCGCCCCTGGCCCGTCGCCATGGGTGTCGCCGCCCTGGTGGTGGACGTGCTCACCGGGCTGCTGCCCTGTTCTGACCCACTGCTGGGGTACGAGAGGGAGTGACTCTGCCCTTCCGAGGCCACCGCGCCGGCGCAGCTGCCGGGGCTGAAGGAGCCGGAGTCCTCGCGTACGGCGAACGAGCGTTCGCGGTAGTGCCCGTCCTCTCCGCTTTCCACCTGCTGGGAGCTGCCCTGCTCCTTGCCCTGCGGGATCACTATGGTGATGGGGTCAGGGTTCAGCAGGTAAGGGCTGAAGGACCCGTCCCAGTTGGGGCAGAAGGTGGAGCCTCTGGGCCCGTTCCAGGAGGAGAACATCAACGCCATGTTCTCCATCATTTCCGGACCGCTGCTGATTGGGCGAAACTCTCGCTGGCGCCGGGCCAGGTCGCTGCTCGTCTTCCTCTGCGGTAAAAGGTGATCGGCAGGGTCTGTGGACAGTGCGAAAAACCGGGAGGCCTCTTCAATCTGGTCGCCTTCAGCTGAGAGAGCGACAGAGACTAATGTTAGTACATGTGACTGTAAGTACGGGAGACTGGGGTCCGATGAGCCATGGGGACTAGTGAGCCGCATCACATTTCTGTAATCGATAGATGTCAGAGCTGCTTTTAACAGGCGAAATAGTGATACAGCTCCAGGGAAACGATGGGTCATCAGACCTCAGTCTCTCCTATTGTCGACTTTTTCATCTTCCTAAAAAAAATACCACATACTACAACCATGTTCTCCTGAGACCAGACTAAATTAAATTAAATACCAATTTTTTGACAACATGCAAGTGTAATACATGGCAGAATCCTTCTTCTTTTTGCCATGAAATGACAGTCAATTATTCACAAAAATTCACAATATATATTCAAACTCTTTCTTTCATTTTTTGGACCGTCAGATCACTGATAATTGAAACAGCCTCACAAAAAAAAAAAAAATTTGTACAGCAACACAATTTTAAAGCAGTGTAAGTCCTATAAGGTTCACTCAGTTCGTAGTTCACACGATATCAATGTGAAAACCTTTCAAATTGAACCTGATAACCCTTAATTTCTGGGTATAACATAGATATGAGGTGAACAATAGCAGAATTACTACCCTTTCAAAGGTTGTCATCGCACAAATACTTATGGATAGCACTGTACATTCAGAAACTATGGTGGTTTTCACAACGAGAGAGAAATATGTTTTCAGCTCGTCTCTTTTAAGGAAAATTAATGTTGTCTTTATCAATAGGAATTTTCACAGATGTCATAGATGATTTATATATACACGAGATGAACAAAATGTTTTTAAAAGGAGGAAAAATGAATGAATGAGAAGGGGAGTAAAAATGGACATTCTATTTTCATTCTCTGCCTTCGCGTGGCGAGCCTGTTTCCATGGAAACCGCTACCTGTTTGTCACCCTCGGTGGGCGGAGGACAAAAAAAAAAGCCATTTTCTGGACTCCCAAGATGCATCTGTGAGGGGAGGGGGAGGGTGGAGGAGAGGGATGAATAAAGGAGAAAGGGAGAGAAACCGAGGGGAAAGAGATGATTGACTGATAGATGGGGAGAGCGATAGCAAGAGCGAGAGAAGGACTTGAATTGAAAGACTGTGGGCTCATGCTGAATAGTGAGGAGTAAGAGCTACATTACATCACAGAGCAAAGGCGGGGAAGAGAGGAACTTCAGAGCGAATCAGCAGCAGAGCAGCACAGTCAGCAGGGCATGAAGGTGAAAAGTCTCAAGGTCGGAAAGTCTCGCGGAGCCTCTAAGATGCACCTGTAAACCGTCACGGCGCTGGAACGCAGGCTTCACATCATGGCAGCAGTTTACCGCTGGTAATTACACATCTCAGAGCGCTCATGTTCGCACAACTGGTTAATATTTCTCACAGCTCATTAAGGTCTCAAAAATAACAGGGAGGATATCTCCTTTCCAAAGCAGGACCGCACACCTCCAGATGTGCAGATATCCAGTGAGTGAGAAAGGCCATAGAGATACCGGTCTTAGGCAGAGGTCTATACTGCAGGTAGCCATGTTTAGTTTTATTTTTACAGCGCTTTTCATCGAAGGACAGCCACATGGACACTTAACAAAGTGGCGAAACCCAGTCCCCATCCTAAATTGCAGATAGCAAATGGATAAAAGGTTCCCTGCGTTCAATTTGTGGATATCGAGGAAATGCGAATGTCCTCATCGTAGGGACTTCTAACGTAATTGCGATGGCATTCACAATAACGCTTAGATGTTGATCCGCTAATAGCTGAGTAAGTGGGTGAAGGAGTGAAGCATTTGTATATCTGTGTCCCCATAATAACTCATTTCTGTGCTTCAAACAATGGTGGTAACATATGTTATTCGAATGATGTCTTCGTTTCTTGATATCAGTCTTGCCCCAGACCCATGTCTGTGTTTACTAAATGATGATTCATCACTTGATCTGTCCTTATGTGAAAAGCGTTTGATATTTGCCAGCTTCACTGCCGCCAAAAAATCAATCCTTAAATTGTGGTTTGAACCAAATCTGGATCTTAAATGCCTCTGGATTAGGTCTTTGCTGAACATCATAATACTAGAGGATACAACTGCAAGACTGAATAGTGCTAGCTTATCCACTGTAAATGCATGGAATGGACTCTCCTCAGCCATAACAAATACTCTACGCAGTTAATGCAACTGTTTGATTAATGAGATGTCCTTGTCAAGATGTGTGTTTATTGTCTGATCTGCCTCTGTGTTGCCCTTTTGTTAGTCGAGCCCCCAAAGGGGGCCCCCCCGTCAGGGGTTTGCGAGACTATTGTAATCACCTTGTGAGTCTGTCTGTCTGTCTGTCTGTCTGTCTGTGTCTGTATGTGTGTTTCTGGGCAGATATCTCCAGAACCACTTGACCGATTTCAATCATCTTTCAAATGCAAACACCTTGGGCTGACCTCACAGCATGACATAAATTTCGGGCTGTTGGGCGAGACTATGAATTCTCTGAATGCTTGTTTTGTTTTGTTTTGTTTTGTTTTTATTTTAATCCCTTATATGCATTCTTCATATTGCACTAATACGTTTGTACTTGTGATACGGAAAATGCTAATAAAAAGCATAATCAAAAAAAAAAACAATAGTGGTAAGGTAGAAGGTAGAAAACCCTCTGGAGGAACCTGACTGGGGCTGCCCATCCTCTGCTGACCAGTGACTGTAATCTGAGCTCAGATATAATGGTGTGATGAGAGGTTACATCTGTAGTACCAGGACGAGGCGATGCGTGGGAATAAACCAGGATAGAGCAGGATCACGGGTGCAGCAGCCGGCGAACACACTGTGACGGACAGGGCTGGTGTGGGACGTAGACTCAGGGTTAAGGATTTGATGGAGGTTAGTGGGACGTACCTGCAGAGTATGCGAGCGTCACCTGAGCCGGGGCGATGGGCCTGAGGAGCCAGCGAGGTTTCTCTGGGACCGGGGGGCCGAGGCGGGAGCGCCCAGCACGACTACAGGACAGGTCGCGTCCCGACACCCCAACTGACCCAGTCTGATCCGGCTGCAATTTGTGGACAGGGCAAAGACAGGGCAAGGGACCATTAGATTAACATTTGGGACACCAAGGGACAATACCATTACAAACTTGTGACAGTGACTGCGGTGTCCTGGGCCAAGGTGTTTCTCTGGGATATAGAAGTTTTGCAGTTCGAGCCTCAGTGTAGCAATAATACAGATCGGGACACCAATTAGGCACTTGAGCAAGGCCCTTAATCCTTTCAGTACAACCGGGACACATATGTCCCACAGTATTTGCAGAGATCCTGTTGGGACGTATAACTCCCAGAAACCCACACATTTGGCCCAATTCCATATTACAGTCACAAAAATATATATCCAATGGGTAACTCTGTTTTGTATAATTGTCCTCAGTATTGAAAGGGTTGAAGGGTGACTCCATCAGTATTTTTATGGGTCTTTAAAAGCTCTTAGCGAAATGCATTGGCGTTGGTTAGAGCGCTGACGATGGCCCCCCCATCCCTCCAAACACACAGTTCTCTGACAGTGTGAGCAGAGAGAAATCAAAGATCACTCAGCAAAACTTTTTTAGAAGGCTTGAGAAAATGGCATTTTGACGTTAAAATGTATGAACTTCGTCCAAAATTTGCATGTTCATATTTGAATACCTAAAGAACATTACTGGAAAACTACAAAATGATATAAAAACCTCAAAAAAAAAAAAAAAAACATGTCGATGCTGAGCGCCGAGAGAATCCCACAGCCCTTCAAGGGGGGACTCAGGGATAAATCATAATGCTGTTTTATTCAAACGTAATTAGTAAATAAATATTGTAAAATACAAAAATGTGGAATTTTTGTTTTCAAAACGGATAAATGAGGTTTTATTCCCCTAATTAGTTGTCGTCTGCTTCAACGGTCACGCGTGATAATGACGTAACGTCGCCGAGAATAAAACCTCACCCTTAGTTCAGAGGTATCTCGCTGTTATTGTGTTGGATAGTGTGATTGTCCCAGTCCATTATTTTATGACAAAAGATCGTTCAATATGGCCCATTGGCTAGTTACACAAGATGGTGTTAAGTACTTTCTGAAATACGCAGGGTTGCTTCAACATTAACGGTTTGTTTCTGTCACTTATCAGTCTATATCAGATGCTGAGCAGATGACAGGTATATCATCCCGGATATGTGATTTTAGCTATTGCCGATATTCCCAGGATTTGGCTTAATTAACCACGAATGATGTTCGCAAGATTTGTCTCGATTACCCGTGACTGATGTTTGTTCGTTGGCACTCTTAATGAGACATCAGCTGCTCCACCGAGAAACGAGAGGGTTTTTAACTAGCATCACATTTCCAGCCGTTCTCACTGATGACTGATGAACTGGCTTTAAGCAACAGACAACAAGAAATGCCGTTTCATAAATCTAACATTCGATCGACGCATATGTTAATATTGTCGATACTTCATTTACCTTCCCACTCGGAGTCAGTTGCACTCTCAGGACCATCACTTCTGTAGCTATGGTTAGCTGAGAACATCTAAGAAAACCATACTGATGTAGCAGAACTAGCTAGCTAGTTGCATCAGAAAATGTCAAAGTAAATTCACTATAAAACCAAAACAATTAAGCCAAATCCTGGGAATATCGGCGATAGCTAAAATCACATATCCGGGATGATATACTTGTCATCTGCTCAGCATCTGATATAGACTGATAAGTGACAGAAACAAACAGTTAATGTTGAAGCAACCCTGCGTATTTCAGAAAGTACTTAACACCATCTCGTGCAACCAGCCAATGGGCCATATGAACGATCTTTTGTCATAAAATAATGGACTGAGATAATCACACTATCCAACACAATAACAGCGCATACCTCTGGGCGAAGGGCGACGTTTCGTCATTCTCGGGCGACGTTACATCATTATCACGTGACCGTTGAAGCAGACGACAACTAATTAGGGGGAATAAAACCTCATTTATCTCGTCTTTGAAAACAAAAATTCCACATTTTTGTATTTTACAATATTTATTTACTAATTATGATTGTATAAAACAGCATTATGATTTATCCCTGAGTTCCCCCTGTAACTAATTATTAATAAATAGCCAGGTCATGGTGTCAAGGTCAAAGATGAAATCCACTAAAGACCCTCACTTTGCACACCTAACCTTAACAAGGAACCAGCATATCAAATTTGAAGCTGCTATGGTTAATACTTCTGGACTTATGGCCCGGAAAAAAATGTTTCAAGTTCAAGGTCACTGTGTCAAGGTCAAAGTTCAGATACACTAATGACCCTTACGTTGCACACCTATCCCTCAGAAAGAACCTGCATATAAAATTTGGAGCTCCTGTGGCCGACACTTTCAGAGATATGGCCCGGATAAATTATGGAGCCGCCGCCCATCCAGACGCCTCAGAGTATAACAATACCCCATCAGCCCATAAAACAGCTGTCGGTAGCTTTAGACAAAAGTGTCAGCTGAAAAATGGAAGGGCTCTTTATTTTTTACCTGTGGTTTCATGAGTTCATAAAAATGCTGTTTATCCCCCTGAAACTGGGTTGAAAAAAAAAAAAATTTGAATATTTAGCAGATGTTTTGGATGACAAAAGCACCAAAAACATTCGTGATTTTATCTTCTTAAATGTCGATTAGTTACGACACACGTCTCAAGTACGAGACAGAGAAGGCTTCTCGCGATGAAGTTCCTTGTTGTGTTTAAATACTGTGGATGTACAAAATTTTAAAAAATACTATGTCAGCCCTGACCTGTGACATTTAGCTGAAGCTAATTTCCAAAGTGACATGCAATTGAGTGGAATAAGCCAGTAACCAATCCCTGCTGGCCCACCAGCTGCACAAATCTTAACTGTGGCTGCACTGCGGCTCGAGCCACCAGCCCACTGAGTCAAACTTCCTGTTCAAACACCTCAACCACGGGATCATAGACTGTCCCATCCCTACCCCACAGGCCCAGCTGCACACACCATTGTATTTAGCTTCTAACATGTCCGTGTTTATAATAATTCTTTGCTATTAGTTATGCCTCCAACACAATGACAATAGCTTGGATACATATGAACATGCAACCACCGAGTTTTGGCCATCTCTAATGACAGCACACAATGTACAGTCTGGGCAGGATTCTGTTATCGCTCGATGGTAGGGTAAGGAGGAAGAGGAAGATGAAGAGGCAGTTGTTACCAGGCAGCGCGAGAGTGACCCCTCCTGGTGGAACGTGGCAGTGTGATCCGGTGTTTCCGGAGATCCCTCCGAGCCCTGGGACGAACCCCGCAGTTCTGTCTCCTCGTAAAGCCGTTCGCCAAACTCTTCTCGCGCCACGAAAAAACAAAAGCGAAGAAGAAAGACAAGTATTCCTTAGCATTACCTTGCTCTCCTCTGTCCACAATCTCCCTCCCAATGCACGCTAACAAAATCAACCAATTTAGCCAGTAATGTAACAGCATAATCCCTTTGATAACACTCTGACTGACACAAGGGTAAGTGAATCAGATATTGAGATCTCATAAAACAAGCTGATGGAGTGAATAGCCTCTATTTAAATAACACAGGACTTGGAAAGAGAGAGAAGATGATGTATTCAAAGCATTTTCCGACGAGGCAGAAAGGACTCGAGACGTAGTAACACGATAGGAACTGCCATTCATATCGAGGTTCCGTGAAATTCCCGAGCGCATATAAAGCACAAATGACAAAATGCCAAAACACTGGAAGTAAAAAGAATTTGAAACATACTCATAAACACATGTACCTGAAATACTGTCCATTTCTGCAACCAACTATACCATACAGTACATTCTATAAAGAACTCATGCCCCGATAATACTGCCTTCCTGCGATACGTGTTCACATACCCAGAACTTTCACCCTCGATCACGCTCATCTAAACACCCACACTCTATAGGCACAGTGGAGCACATCCACCGTTTTAACACCATATAGACACTATTTGTCTTGACAGAGAAACAATGTGGGGCTGATCCTCCCTTTACCAAGACTAAAAGCTTCCCTTCAGGACAGAATTACTGTGGAAACCCACTTAATCCCACTTTAATTGCTATCCCCTATTTAATAAGAGATTTGCTGGGGGGGAGGGCGTGTAATTAAAGTACAAGGTGTAGGGCAAACCAGCGGGCCAATTAAAATGACTCCTGAGCGGTGAATTAGGACGGCAGGATTTGGTGGTGACACCTGGAAATACAGAACGCCGGGCACAGGCCATTTTGGCATTACACCGCGAGGAATTGTGCAAAGTGATAGACCGAGGAAGCCGGGTGGGTATCGGTCGACCTAAAAGGCTGTTAATGCTTATGCCACTCTGACACTCGCCTAACAAACTGTTTACGCTATGGCACGCAATTCGGCGTACCAATGAGGGACGTGTTCGCGACTGTGCGTACAGGGTGTGGGGTAGGTGAAGATGTATGTGCCAGGCATTGTTGGGAATTTCGAAATGTTCAAAAAAATTGACGTGGGTGTGACAACCTAATTTTTGTGCCGCTTACGAGGACAGTTCCTAAACTAAGAGCAAATTTGGCGCGACCGTTGCATGAGAATGCGTGCCAGTGCATGTCACGGAGTGCCAATGGGCAGCGCGATCCGCATGTTAGCTGATGGTCACGACAAGTTTGCACATAGTTTGCGCTTCGTCACGCCAAGCCAAGTCGTGACTAAAAAGTTGGCAAGACGACTTCACTCATGTGCAACCTTGTTGTTTCAATAAGTGACAAGGCGTGACCATAGCGTAAACTCTGCGTGAAATGAGTGACAATGAGCGCCACCATGGTAAATTATGCGCAACAGTGCTTAACTTAGGCGCAAATATGGCTCACGAGTTTTGCGAACAGTTCTTATCTTATGCCTGACAGGTGGCTGGATATGCATCACTTTGCCATCTTGACATGTTTCGTGGCACTAAAATGGCACACCGTATTGCAGGGCATTACGGGACCAAAATTCGTGCACGTGTCATGTAGGCATTAATCTCCACACTCAACTTTTTTATTTATTTTATTTAACCCATATTTTACCAGGTAGACCCATTGAGATCAATGATCTCTTTTTCAAGGGAGACCAGGCCAAAATGGCAGCGTAAGGTTTTACAGACAACATGACAATAACAAGAAAACATACAATGTACACACTAAGATGTAGACAACTTCAAGCAACGATAGTCATAAAAAAATATATATATATATATATCTTCATTTAACAGTGGACTTACATTAAATAACTATGGGCATAAACAGGTACCAACCAATTTATTCATCATTGTACTAATAAGAAATTTAAATCAAACAAAGAAACTAATTTGCTTAGTTTCAAATCTTTTTGAAGATTATTCCAGGTGAGGGGAGCAGAGCACCTGAAAGCTTTCGTTCCCAAATTGGTCCGTGTACTTGGGACAGACAATAAAATCACATCTTTAGATCTCAAATTATATCTACAGTCAGATTTCAGAGCAATCAAGGAACAAATATAAGAAGGGAGCTTTCCTAAAATAGCTTTATAAACAAACAAATACCAATGACTGAGCGACGCATGGTCAAAGATGGCCAACCAGCCCTGGCATAAAGAGTACAATGGTGAGTAAGGGCGTAACAATTTGTCACAAATCTCAATGCACTGTGATAAACACTATCTAACTTTTGTAAACAATGTGCAGGTGCATGCATTTATAAAAGGTCACCATAATCAATAACTGATAAAAAAGTAGCAGAAACCAGTTTCTTTCTTGCCTCAAAAGAGAAACAGTGCTTATTTCTATAATAAAACGGCAACTTCAATCTCAATTTTTAACCAGATTTTCAATCTGGAGTTTAAAAGACAGGCAGTCATCAAGCCAGATACTGAGATATTTAAAACTGGAGACAACTTCTAACTTGACACAGACTGAGTGACCTCTCCGGTCCCTGAGCATTACACCACAGAGCCGAGGCCGTCAGTATGCTGAACGAACAGAGCTCACCGCATAACCTGAGACTGGACACAAGCATTCAGATGCGCTGATGTTTGCTGTAACTTCCAGGAGTCATGAAGTGGAGGCGCTGCGTTCGACCCATGAACTCAGCTACAGGGCTCCCTAAATCGCAGTCCGTTAGGGCCGAGAACTGCTAGTTTTCCATCCTCCCTTTACCTGGGAGTCAGGTGTGAAGCCAGTCTGGCCAATCAGTGGCGATAACTGTTCACTTAATTGCCTGAAAGGAGAGAAAACCAGGGCTGGATTTGGATTCAAGGGCCAGATTTGTTGAGGGCTGCAGGAGGCTCTTTTCAAGTCTCAGCTCTTCCTTCCGGTTGAAGAGATGTGCGGATTAGCATCTCCCAGTGGTTGGAACAAAACACCAGTGAGGACTTAGACTTTCAGGGCATGGATTTTTCCATCTCTGCTCACGAAAAGTTCTATTAATGAAGACTGTTACTTCTGTGCCACTAGAAGAGTTCACTCAAGGGGTCGAACAAACCTTTCGATGCATCAGCGGACCTGCCTGCTCATGTCTGAATGGCAACGGTAGACTCAGAAAAGCTCCCACAAGATTTGCATTATGCATTGTCAGAACGAATGTTACCATAGAGCCGCAAAAAGCATCGCGTCGACCTGCTAATGCTATATGTCAATGCCCCAACACACCAACTGGCAAAAATATGGATGTAGGCTGGCTAACTTACATGTTACCGTTTGTCTACGATGTTGCACACATACTAACTTAGTTGTTGCCGTCGCTACAAACCCACCAATATGATCAGCGAGACCAGACTCACATTCACACAAAAAACAATGCATGGGACCGTTTGCGACCATAATTTGCCAGCCGTGAACCCGTGTACAATCGAGTGCGTATGAGCGCGACTTTTGCAAATCCGGGGTCAAACTCTAGACATGACCGTGCCGACCTTCCAAAGAGTGAGGTCACAAAGAGGTGATCCGAATGTTTAGAGCTGAACATTCCAATGCTGATGTAACAATTAAACCTCCTGTAGACGACAAAGCAGCTCTAGAACACTTATCTGGAACACTGAACACATTTCATAAACCAACCCTCCAAGGGCTTAAGGTCAGCGTGGTGTTGTCATTGGACCTCGTTCATTAACTGACACTAATGGTAACAATACTACTGGTGAACAGAGAACAACAGTGAGGGACATTTATACCACTGAAGACAAAATGTACGGTACTATCCTTCCGACTCACTTTCACTATCCTTCTCTCGTTTTCTCCTGCCCACCCTATATACGCACGGGCGAGCAAACACAAATAAAAACACAACGTTAAGGATGCGACAGAGGAGCCAGCCGTCACCAGCATCTGGCTAGACTACTCTGATCGAAACAGAGAAGCATATTACTGCAAGCAACACACGCCGAACATTCCCGTTTCACCTTGCCAACAGCGAACAAACGCCAGGGAGGGAGAAAGAGGAAGCGAGAGAGAGAGTGAGAGAAAGAGAGACAGATGGAGGGAGTGAGAGAGAGAGATAGAGGGAGGGAGTGAGAGAGAGAGAGAGAGAGAGAGGGAGGGGAAGCACGTTAGACACTGAGGTATTTATCAGAGTGGCGCCTTCACATGCTCAGTATATTAGCGAATGAATCAAAAGATAAATTTATTCAGCGCGAATAATTAGACCAGTGGGTGCTACAAACAGCCCCAGCAAAACATGAATAGCATTTAGAGAGATGGAGAGAGGGAGAAAGGGAGAGAGAGAGAGAGAGAGAGAGAGAGAGAGAGGGCATATCTCCCACGTTAGGGAGGAAAACATCGAACCGGAGACAGCATCACACTGCCCCACCTCAGTCAATAATCATCACAGTATCCAGGGCTGTTTACCAACAGAACATGGAGCTTCATTAACAGCACACAAGGCTGACTGACGAGAGGCTTGAAACGTGCCCACATACACACATCCACACACACATAACCCACCGGAGACGAGCTAGTTTTTAGAAATAAAGATTTAACAACCCACACACACACATCCCCCCCTTACACACACACACACTCACACACACACACTCCGAATAGCCGCGAGGGAAAAGATGTCCGATGGCTGTAATTTTCCCCCCTTTCCCCCAAACGCTCGCCTACCTCGCAGCAGCCTCTGCAGATTGAGCTGTGCTTCCCCGTGCAGCTCCTGCACACACTCAGGCCTGCTCCAGCCGCCCAACACGTTCGCATGCTGTTGCCATGACGATCGAAAGTGGCCCGTTCTCTTGCGCTCCAAGTCCAAGTTGGTGGTGGCTGACGAGGGAGAGAGAGGGAGAGGGAGAGGGAGGGAGAGAAGGAGAGAGGGAGAGGGTGGGATAAAACCAATATTATCTGTGGGAATTACATAACTGAGACCAGCCATATCCATTACGGTAAGTATCCAGTCGCCATAGAGGAGACGCAGTTCACTTAAGATAAGGTCTCTCAACATGTGTCCGTAATGATTACAGCCAAAGGTCATTGAACAGCACAGCACTGACTGATAATCATAGCTAGCAACCGCACATGAGTTTGTGACACAATTACATCAGGCATTTTGGCACTACATGGGTGAGGTCAATATGCGCCTTTGTTCACGAGAGGTAGTTCTAGGTCACATGACTTGGGTCACATGACCAGGGGGCGAGGGCGACGTAGTCATACTCACAAAATTGATCATACACAGCATGTATTTAAAACT
This sequence comes from Gymnothorax javanicus, assembly GCA_029692085.1. Taxonomy (NCBI): domain Eukaryota; kingdom Metazoa; phylum Chordata; class Actinopteri; order Anguilliformes; family Muraenidae; genus Gymnothorax; species Gymnothorax javanicus. Next base: position 3,092,607 of record CM056199.1, on the reverse strand, counting down.
TACCCGTGACCTCCGCCCTGTACATTAACTCTGACTGTACTCTCAAAACCAAGGCCCACCAAGCTCTTCCTGCCTGTCCAATGACTGTGTGAGAACTGGCTTAACCACATTGCGGAGAAGTGCACAGATCTTGCTTGAATCTCTGCGAATCACTGTGAACACGGACAACCAGGTCAAATTTGACTCTGCGTCCGTCCTCACCAGCATCATTGGTGCGTTCTGTTAGAGGACCTGCTTTACGGTCACGTTTGAACTTACTGGCAGCATCACTCAACTTTTCCATCGACTGAATCATGTCAGTGAAATGATAAACAACGGGCAAAAGTGAAAGTCAGTTTTCCTGTTACATTTTATTATTGAATACGGTGTACAATGAACATGTAACGCTTAAATTTTGATGAAAAATAATTATTTTGTCATCGAGGACCCCTAATATGTATGTCCCATTACAAATGTTCACAGACCGCTGAAAGCATGAAAAATCATCTTTCTGAGAGAAACATATTTAGATAAAGCTATAATCTCCAATTTTCGTTCTTCATGTTGTATAAAAATGCGTCTCAGAAAAAAAAATGGCTCACTCGCCTTTCAGAACATCGCACAGTGCCATTGCAGATTCAAGAAATTCATGTAAATGGCGGCCCCCACTACTGCTGTAAAGGGAGACTGCACTCATAAGCACTTTTCCTGAATGCGAGTTACTTCCCTTATTAACTTACAGTAGCTTAGTCACAGTAACACATTCACTTGGGTTACAGAGGTTAAAATGTGCCGCGTCATTAATGGGTTAAACTTCAAAGAAAAAGAAATAAAAGACCTTTCACTTTTTCATCAAAAAGAGTTTGGCACAGAGACAACACTTCAAACAAGAGCACTCAGAGAGTGCAGCACCTCCGCCACGCCAAGGCAACTCTGTGTATTAGTTATTTTCGTTGGCTCATGTAGGGTGTTGTTGCATTCCACCGCCAGGTGGCAGCAAAACCGAAAAGCATGCCGATTGGAAATCCGGCCCATTGGAAAGACTTCAAGACTCTGCCAGCATAGCTGGATTTGAACTTTGGCCTATATCTTAGCTGTACTTTGGCCTAGATATGCTAAAATTTAATCATTTGTTCCTCTTGTGCTACTCTAATAGCCCGCAAAGTTTGGTTAAAATCTATGCAGCCGTTTTTGAGATATCCTGCTAACAGACAAACAGACAGACAAACAGATAAACGCCGGCAAAAACATACACCTCCTTGGCGGAGGTGGATAAATTTAATGTTTCTGAAATTTTAAGAAGATAATGAAAACTAAAAAGAGAGATCCTATAATGAATGACTCATCGCACACATATGCATTTAAAATGGAAGACTTGGAGTGCAGGTGGTCATGTGATCACAGTTACTGTGCACTTAGAATAAGCTGCTGATGTTGTCCAGCCAGTGAGATGTGACAGACGTGCAGATGCAGGATTTTATCAGGTTTGGTGTGAGGTCAGGGACGGCCCCATCCACCAGTCCACCCCACCCCAGCTCCACCTACAGCAGATGGCGTCGCATGAGCAGACCCGGACAGAATAGTTAGACAGACTGGAAATTCACTCGACCGTGCTTCTGAACTCACAACTGCTAGTCACTCGACAGCCTCTCCTAAAAGACGGAAGTTCCGCCCACATCTGTTTTGAATCTTTCGAACAAAATGTTTTTTTGCATTTACATTACACTGGGGAATTCAGTCAGTGCTGTGTGGCAATTTAAGAGCTGAAATTACGAGTTGTTAACAAAACTTAGGAGAAACAGAAATTACGATTGCATTTTCCAACCCAAATTCATTTGATCAAATCCAGTTGGTCAGTTTGTCTTCTAATATAGATCCCACACCCTGATCTGGCCACAGGTGGATGAGCTGCCCTAGAGTTGGGCTTCCGCCAGAATCTCTTCCAACGTTAAAAAAACGCATAGATTCACCTAAAAATGATACTGGAACTGCTTCCACGCTGTAGGCGTTAACTCATACAGGAGTTTGGAACCAGTTGGCAGTACATTTCATATTACATGTAACATTTATTTCTTCAGAGTGCACTGTGCATGCTATCTAGAGAGTTGTTCCATTTATTTTTTGTCTTAAGTTTATCGGTTGGAGAATATCTGAGGTTCACTGTGCCAATCTTTCCGTAAAATACAAATGTATACAAACACATTTCGAATGGCGGATGACGTATAGTAAACTAAACTATACTACTAGTTTTGCTCAGATCGAAAATAAATGGTAAATAGCCGCAGAAAACACACACTTTTTAGATCGAGTCAAAAACTTTGAGATCATTTTTCTCAGTTTCAGTGTCAGTGTGGTTACTGCAGTTTAACTGTGGTGGGCACCGAAACTACACTATACTACACTATACTATACTATGATAATTTTGCTGAGACGGAAGAGAGAATGTTAAAAAAAAAAACAACAGAAAACACACATTTGAATTAAGTCAACAACTTTGGAACAACTTTTCTCAGCTTCAATGTCAGTGTAGTTACTGCAGTTTAACATCGGAGGACACTGTACTATACTATACTATACTAATGTCAGAATAACAGCACGGGCAGAAAAAGACAACATTAGGTGGACAGAGGGGAGTAAAGCAGAAGTTCAGACAGTATTTGCATTGAACTAACACTTCTGTCCCTGAAACACAGAGGCGTCCGGGCGTAATAAGAGGAGTGCGAGACTGAGACTAGCATGTAAACTAGCTGCTGTATATATTCTGATATACTTAGATGTATTAGAAAGTTTAAAGTTATTCTGTGATTTAGAGATTAGTCTGTTAATGCTACTGTCTAGTACATAATATGGCATTGACTTGTTTTTTTATTCTTTATTTTTATTCAGAGTAAAGCTCTGTCAATCAGGTACAAAATTTGGCATTGCCAATCACATACAGAGCTAAAATATAACTGCGTTGATGTCTAATATCGAGGGGAACCGAGGAGAGCTAAAAAATATTCTGCAACGACGTGACTTCATTTGAAGAGATTTTGACCAAGGTGCTGATGCAGTGAAATTATGGGGTGTTTCCCTTGAGAACAGCAGAGAGAGAGAGAGAGAGAGAGGGAGAGAGTGAGACATACTCAGTAGGAAGCCCATGAACTGATTCAGAGAAGAGAGAGAAAAGGCGGTGAAGCATTCGGTTGTGACAGAGGTGCGGTCTTCACACACAGTACTGTTATCAAAACAAGCAGGCTAACTGCTAACCGCTAACCACACACAGACATAGAACAATACACACACATGTACACAGACACACACACGCACATACACACATTACACACACACACACACACACACACAATCATACAGATGCATTCACATACATTTACATATTTACACACACACACACACACACACACACATACAGACACACACACATAGCTACTTACACACACACACACAGTGGTCATTTTCCTTTGTAAGCATAAAATTAACCTGCTTGGATTTCTGCAGTAGTGTCAATCACAGCACTGTTCCCGCCTACAGCAACACTGACCAATCGGAGGACATTGTTAGAAATCCACCCACAGCCCCTGATTGGGGGTTACGGTTTAGCAACAGTAGGAGCAGTACTGTCACAAGGTAGGCCCCCATCCTGTTCTACCTAGGAACAGCAGGATAGACGTTACAAAAGATCACAGGGCAGACTCCCACACTTATAATTTTCCAGACTCATATAACAGGGTTATGGCCTCAGCATCACACAGGGAGCACATCAGTGAATCATGGGACTAACTTTACAAAATATGGGCAGTGGCTGCACCCAGTATAATTCAGTGTATTTTGATGCACTTAATCAGTTTCATATACACAATGTGCACAAGTCATCCACTCATTATCCATCCGTCTGGGTGGGGGGGGGGGGGTTGGGGGATGGGGTCATGGAGTCTATCCCAGCATATAATGGTCATGAGGAAGGAATAAACCCTGGACTGGGCTCACACATTCTATTCACTCACACACTCATACCTGCAGCACAATGTCATTTAGCTAAGTAGGACATGTTCCTGGATCAACATTTTGCATTGCACTCCTGGACCAAATTTGCGATCGACCAATCACAGCTCTCCGACATCATCAGTGTGCCTGACCTGAAGTCGTGCAGTAAATGATTTCCCTCATTTTCACAGTTTTTGTTCAACTGGACAAACTTCAGTTTGGAAAACGTAGCTTCCCTCATAGGAAGCACAAAGGAATTTTGAAGAAGCACGAAGGCAGCACACTGATGATGTCAGCCGACTACAATAGGCTGACGGCAATTTTGGTCCAGGAACGTGATGTGGGTGTGGGTTGCTGATCTAGGAACATGTCCTAATTGGCTAAATCGTGTCGTGCTATATCTGGGGAAATTTAGAGTTTCCATTTAAACCTGATCTGTCACGTCTTGTGTTTGTTTTTCACAGCGTTTCTCCCCTTCCTGGTTGTGGAGTTCTGTTAATTCACTGATTGTCTTGTTTCCTCTATAAGGCTTGAGACTAAGGACTCAGGCACAGACAGGAAGTCAGTTTTATTAACTCAATCTCAGTGTCAGAAAGTCTAGTTAAAATTAAATCGAGCAATTTGCAGCACAAGAGGGTTCATCCGAATCATAGTCAAAGAACAGTCCAGAGGTCGAATGCTGTATGGTGAGAATGCCAATACATGGAGCAAACAAAATCATGTGTTGAAATAGCCAGCCAAAGTCAAAACCTGTTGATCACAATATACAAGCAGATAGGCAAACTCGAAAAACCACAGACATATACAATTCAGAACTGGAGCAATAAACACCAGGAAATACAAGGCTTACAAGCGACAAGAAAGGCAACAGACTCGCAAACACTAGGGGGAAGAGCAGGGCTATATAAAGGGAGAAAATATCAGGAGGCGAAATCCAATCAGATGTGTAGGAACTGGGAAGGGTGACTGGGGGCGTGGCTACAAACAAGGGAATGAACAGAAACAATAATCAAATCGAATAAGGACGGCTGGTGTGGGAGTGCAATGAAAACAAAAACACGTGGAGCAGAATTGGGGAAAGGAAACGATGACAAGAAAATGAACAGAATAAATGGAATAACGATAAAAACAGCAAATAACTAGGCCTACGCTGTCGGCGGTGACAGCAAGGGGTATATCCCCGAAATTCCCCAATCCTTGAAGCCCCCTTTATTAGATTCCCCTTTACTAGACCTACAATATGAGGCAAATTTGAGGTCTGTGTAAGTAATTGTTCTAGAGATATGGTTAAAAAACGGATTTTTTCAATATATAGCGCCACCTGTTGGCAAACCTAGGGGTGCATACTTGCCCAAAATCTAATCAGTTCATCCTCTCTACCATATCTACCCATATGCTAAAAATGAGAAGCCAATGTAAAGTATTTTGTGAGTTATCATGCTAACAGCTCAAATCTGCGGATGCGGCGGCGGGTGGGGCGAAACTATGATATCCCCGAAACTCGTATTTCAGGGATATAAATACAAAGAACAAAGAACAGAAAAAAACAACATGAACAGATCCTAAGATACTAACTCCTCCTCATGCCCTATCCCGCACTGGTTTCTCATATCACCTCATTATTTTTGTGCACTTTGGTTCTCCTGTTTTAGAATCCCAGGTCAGATTGTTAGTCCTGCCGCAAATTACTCTCTCGCGTTTTGATTTTCGTGCCCTAGTTCTTTCCGTTCCCTAGCCATCGTCTCTAGTCCTCCGTTTTGTCGATGTTGCCCCAGTCTCTCGTCTTTGCATCACCCAATGCTAAGATTCCAGTCCTCCATGTTCCCGCCCCCCTGTGACTGACTCATGAACTTTGACCTCGGGCCGGATTTTGATCTGCTCGCCTCTCCAAATCCTGACTTTGGCCCGTATGTCGACCACACCCCGTCCTTCTTGCATTACTCTGTGCTGGCCGTGGACCCTGGACTGTCGACCATAGATTCAAACCCCAGGATCGTCCTGCTGTGCAGCAATGGCAACACCCAATATCATTTTTTTCAGATTGATTTCTTGATACCGTTGGCTCACCCATACCCTCCCCAGTAACCCTGCGCTCACCGTGATGTAGTGCATCGTGGGAACTGCTGTTTATGCCAGTTACACCGCAGGTTCTCAGCACATAACAGCACATACCACTGGTTGCACAACAGAATTTTGAAATTATCTTCATAACAAATTTCATCACCGTTTCATAATTTTCCGCATTGTTTCGGCAAAATGCGCTTTCAGCATCGCAACTGAAATTGAGAGAGAGAGAGAGAGATAAAGAGAGAGAGGTTTTGTTCACCTTTTTCATTCCGAACAGCCAAGCAGATGAAAACCATAATTAATCAGCATCACGAGGACAGCTCCACAGCAGCTAACCTGCTCTGCTCCTCTGAAGTGCATATCGCTGATTGCGAGGTTTTCATAATTAGCGTGCAGTGCTGGAGTATTCACTCTGAATAACACTAAAGGGAGGGAGCTCACAGTATTCCTCACAGTGCATTCAAGCTGATATTGGTTATTACACGGCCCAATAAGGCCATATTCAGAGCAGTGTGGTCATATAGGGCGAATCTCTGCCATAAACACCAGCTTTGTGAAGCTGACCACCAACTTTTTTGTGTTGAGGCTGGTTGAGAAGTGATTCAACTCCATCGTGACTTTTAGAGCTGCAGTTTAATGAATATTATCAGTAATCCACTCAGGGTCCATCCATCCCTTTCAATGACCTTTTGCCGGCAGCTAAAGTTCTGGCTGTTTTTTGGTGTTTGCTATGTGTTGTCATAAGTTTTAACAGACTTCCTCTTTACATCTTAAACTGGAAGGGCACTCAATAGAGTACATACCTCTGCAATGCCAAATGTCAGTATTATTGTTTCCAGATCCACAAGAATATTATCCAGATCACCAACTACTATGATCAGTTCTACATTAGAGTAGATTCTACTTAATGCTGAAATGCTATTAAAATCTATTTGTTACATATGGGACAATCATTTTATTCAAGTATATTTCAACTTCTTCCGGATCTAGAATCCAGAATATGTTCTAGATCACTTCTAAAATTCAATCAACTCATCCTTGGACTACCATCTACCCCTACCATCCTACCTAATTTCATGCCAATCCCTTCATAATTTTTTTGATTTATCATTTTAACAGACAGACAAACGGACAAATACGGGAGAAAACGGAAAACATAACCTCCTTGGCGTAGGTAATAATTTCTCAGTTTTTTTCTTTTTTGTGCGTGTGACACACTTAAAGTTTGGGCACAAACTATTTGGCCAGTTTGGAACTCCGTTAGTATCCTTAACTTTCTTTGGGGATCTGATTACACCTCTTTTAAGCGGTATTTAGTGTTTTTTTTTGGAATTTCAATTAATAGTAATCACCGGTGTAGATGCTTCTTTTAGTAATATCTGATGTAATGCTGTGGCCATATAAACATGGCATCCTGGATTTGAATATCTCTCTCAATGTAAGTGTGATGCAGCTTCAGTGAAGCGCTGCAACCAGCAGATACAGAATATGTATGTGACATTGTCCTGAAAAACAAAGTTTTTTCGGACTTTAAGATAAGATACACTTTATTGAACCCCGTGGGGTAATTTGTCCTCTGCATTTGACCCATCCTATAGTTAGGAGCAGTGGGCAGCCACAGAGCAGCACACAGGGACCAGCTCCAGCTCTAAAGCCAGTTCCCTGGTCAGGGGTACTGGTTGGAGTGTTCCTATGATGCATGTTTTTCTGGGTGGGGGAAACCGGAGTACCTGGAGAAAACCCACACGAACACAGGGAGAACATGCAAACTCCACACAGAAAGGCCCCAGGCTGGAATCGAACCCACTACCTTCTTGCTGTGAGGCAACAGTGCTAACCACCATGCTGCCCGTGCCACTTTGAATCTACTTGTGGGAATACTTAAGTGAAAATTGGAGTTTAGGGGTTAAGGACTATGCTAACAAGTCCAAAAATAGCACTGACTGTTTTGTGGCCTCACTGAAGCACGAGCCACATCACCCTCACCAACCCAGTCAAATTTACCACCCTTTAGACCCCCTGTTCCAAAAATCACGGTCCCCAAGGGCCAGGAAGTACTGGTTATCCACCCTCCCTTTACCTGGGAATCAGGTGTGAAGCCAGTTCGGCCAATGAGCACAGCTAATCGTTTAGTTAATTATCCTGGAGGAAAGAAAACCAGGGCTGGATCTCGATTTGGGGTCCAGAGTTGAGGATTCTGATCCGACACTATAAGCCAGCGGATCGTCCTGATGTCTCATTCTGCCAATCAGCTTTCCTCCGACCTATGTCTCCTTTTCACATCCTCCCACCTTGGAGCCATTTTATCCTTCTCTGGGGGCCTCATTTATGAGAAAAAGCATAGGTTTCATAATAAAACATTGCATTTTATTATGAAAATGCATTTTACTTTGAAAACAATAACCAACTTCATATTTTGCACATTTCCACAATACCGTAATTTCAGCAGCGCAGGCATACGCACTGTTAATAAAAGAGGCCCCAGTGACATCGTCTCTTACAGCTGCCCGGACCCCTCTCTCTCTCTGCTGTCTTTCCCTGCGGGTCCCTCCTAGCATACATGCTAATATTCTCTATGATCGATGCATCACTTCCTACGGGCTATGTGGCCGTTTGACCCCGCCTACCACCATGAACTGTCCACACTATTCTCCACCCATCCCTTCATGTCCAAAAACCGTGAACATGCCAAATCTAACGACCTCTAGTAATTCCAGTCACAGGCAGAAGTTCTTGGCCCCTCCCACCTCGTCCTCTCTCCTTTCCCCGTCTCATCCAACAAGCTCCTCAATCAGCTGGAGTGCTTCCCTCTGTATAATCCTGTTGGGTGCCTCTCTCACAGAAACGAGTGCATGGTGGACATTTCCATTCCTTCAGTCACACATTTCTACAATTCTGCCCGAAAGAACAAAATGGAATACGTACTTAAGTACTAACAGAGGACTAAAATCCAGCCATAGAAAAGTAAAAGAATTTCGTTCTAGGAGTCACCATGCCCCACAATTCCTCCGTGATACAATTTTAAGGGGCTCTAATTCCTGAGCAGGTCACATGATTACATGGATGCAAAAGTCTTCTAAAGAGGAAAGATGGTCCATCTAAATCAGATTTTTTTTTTTTTTTATTTTTACAGAAGGCTGATGAGTGCGGCACTTGCATCTCCAGTTATGGCGGTATGATGCACGATGACAGAGCGCAGCGGGGGGGCGCTGGAGGGTGCTTAACAGCTAATTCTGCTAACAGTGGGGGAGTTTCTGTTCTGTTGGTGCCAGAACTTTGAAATCATGAAGCTGAACTGGAGAAATTCCATGCTACTAAAAGGCAGTAAAATTCAGGGACTTGACTGGAAAAATTTAACTATTAAAATAATTTTAATGGCTCTTTTTATTTAACTATTTATCTGGGGTTGAATAAATGCAAGAACAGAACAACAACTGAAAGTGCAGCTTCCATTCTAAGGGTGTGTATATATATATATATATATATTTTTTTGTGTATATTTATATTTTTTGAGGGTTTGAGATGGCAAAACAAAATATATATCATTTTTATGATAAACTGGAAATATGTTCAAATTAAACAGGTTTTATAGAATAAAATGATGCTTATTATGAATCATTTAAAATAATTTTAAACCAAAGTAGTGCGCTCGGACAATGTCACGTCATTGACCCATAATATACATATATTATAATACATATATATCTACTGAGCTGGGGAGGAATTAAAATGAAGTTGCTGTTGAAGGACTTCAAATTATGCAGCTGTCCCAGTACTAATGAACCTGAAAATAAGACGTCACATCCGTCAAGCCCCTCCCAAACAGACACATCTCGCTCTGATGCCTGCTATCAGGGGACAGTCACGTAGCCAGAGCTGAAAAGTGGGTGGTCACAGAACATCCTTTCAAAACAATCATGAGCCCCAAGCTGTTCTCAATTATTTTTCGTAATTAACAAACCATTCACTCCACAAACCTGTCACACGATCAGGCATGGCTAGGTCTCTTTGTTAAGATCAGACCACGATCATTCATGTGGACGCGCAATTTGGTGCATTTCAATTGGCCTTATTCAAAACTGTACAGGTTTCTCAAAACTTTGTCTTTGATTTCATTTAAACAATTTAAAAATCATAAAACGCAGGTTTGATCCCCTTTGTGCCAAAAAGATAGCACGGAAGTTCCAGAAAAGTTTACCTTTCATAAAGCATAGGCCTGCTATGAGTAAATGAATTTTCTGAACTGAATTTGGCTAATTATTCAGTCACCCTGAGATCGTTTTAAAAGACAAGCTGTGTCTTAACTTGCCAGTGGATTACTCTTGTAATTGGAAAACGTGTTAATAATAGAAAATGATTGAGAACAAGTCAGGACTGATAACTGTTGTAAAGAGAAGTTCACTGCCCACCCAATTTTCAGTTCTGGCTGCGCCAGTGTCAGAGGAGGAGGTTGTGAAAGAGCTGTTCCGTTCATGTGTCGCTTCTGCTAAACTAAAGGTGTGGCAGGATGGGTGGTCACCGTGTGCCCTTTCCGTGATAGCGAGAACTTTATCCGCGTGATATCGCACTGAGACCGCGTCGACACACCGAGAGACTGTTTTCGTGCACAGGCAAGGTTGGGCCATTCTCATAAAGAGACCAACTGCAACTTTGCCCCATACTGGAGGCAAGTTGACTGGCCGCAATTTTCAAGTTCACTGCGGCCCATAGTGCAGTTCCTAAGTATTTGGACAGTAACCCAATTTTTGCTTTTCAGCTCTGTGTGTCAGCAATATACGTGACGTTAAACACTGTCAGGATAAATTTGTGGGTTTTCACAGTCCTTTTTATACAGTGGTGCTGTTCAAATGCACATGACCTACACTCCACGCCTAAATGCAGAGCTCAATGCATAAGCCGTCAATAGCCTTCCATGTCCACATTAGCCACTCCCGCTAAAAGAAAACTAGCGGGCAAACTTGAGATTCAACGCTCTTACGGACTCCCTGCTTCGGTCACAATGGAGCACTTGCAGCCAAGGCAAGTTCGTCATCGAATAAATTATATGAATAGATAAACATGCTCAGCTGAAGTCTGATGTGAGTGTTCTTCAATCAGCTGATTTAACTGGCCCTGAATTTGGTCACCATGGAAACCTGGTCTCCAACCAGGAGAAAGGCAGAAAATGTCCAGACACATGCGTCAGCTTGCAGTAAACACTGAAGATACTCTCTCTAGTAAACACTACAGTAACAGTTTAGTTTACACCATGTAAAGTATTCATTGAGTAACTGAGAACTGTTATATACAAAAGGTATATAACAGGATAATTCTGATACTGTGTCGCTGAAACCAGTTAAAATAGCAAAACCCGCTCCGAAAGAGCAAACTGCGACCGCAGAAATCTTTTGTGTGACACAAATTCAATTTCTAGAGAAAGAATAATGTTTGAAATAAGTAACAGTCCAGCAAACAAATGGTACTGGGCGTCATCAAAACACATATGTTCAATCGAAATCGACAAGATCTTACAAGGGAAACACTCGATACGGCGAAATTGGATTTATTGGTTTTTGTTTTCAGGAGGCCAGGAGACACGAAAGGAGCTGGCAGTGCTGGGTGTCATTGTTAATCTGATGTCAATTAATTGATTAGAACGGTGGGTCTACTTATTTTAAAGTCAAGACAAAAATCAACAAAAACCCCAGAGACTAGGGCTGCAGACCCTATCCTGTGCCAGGCTCTTTCTATGAATTCATGTGCGTAACAAGTTCTGCTCAGAATTAAGCAGGACAACCTGTACGAGAAACTAGCCTTTTTCACTCTCAGACTACAGTGGCCAATGTATCCCGAGGTACACCTGAAAATTTCATCATTTTGCCAGAAAAGAAGTTACTTTGAATAGAAGAGGACCTCCAGGTGGTAGCTGGTTACATTTCACCGCAGCCAAAGATAAAATAACTCCATACTTAGTCAGTGTTTATATCCCCCTGCGCCCACAACACAACTGTTATCTTTCCACGTCCAGAACAGAGAAAGGGAGAGAGAGAGAGACAGAGAGAGAGAGAGCTGTTTAAAAAGTAACAGAGAGAAAGAAATGCCAGTTACCTGTGGCCCATGTGCAGCCTATTTGTCTGTCTGTTTGTCCGTCCGCCGGGTCACAAATGTGGAGCTATCGAGTAAGACCTAAAACACACTGGTCGCTGGCTCATCAGTGACACACAGTACATGCAAAGCTGGCCACGCCCCCCAGAGAGGATCCCCAACGGACTCCCTTGGGTCCAGCGGGGGATCAGGAAGCCGCACAGCAGCTGGGGTGGGTCAGGTGACCTCACGCGTGAGTGCGTGGTGGAGCGGGGGAGCATCTCTCCATGTTATGAAGTGGGGGGATAGATTTAGAACCTTAAAAAACACAGAAACCTGTAAATCCTAAAAACTGGACTTAAAACCAGAAACCTGTAGACTAGAGTCCCCAGCAGTGCACCACTTGTGTTCCCTTCAGCAAAATGTATTTAATCTCACAAGCCAGCTTTGCATGGATGTGCTGCTGTGTAATTTATTCAAGTGACACAGTGTACAGGACTGACTAATGATAATAGCTCATTATTAATTTATTCATTCATGTCACAACCTCCACAAAAAAAAAAAAAAAAGAAAGACCCCAAGGAGATTTCTATGTGTCTTGACTGCTGCCTGAAGATAATTTGACATCGGACCATTTGCGAAGAACAGGGACGGTCAAGCCCCTGAAATTCTCGTGCTTTGCAACGCTCCTCTGAATTACAACACACCCTTCTTGAATGTGTGACTCTTGTGTAAACTCTCGCACAGGCCAGCGTTTCCTCAGACCAAAACAGCCTTGAACGGTGTTTGCAACCCCAGGCTCTATGATCGTACAACGACTTATCTACTCTCTTAGCCTGCTGTAGCCTCCTGTCTTGTTGCTAGATGCTGATCACAGGGCCATTGCGAGTCACAAGCATGTTTTTGCCAGTCAAATTTAGGCATGTTTTCTCAGCTCATATCCAGTTTCGCTTGGCGAACACGCTCATCTTCATACAGCACACGGGGAGACAGATCCTCGCCTGCTCTGGGAATATGCAAATCCACTGGGGTCTCAAACATGTTTAGTGACATGTCTGACAGGTCATGATAATAACCAAACAAATGTCCTGTTTTATCACCCACACCTAACAGTTGGTGTGAGGTAAAATGTTCAAGCCACGGATATAACAAAGGCAATAAATCATGAGCCTGTATTTCAGTGAGGAGCCGAGGGGGTGCAGTGTTTATAAGAGTTTATTCTTTATAAAGACCGGAGGACAGAGGAACATTTGAAGTGGATTTACAGTTATTGTTTAATTCGCCTCAAAACACTGAAGGAATGGATGACACTGCATGAGACTGAACAAACATGAGATACTCAGATTCTCCATCACGCATTTGGCACTCTGGCCTGGAAAATAAACGAGATGGAGGGATGGACAGACGGAGAGGAGGACAAGAGGACGGGCGGAAGTATGAAAAGGCGCATCTACGCTATGAGATGTACACTACCGGTCAAAGGTTTTAGGACACCTCAATTTTTCCAGGTTTTTAATGGAAAATTATGCAGTTTAATGTCTCATTGTACTCTGGAATGAAAGCATAGACATGATAGAACAAATAAACAATCGAAGTTAAAAAAGAAATCGTGGAATCAATTTATAAACCAAAATGTATTTTAAACTTTTGTCTCAAAGTAGCCACCTTTGGCAGATATAAGAGCTGAACACACACGTGGCATTCTTTCTACAATGGAAATCAAATATTCTCCAGAAAGTTCTTCCCAACTCTGTTGCAGAAGTTCCCATAAATGTGTGGCACTTGTAGGTTGCTTTGCTTTCACTCTTCTGTCCAGTTCATCCCAAACCATCTCGATGGGGTTTAAGTCTGGAGACTGTGCTGCCCCTCCATGTTTTCAAGCTTACCATCTTGTTCTTTTTTACTAAGGTAGTTCTGGCAGAGCTTGGACTTATGTTTTGGGTCATTATCTTGCTGTAGGATGAACCCCTGACCAACTAGGCACAGACCAGAGGGTACTGCATGGCACTGCAGAATGCTGTGGGAGCCATTTTGGTTCAGGGTGCCTTTCACTCTATAAGTCAGCGACGCTGGATCCAGCAAAACAGCCCCAGACCATCACGCTTCCTCCTCCATGTTTGACAGTTGATGTCACACACTGAGGAACCATCCTTTCACCTACTCGACGTTGTACAAAAAACCTGGGTAACCTTACCTTTTGTTTAAAACTTCTGACAGTTCACCACTTACCTTTGTACCATTTCAAGCTATTCATTGGACTGGAACTGCATAATTTTCAATAAAAAACTGGAAAAATTGGGGTGTCCTAAAACTTTTGACCGGTAGTGTATCTATGTATTAAATTTTGTGGAGAAATGTTGAACGGTTTAGAAGTTCTGACCCTGAAAAGAAGCGCGACAGACAGGTGAACACATGAAGGGAAGACACTCATTCCAATATCCCCCTCCCCTTCACAGCCAGGGTTAATAATGACAGTGCTATCACAGCGTTAGCCTCCATTCACAGTACATGCGATATTAGCAATGTTGCTACACTGGGACTCGGACAGCTGACTCTTTAAGCCTGAGTCAAGCACCATGGGCTCAAGGTTCGTAGCTTCCTGATTACACCACTACAGTCCTGACTGCAAAGAAAAACATTTCTCTCAGGGTTTCTTCAGACTAGCTAAGACTAGCGACTTATAACACAAAGCGCTCAAGCAGGTACCGATGTGCTCTTAAGCTGACTGGGCCACACAGAGCGAACCACCGGAAACAGAGCATCAATAAAACAATCCTGGCGGATAAAATAAAGTTAGCAGAGATCACAGCTCAGAGCGAGCGATGGCGGAGGGTCTGGACTCCCGTACGTAACGCAGGACTCAGGTAAAATCTGACAGCAAACTGCTCCCCCACGTGACACGCTGGTTTGTTCGAATTCCATTTCAATTCTGTGGCGACAGCTTTGTCTGGCGTCCCGCAGGAACCAGGCCACAGGACATGATCCACGGTCATATTCCCTGGCCCACAAATGTCACGCTGGGCTAAATAATTGCTCTTTAGCGGTGAGCCAATCTGCCGCAGTTAATTAATTGGCAGCGTATATCTGACACCACCACTGTGTCACATGGACCAGCAAAGAAACAACAGAACCGATGCTGTCGAGCTGTAACACTCAATGACAGCTACTTTTTTATGTTTATTAACTTGATACACAATAAAAATGACACTAAATCTAATTAAATGTTGAATGAATACATCTGTCAGGACAGGTAATATGTATGACATGATTTCTAATGCTAAACAGTGGTAATGTTTTTGTTATGCAACTTCTGCCTGGGTACCATATTCAAGCCTCTATCTAACCTCTATTTAAAACAGCAGTTAATCACAGAGAGAATCACCGATTCCTCCTTAATTTAACATCAGATTAGGGTACTTAGAGCCACTGAGAGCCACTGCTTTAATGAAAAACTTTTATTGAGAAAAAATGAACACAAACACACACTGATACACACACAAAAACTTACACTGATACACAATCATTCACACAAACTAACACACACTGATACACACTCATCACACACAAAAACACACACTGATACACGCTCATTCACATACACTAACACAAACTGATACACACTCATTCTCACACACTAACACACACTGATACAAACTCATCACACACAAAAACACACACTGATACACGCTCATTCACATACACTAACACACACTGATACACACTCATTCACACACTAACACACACTGATACAAACTCATCACACACAAAAACACACACTGATACACACTCATTCACATACACTAACACACACTGATACACACTCATTCACACACTAACACACACTGATACACACTCATCACACACAAAAACACATACTGATGCAAACTCATTCACACACACAAACACACACTGATACACAATCATTCACACACACAAACACACACTGATACACGCTCATTCACACACACTGATACACACTCATTCACACACACTGATACACGCTCATTCACACAAACACACACTGATACACGCTCATTCACACACACAAACACACACTGATACACGCTCATTCACACACACACTGATACACACTCATTCACACACACACATACACACTCATTCACACAAACACACACTGATACACACTCTTTCACACACACTGATACACACTCATTCACACACACTGATACACGCTCATTCACACAAACACACACTGATACACGCTCATTCACACACACAAACACACACTGATACACGCTCATTCACACACACACTGATACACACTCATTCACACACACTGATACACGCTCATTCACACAAACACACACTGATACACACTCATTCACACACACACACTGATACACACTCATTCACACAAACACACACTGATACACGCTCATTCACACAAACACACACTGATACACTCTTTCACACACACACACACTGATACACACTCATTCACACACACACACTGATACACGCTCATTCACACAAACACACACTGATACACGCTCATTCACACACACAAACACACACTGATACACGCTCATTCACACAAACACACACTGATACACGCTCATTCACACACACAAACACACACTGATACACACTCATTCACTCACACTAACACACACTGATACACGCTCATTCACACACACTGATACACACTCATTCACACACACTGATACACGCTCATTCACACACACAAACACACACTGATACACGCTCTTTCACACAAACTAATACACACTGATACACACTCATTCACACACACCAACACACACTGATACACACTCATTCACACACACTAACACACACTGATACACACTCATTCACTCACAAACAGACCCTGATACACGCTCATTCACACACACAAACACACACTGATACACACTCATTCACACACACTAACACACACTGATACACGCTCATTCACACATAAACAGACACTGATACACACTCATTCACACACACAAACACACACTGAAACACACTCATTCACAAAACAAACACACAGGTACACACTCATTCACACACACAAACACACACTGATACACACTCATTCACACACACTAACACACACAGGTACTCACATACTGACACACACAAACATAAACATACACATGTACACACACCACAAACACACACTGATACACGCTGACTCACATGCACCCAAACACATGTACACACACTACAAACTCTCTCTCACACACACACACACACACACACACACATACAGGCACATACATAAACACATACCCATGCACAGACACACACACAAATATGTAAACATTAACACACGCATATAAACACGGACACATGCACAGACGCATAAATTACTCTTGGATTTGAGATGAAATTAGGGCATGTACAGCTACTGACAGCTTAAATCAAAACAGTTACTGAACTAAACTAAACAGACACACAAACATACTAAACCACTCTTTCACACATGCACAAACACCTACAGATACTCACACACACAAACACACACACACAGACACTCGCATGCTGACTTACACAAACATACACACGTACAAGAACGCACCACAAATTCACACACACTCACTGATATACGCAAATATATAAACACAAACACACACGCATGTGAATAAAGTGCTATTTAATTTGAGCTCACATTAGGGCATGTAGAGCTGTTGAGAGTTTTAATAAAAACACCATACACACACACACACACACACACACACTGTACACACCCTTACTACATTAAGACACAAACACACATGCACATGCCACCACACGCGCACACACACCATGTGCGCGTAAAAAAAGGTGAGGCCAATGTCAAATACCCCCACCCCCATGGGAAACAGATGGTAAACATGGGAAAAACACACACTTCCTAAAATTGAGGAATCCAGTCAGAGAGAGAGAGAGAGAGAGAGAGAGAGAGAGAGAGAGCACGGTATCAGGATGATGCAAGTTCAAACTGAAGTCTGGCAGAGTGAGCACACAGTGTGTTACTGAGCCGCAATAAAACACACACCCTGCCCCCCCTCCCCTCCTCCCTGCCCTCAGAATCCCGCTCTTCCCTCCCCATTTCTCCTTCATTAGTGTCTCATTAGCATCGAATGCGTAGCAGGATTAATCTTGAGCCCATTCATTCCCTGGCTGTGGCACAGAGACCCACAGTAATCCCTGCCAGTATTTGCTCTGGCTCTGAGATACACAGTGTGGGCATACAGCCTCTGGGTCCACACTCAGGCAGTAATGATTCATTTGTTTCTGCATTATGAAAACACTCTGGCTTTATGTCAGCCTTTTAAATATATTATGGCTAAACATTAGCATCATAAGTGCACCGCGGTCCTACAGCAGTACAGTGAAAATACTGGTGTTATAAAAACACTGCAGTTTCACATCAGGAGCATAAACGACTCCAGTCTTGCCAGGTTGAATGCACATGCATGTTTTTGTTGTAAGCCGTCACCATGCGTCAATGATCAGTCATATTCGCCAACACCAGTTTGCTCAGATTGGACCACAGTAAAATACCACATTACCAGCACAGGGGAAGGCAAATATTCACTTCAGTCGCTCATATCACAAAATATAGCCAGAATATCAGCTGTTATTTCAATTATAAATTATGCGTGCCTTTTCATTGGTGAATAAAGGGTCATGTGATCTTATTTAAAACGCGATGTTGCCCTGAAAACCCTCGTCCCAGCGATCAAAAGTGATATTGCCCTGTGGTTTAACCAATGAGAACTATGGAGAGAAAAAATTTCATCCAATCAGCGAGAGCGTAATGTCAGGCATCGTTGGCAGACATAAACAAAATGGCGAGCCGTTTGGCTGTTATTGGCGATGAGGAAAAAGAGACACTTCTCAGCAGTGTTGACTCGGCCAACACAAAGACAGCTACATCCATGGCTGTTAAACTATTGTCCTTCAAAGGTAAACCGACAGACAGAAGATTAGCGAAAATCTGAACTGGACGCTGTCCTGGCTAACTTCTACATGGAAGGCCCAGATAATTTGTAGATGTAAAAAAAAACAATTAGCGACCATAAGTCGGGCAATATCAGATTTTATGGACCCAAAGAAACCAATGGCCGCAGTCAATATCAGTTTCTTTGGGTCCATAAAATCTAATATTGCCCTCCTGCATGGTCAATCATTGATAAATGTACAATAGAAATCATGTGACCAGGATCCTAGGGGGCCGAGAGCTGCTGCTTTTTACCGTCTGTTTATATCGGAGTCAGGCGCAAAGATGATCTGGCCAATCAGAAGCCCCAGTTGTTCTGTTACTGAGTTAATGACCTGAGGGAGAAAAGAGCGTAAAGGCTGGGTTTGGATTTAAGGGCCAGAATCACTGAGCCCTCATGTATATCCATGCATTCATTGGCTCATCTGTTCATCCCTGGTTAGAGTTGTTGGGGGGTGGGGCTATCCCAGGATGCACTGGACGAGAGGAACCACAGATAAAGCCAGACCATCGCAGAGATCAGATACAGGACTGGCCTGTTGAGATCTTTCCGCTGAACTGAATAGCATGTGCTTGCCTGAGCCCATATTCAAACAGCTGCGACACTGATTATATTGCAGAGCGTGATTGCGATTGCGCTGTATCCTGCACACTGCACAGAGTTTCAACTTTCTCCTGGACTCCACAGGGAGTGAATGACTGACTGACCGAATTATACGAAAGCTTCCAGTCCCCATACACTTCATCTAAGCCAGGATTCCCTCTCAGAGCTGCAGGAGCTGTGTCACGATTACTGAGCAGGCTCACTAGTTTGAACAAAATCCGTGCTGCCGCAAGGCAAAATCTACCAGGTGTTTTTCTTCTTCAATGATTTTTTGGCGATGGCAACCTAGAGCAAACATTCTTTGTATCCCTTGGCTACAGCTTAAAATAGCACACTGAATCCTCGAATTTCCATAGAAAACTCCTTAATATAAAAACCATAATGCTTCAATGATTAACTAAAAAATGTTAATTAAATGAAAAACAAAGACGGATTGGCAAGGATGGAATCAGATTATGACTTGCAGTCTGGAAGATCCAGGTTCTTGGGATGTACGTTCTGAGCTTGTGCAGTAATCGTGACACAGCTCCTTTAGATTATTACAGATGCTCTCGGCCATACACACATCTGTGCACGTAACACACACAATGCGTAATGCGCAAATATCCCTCACCATGTCGCAAATTCATATCTGATAGGGATGGCAATTTCTACACCGAAGTTCGAACGGCTTCAAAACGTTTCAACACTCCTGTTCCGACGCGGTGTTCGTGAGATGTTTCGAAACGTCACGTGATCACTATCCGTCCATCGCGAAAGGTTTTAAATAGCCAAGGGAAAATACAGGTGTTTGAGGTGTTTTGTTGCGTTGAGTTGTGATGAGAGATTTTGTGAGGATTTTGCTACAGTAGTTCAAAATACAAGATAGATAGATAGATTTTCTAAAGCTTACCAGGTATTTTTCAATTTGTCAATAAGTTGAAGCATGTTTGTTTGTTTATTTATTTATTTTTTGTTTAAATAAATTTGTAATTTGATTTCAGATGGTCGAGAAGCAGAGAAGCCAGCTGAATAAAAAAAAATGTGCAGCAAATATTATCCCTGAATAAAAATCTTTGAGCAAAATGTTTCTGAATCTAAATCTATATACCACATTTCATTGATCTGTATAATCTCAATGAGGCGCAATACCAACTAGGCATTATCAAAAAATCATCAAGTCCATTTATATATTAAAGGCTGACCTGACACAATCATTCTCAATGAATGAATGAATGAGAACATTTAACGGCAAAATAAACAAACCATAAGAATTAGTATTCATATCTTACAAAAAATAAATAATTGACTGATTATGCCTGTGCCAAAACTATTAATATTTTTGGATTTGTGAAAAGGGGGACTTCAGCACATCAACACCAACAATAATAGGGGAATTGCAAGTCTCACTGTGCACACACGGAAGTGAAGTACGCGCAGTGCATAATGGGAAGAGTTATATGTCTCTATCACAGAGATATAAGAAAACTAGAGTGGACGACGTGTGGGCTGGACCAAAGCGGAAACGGCAGAATAGCTTCGCCATCTTGTGTATGTATAAATGTCCAAATGTCCAATGTCCATCGCTGTAAGCTAGCTAGCTTGTGAAGCTAGGGCAAAAACCCAATCACAGCGATTAAGTAAAAAAATGATGACAAACATTTTCCCTAACTAGCGTCCGCAGGGTGGGAAGACGGATAGCGTTTTATCTGGAGTAATGTAATACGCTATAGCACGCATGGAAGGATAATGCTGCTTTGACTAGCTATGAAATAACATGTCTCAGGCTGAACTGTCAGTTTGTTCTTCAGGGAAAAGAAGCTGGTGAAAGAGGTCGTGTGTGCGAGATGGCGTTGAAAGTGACAAATCAGGGCTGTAAGAGCTTCTCCAGTAGGCATCATAGCTAGCTAGCTGTACCTAAGCGATTGCTTGTAGACTCACTAGCAAGCTAGCTCACGTCTCTGAAATCTGCAAGCACACTTGGGTTGCAGTTGTACAACACTGCCGCGAAGCCTCGGATAAGTTAATGCATATTACAGCTCGCTCAGTTAATAGAGTTGGGACAAAAATCAAATCATATCACTTTAATGTGATGATCATTTACAAATATTTTCCTTAGTTAACGTTAGCTAGCATACTAGCTGCCGAGAAGGCTACATCCAGAGCGCAACGTGGCCTGCTGCATTGGTACACAATACATAGCAGCCCAGCCATCATGACATTATCAGTAAGCCTCCGTGCGTACAAGAGCTACCCAGAAGCTGATTGGTTGGTATGCAAATGAGGAACATGGTTTCCGTTCGCGCCCCTAATGAGTGACGTCCTAGCGGAAGACCCGCCTTGATGAGACGCTAACAGATTGCATTTTAATTTTCATTGTGTCCCAAAAAGAGCGTGGTGACATGTATTTGAAAATGCAATGGACTGGGAGGCGCTGTTTCCCTTACTGTATTTGAATATTGTCCCATGTATTGCAGGATAAGTCTTTGAAAATTAAATGTCAAATGTCGTCATCATTATTATATCATTATAATTTCCAAGTGATTAGAACACAGCATTTTCATTATCATGTTGACCCTAAAAGAGCGTGATGACATGTAAAGGTAAATGCAATAGGCTGGGGGTGCTGTTTTGCTTATTGCATTTGAATATTGTCCACTGTATTGCGGAGCATGACTTTGAAAATGAATGTCAAACAGCTTTTCATTATCATTTGAATATAGTCATAGATTTCCCATATGTGTATGTGGAAATGAAAGTGATAATTCGGTTAAGGCCTTTTCAATTTAATATTGTCTCAAATAACTCATTCATAAGTGGAAAATTATAATGCAATAGTGGGATTACATTTTCATTTGAATATTGTCCACTATGGGCTTCCATAGGCTGCAACATAGACTGTATAAAAAGATGGACGAAGCTACCGTGACGTCACCCATTGGTTTCAGCATACCATAAAGGAAGCCTCGATTTTGGCAATTTGAATTATGCCATGTTGTCATTTTTGAAACCGGATGTGATTTCTATTGGACGAGAGCATGTATTGAAGATCCGGGGAGGACCATGGCTCTGGATCTGACCGTATCGGACGAGGACCAGAGGATAGCCACGCCCCTAAAGCATATTCTGGCTTTATCCTTTATTCTAGTCAAAATGGGGCCATAATTTACAAAAATGAACATCATGATATATCGAAGGAGACTTGAAACCTGCTATAGCTACCTTAAAATAATGTGAAAAATCGTTATTTAAATGAAACATCAGGTGGGAAAGTAGGATCATTTTCTCATAGACTTCTATAGCATTGAACTTCTTTCTGCAACCACCAACGACGTCGCCATCTGCTGGCCATTAAATAGAATGCCATTTTACGGTACTTCCGCATGGGCTTCATTTTTCAGACCAGGGTGCTGCGTCCATGTTTTTTTTTCTTTTTTTCTTTTTTTTTTTAAAATTTGGCATCCCCAATCCCACCCGAATCTGGAATACCCAATTGGGGAACTATGTACAAAGCTTGCTCGTATGCGACCCCTTGCTGCCAACTCAGGAGAGTGTAGACAGTTCGCGGCTCTCCTCCGAAGCACGCGCCTGTCAACCACCGCTTCTTATACACTCACTGGTTGAATCTTCGCAAGTTCAGAATGAGGGCGGAGGATACCCGGACATGACCAGGCTTAGAATCTTCCTGACGAGCGCCCGTCTGGCCAACAGGAGGCGCTTGAGCAACGAACAAGGCAACTATAGTAATCCCTTCCCGGCAGTCCCTTCCCAATATGCAACCCTGTAGCGCAATAGCCAATTGTGCGCTACTGTGAAAAAGCTGCCGACCACTGCTGGCTGGTACGAAGCGGGGCTCGAATCCATCTTTTTTATACAGTCTATGGGCTGCAATGACAACTTCTGCCTATGGATGCCATTGTTGAGCGAGCAAGTTTTGAAACAATGGTTTAAATGTTTTGAAATGTTTTGAAGCTTCAAATTTGCTATCCCTAATATCTGATTTCAAGTATCTAATCAATTTGAGGGATCGCAATTAAATTTCCAAACTGTGCCACAGGAGACTCTACTGCTATTCTCGCAAAATCCTTGCTTGTGATTGGCTGATGTGCTGGAGGTTAAAGGAGGTCAATTCTCTGTGTCGGAATGAGCACTTCCGGTAAACACACAGAAACAAAAAATACATTCACAGTTCCAAAATAGTAACTCGCTTGTGCTGGCTGTAGCATGAATTAGCAAAGGGAAAACCAGTTTTGTGTGCTGAAATCATGGACTGTACAGTATATGGCTGAAATCAGAAGAGTACATCACGACACAAATGTTCTAGCACCACCCTTGGCAAAGTCTGGACATTAAATTGCGATAAATCGAATTGATGAATCAATAATGCCCCACTGCCCCTCCTTACTCCATGCCAGCTATCCTCCAAACCCACGAGATCCCTCCGTCAGTATGCACCCATGACCCATGACAGTGGGCAGGGATTGGATGGGGATTTTGAGTACAGACCTTAATCTGAAGATCTCTTATCATGCAGTCAGTCAGGCTTGTCACTGTTAATTAATAGAACAGCTGACAAAAAAGGAGTGGCTCTAACTCTCCGAGAGCCAATAGGAATGCACACACAGCCCTCGTGGGAGTGATAAATAATGACTGACAGGAGCATAACAGGAGCAGCAGCCCTGAGGGTGGTTCCAGATCTGGCTCTTTTAGTAATGAGCTAATAAGAGCATTACAGCCACTGATTCTGAATCAGCAATCACAAGATTTACAGGGATAATCCTCAAGTTACGCTGTGAGCGTAGTGCCACAGAGACGGAACTGTTGTACTCTCATACACACACATACAGGCACACATGCCTGCACACGAACAAACACATAAACACACATGCAAACACACACACACACATACAGGCACACATGCTTACACATGAACACACACATAAGCACACATGCAAACACACACACACACATACGGGCACACATACTTACTCATAAACATACACATAAGCACACACGCAAATACACGTAACACACACATACGGGCACACATACTTGCTCATGAACACACACACTTGCATACATGGAAACACACGCGCGCACAAACACACAGACACACACACACACACTCACACACACCATGCGGTAAACCTCCACAGGAAGGATGCTCAGTGCCCTCGCCTTGGGCAACACGTAACTGTAGAGGTTGCCGCAATTGCCCATGTTTCAAACTGACCAAGAAAATAGATCGAAAACACAGAGAGTTTGACAGGATGGACTGTCCTGCAGAGCCTCAGGCCCATGGGAAGTGCTTCCTGCTACCTTTTAATGCCTGAAATGTGTGGAATCAATACTGCTAATGTTAATTAAAGTATGTGTGACACCGTTACACGTCCCTTCATAATGTCACTCTATGCTTTTGATCTTTATCCTGCTAATTCATTGATATCCAAAATAATTCCTAAATAAAAATAAAGACATGAAATTTCCTGTGAAGCTATCTTGTCTTTTCCAAGTGGGCGTGTGCTCATGCCCTCATTCAAGCCCATCCATCCATCATCTACACCGCTTCTTACTCATCCATAATCTAAACCACTCCTTACTCATCCATTATCTAAACTACTTCGTACTCATCCATTATCTAAACTGCTTCTAACTCATCCATTATCTACACCACTTCATACTCATCCGTAGTCCAAACCACTCCTTACTCATTCATTATCTAAACCACTTCTTACTCATCCATTATCTAAACTGCTTCTAACTGACCCATTATCTAAAGCACTTCTTACTCATCCACCATCCAAACCAATTCTTACTCATCCATAATCTAAACCACTCCTTACTCATCCATAATCTAAACCACTCCTTACTCATCCATAATCTCAACTACTTCGTACTCATCCATTATCTAAACCACTCCTTACTCATCCATAATCTAAACTACTTCGTACTCTTCCATCATCTAAACTGCTTCTAACTCATCCATCATCTAAACCACTTCATACTCATCCGTAGTCCAAACCACTCCTTACTCATTATCTAATCCACTTTTTACTCATCCATTATCTAAACTGCTTCTAACTGACCCATTATCTAATCCAAATCTTATTCATCCACAATCTAAACCATTTCTTACTCATCCATTATCCAAACAACGTCTTACTCATCCATTAGTTAATCTACCTCTAACTGATCCATTATCCAAACCACTTCTTACTCATCCATTATTTAAACCACTTCTTACTCGCTCATTATCTAAACCACGTCTTACTCATCCATTATTTAATCTGCCTCTAACTGATCCATTATCCAAACCACTTCTTACTCATCCATTATTTAAACCACTTCTTACTCATCCATTATCCAAACCACTTCTTACTCGTCCATTATTTAAACCACTTCTCACTCATCCATTATCTAAACCAATTCTTACTCATCCATGATTTAATCTGCCTCTAACTGATCCATTATGCAAACCACTTCTTACTCATCCATTATCTAAACCACTTCATACTCATCCATTATCCAAACCACTTCTTACTCATCCATTATCTAAACCACTTCATACTCATCCATTATCCAAACCACTTCTTACTCATCCATTATTTAATCTGCTTCTAACTGATCCATTATCTAAACCACTTCTCACTCATCCATTATCTAAACCACTTCTTTCTCATCCATTATCTAAACTGCTTCTAACTCATCCATTATCTAAACCACTTCAAACTCATCCATCATCTAAACCACTTCATACTCATCCATTATCCAAACCACTTCTTACTCATCCATTATCCAAACAACTTCTTACTCATTAATTATCTAAACCACTTCTTACTCATCCATTATCTAAACTGCTTCTTACTCATCCATTATCTAAACCCATTTTGACTCATCCACTATCCAAACCACTTCTTACTCATCCATTTTCTAAACTCCATCTTACTCATCCATTGTCTGAACCACTTCTTACTCATATACCATCCAAACCACTTCTTCCTCATTCATTATCTAATGCGTTTCTTACACATCCATAATCTAAACTGCTTGTAACTCCTCCAAACCCTGATTAATAATCAAACTCAAACACACACTTACTCAGCTTCTCTACACTCACAGATGTAAAACAGTACAGTTAAATGGAAGTGTAATTTTGTTGCAGGAACAAAGTTCCCAAATGTACCATAAAAATACAATAATATTCCGCAGATTCTACAAGCAAGAGAGGTATAAATGAATTATAAGTTCCACACTAGAGGTACAATGTCAGTTACCAGCATAGTAGGAACTCAGCCCAGGAACAAGTATTAATGGGGCATTTTATCCCACTGTTGCACCTTTTTGCAGTGACACTGGACCACAAACCACGATAAACAAAATCACCACAATAAGAAATTGATTCAAACAATGACTTTAGAGTGCCGGTGCATTTTAAAAGTACAATGGTAGTCTTGCACAGCAAAACGTTCAAGTTAATTCAACTCTCATGGAGTCAAATTAACTCTCGTAGAGTCTATTTGAGTCCAGTCTGGCCAGACTGAAACCAAGAATCTTAAAGAGTTGATTTAACTCTGAACATTTTGCTGAGTATCGTGTAGAAATGATGGCAAACGCTGGTAAAATGTATGATCACACACTGGTACAGCACATCAGCCCCACTCACATTAGCATTTACATTACTGCAGAGAGGAGCAAGCAAGCACAGTATGGTGTGTGTGTGTGTGTGTGTGTGTTGCCATAAGTGTGGATTCAAAATTTTCCAAAATTCTGGCCGTGAATAAGGACTCCTTACCTCCAGGGGTGCTGTACATCCTGCATGGCGCTCCAAGCTCCCTCAGACCCGACTCATAAAAGCAGGAGGAAGAGTTTGAGAGAGAGGATTGGAGTGCAAGGTTTCGCTGGTCCCTGACTGCGGGGGCAGACTGGGGCTCTATGCTGTACCGACCCGCTTTACGGATTTAAGAGGACATCTGGTGGGTGGGATTTATAATAATTAGCGGTAGCTTAATCTGACGCGCCCCCATGTAGCAGCACACAGCCCCTGATTACAGCCCACCCCGACCCCCGACCCCCGACCCCCAGCTCCGGACCCCCGACACCCCCCACACAGATCACCCGCCGCTCAAAACCAACCCTGAGCCAGGAGATCGACTGTCCAGAACATCCCCACTCCGACCCAATGAACCTGCTACTCTTTCCATCCTTATCAAACGGTTTGTGGTTTCTCAGAACCAACTGAATTAAGGTGGAAATGCGAACTGGTAGATCTCTAAGGGCAGGTCGCAGCTGGTTTAAGGGTACTGGGGAAATCCCTGGCTTTGAACCTTATATTATATAATGGGATAGTGACCCCCACACTGAATTATTTTAATAAATTATGCTAATTTTAATGAACAAGGTCACATGACAACAAAAAGTCATGTGATCAAAGTCACATGTTTGGAGGCCGGTTATTCCGGAATTTCGGGCTATTGCACATTCTCAATATGGCTGCCGGACCGGCCGATGGGGTTCAAAGGGTTAAGGCATCCATGTTCGTCACACCTACACTCTTTGTGCGAGCTTCTATCATTTCTGTGCTCTGAAGCACATCCACCCACAGAAATACTCTTTCACTACTGCAAGATTACGTAACAACACGGTATGTTCTTCATCACATGGAGTTCCCTGTGGGAACGGCACATTGTGAGAGTAGGTGTGCTTGATGTGAAGGTCTTCGTACTTTAAAGACTGAGGTTAGGTTGGGTGTTTAGGCAGTTGGAAGTCAGGTTGATCTGTGGTTTTCAGAAGATGATTTCGGTGGAAGAGGAGAACTAGAGCCGTATAGCCTGAGAAAAGGGACTGTAACCATCTCCAAACTGTCAGAAGCAAATGACTTTGTATCTCATCTGTTCTTGAATTTCTATTGATCGCGGTATCACGTGCTGCTTTTTGGCTACATCACCCTGCTAGACAGGTTCTATTGTATGTAATGTTTATATTCATAATTTTGCTTTGGTGTGCCCAGTGAAACTGGACCCAATTATCAATGAAATCTGTTTGATTGGCTGATTTAATGACTAAGGGTCCCGCGCTTCATCACACAGAGTCAGGTCAGGTTGGTTAGCTTTTTTTCCTTCAGTAAATGAAATGATTATTTAAAAACTGTATTTTGTGTTTACTGGAATTATCTTTGTCTAATACGTAAATTAGTTTGATGGTCTGAAACAAAACAAAGAGAAAAAAACAGCCCCACAAAGCGAGCGTTACCCCTCAGCCACTGGATCATTTTGAATGAAAATAAAATGACGAAGGCCTTTGAAAGTTATCCTACGGAATACAAAATATAAGATGGCGGCTGTGACAGCCATAGTGGAGTCCGAGTGCCGTCAAATTTGATAGGCCTGTCCTGAGCGATCTCCATACACACACACACACACACACACACGTATATGCAAACATGGACACACACACGCATGTCTACACACAAATACATACACAGACAAAGACACACACACACACACACACACACACACACAATCCAGGAAAAATACATACACAGACATATACAGGCATATACACAGGCAGACACGCATATACACACACACAAACGCACAAACACACACATATACACACACGCACAACTGCAGATAAAAACACGTGTCCGCCCTCAATCCGCCGCGAGTTTTCAGAGGTTGACAACCCCCCTCCTACTAGCCTCTACCCCCTGCTAATCATCACAGAATGCACAGCAAAAATCTCTGAAGCCATCGAACCAGAGCTCTACACACTTACACAGAGCTACAGTACACCTGTACTACCAAACCAGAGCTCTACACACTTACACAGAGCTACAGTACACCTGTACTACCAAACCAGAGCTCTACACACTAACACAGAGCTACACTACACCTGTACTACCAAACCAGAGCTCTACACACTTACACAGAGCTACAGTACACCTGTATTTCCAAACCAAAGCTCTACACGCTTACACAGAGCTACAGTACACCTGTACTACAAAACCAGAGCCTGACACACTCACACAGAGCTACAGTACACCTGTACTACCAAACCAGAGCCCTACACACTTATACAGAGCTACAGTACTCCTGTACTACCAAACCAGGGTCCTACACACTTACATAGAGCTACAGTACACCTGTATTTCCAAACCAGAGCCCTACACACTTACACAGAGCTACAGTACACCTGTATTTCCAAACCAGAGCCCTACACACTTACACAGAGCTACAGTACACCTGTACTACCAAACCAGAGCCCTACACACTTACACAGAGCTACAGTACACCTGTACTACCAAACCAGAGCCCTACACACTTACACAGAGCTACACTACACCTGTACTACCAAACCAGAGCCCTACACACTTATACAGAGCTACAGTACTCCTGTACTACCAAACCAGGGCCCTACACACTTACAGAGATATAGTACACCCGTGCTACCAAACCAGAGCTCTACACACTTACACAGAGCTACAGTACACCTGTACTACCAAACCAGAGCTCTACACACTTACACAGAGCTACAGTACACCTGTACTACCAAACCAGAGCTCTACACACTTACACAGAGCTACAGTACACCTGTACTACCAAACCAGAGCCCTACACACTTACACAGAGCTACAGTACACCTGTACTACCAAACCAGAGCCCTACACACTTACACAGAGCTACAGTACACCTGTACTACCAAACCAGAGCTCTACACACTTACACAGAGCTACACTACACCTGTACTACCAAACCAGAGCCCTACACACTTATACAGAGCTACAGTACTCCTGTACTACCAAACCAGGGCCCTACACACTTACAGAGATATAGTACACCCGTGCTACCAAACCAGAGCTCTACACACTTACACAGAGCTACAGCTACAAACCAGTACTACCAAACCAGAGCTCTACACAGAGCTTACACAGAGCTACAGTGCACCTGTACTACCAAACCAGAGCCCTACACACTTACACAGAGCTACAGTACACCTGTACTACCAAACCAGAGCCCTACACACCTACAGTACACCTGTACTAAACCAGAGCCCTACACACACTTACACAGAGCTACAGTACACCTGTACTACCAAACCAGAGCCCTACACACTTACACAGAGCTTACACAAACCAGAGCTACAGAGCACCTGTACACCTGTACTACCAAACCAGAGCCTACACACTTACACAGAGCTACAGTACACCTGTACTACCAAACCAGAGCTCTACACACTTACACAGAGCTACAGTACACCTGTACTACCAAACCAGAGCCCCTACACACTTACACAGAGCTACAGTACACCTGTACTACCAAACCAGAGCTCTACACACTTACACAGAGCTACAGTACACCTGTACTACCAAACCAGAGCTCTACACACTTACACAGAGCTACAGTACACCTGTACTACCAAACCAGAGCTCTACACACTTACACAGAGCTACAGTACACCTGTACTACCAAACCAGAGCTCTACACACTTACACAGAGCTACAGTACACCTGTACTACCAAACCAGAGCTCTACACACTTACACAGAGCTACAGTACACCTGTACTACCAAACCAGAGCTCTACACACTTACACAGAGCTACAGTACACCTGTGCTACCAAACCAGAGCCTGACACACTTACACAGAGCTACAGTACACCCGTACTACCAAACCAGAGCTCTACACACTTACACAGAGCTACAGTACACCTGTACTACCAAACCAGAGCTCTACACACTTACACAGAGCTACAGTACACCTGTACTACCAAACCAGACACTCACACACACTTACACAGAGCTACACACTTACACAGAGCTACAATACACCTGTACTACCAAACCAGAGCTTTACACACTTACACAGAGCTACAGTACACCTGTGCTACCAAACCAGGGCTCAACACACTTACATAGAGCTACAGTACACCTGTACTACCAAACCAAAGCCCTGCACTCTTATACCCCTTTCCCACTGGCCAGAAAACCCGTTTAAACCCGCTAACAATCGGCTTTTGGTGGCAGTGGGAAAGGCTCACCGACCCGCGTCGACCCGTGTCAAACGACTCGGCAAGCGACGCGGGTTAAAATCGCCTTCAATCGGCTCGGCTCCGATCGGCTTGCAGTGGGAACGCCAGACCCGGGTCAACCCGCTAATTTACGTTTTACGAAATTCTTCAGCTCACCTTCCTTGTTTGTTTCACCAAGCAATATTTTCGATTAAAGAAGGAGCTTTTGCGTCATTTCCTTGCTTTAGTAAGACGTTGTGGTTACCTTTATTGCGCATTAACGATCCTGGCGCAGCCTCCATATGCAGCGTTCATATTAAATTTTCTCCCGATCCGGTTTTGATAAAGACTAGAGATGCTTGCACGCACCGGCGGCCAGCCATTACATTTGCTTCGCCATATGACCGAGGATACGAGAAGGCTGAACCCGTAAGCATAAAACCAAAAACCACCACAGTATTATCCTTCTTTAACAAGAAAGATCTATTATTTCTTGCTATATCTAAAAAGAACCATCGTTTAATGTAAAACATTTTGATTACCATCAGTTAACGGAACTGTTTCCTGAGTGGGATAGGCTACTTCTTTGCAGACATTCAATTGAAATTTACCTTAAAATACAAAAATACAATTAATGTTTTCAGTCAATATAATGGTCTGAAAGTAAACTTAAATGTCTTACGTTTATAACCAGGTATGGTTTTAATCATTTACTGGAGCTTTATCTTTACATGAGTGAGAAAAAGGATGCTGATGCCGGTTATTCATCTGTTGCAAACTGAGCGCTACTCATTTTGCGGGTTGGAAAAGATTAATAATGCGGCTCTTCAGCTACAGCTCAAATAGCTGTTTCTGACAATGCGGCTTAACAGTGTAAACAATCCATATGAGTATGGGTAGTGCAGTTAAGAAAAATTTGCAACTGGTTAAAGATTCAGGATTGCAATTGTGGCTGGAACAAAAACCAGCAGAGATAGTGGGTGCCCAGGACCAAACTTGGGAACATACCCGGCTTTTTTTTTGACAATGGGAAAGGAGCCAAATGCCGATTGTAAGCGGGTCGACCCGCGTTTAAAAAACCCGTGTCAACCCGCTAATTTCAGTGGGAAGGCGGCTTTTCATAGAACTACAGTACATCTGTACTACCAAACCAGAGCCCTTCACACTTACAGTGTGTCAGCATTACCAAACAAGAGCTTCATACACTTACACGGAGTTACAATACACTTATACTGCTAGACCAGAGCTCTGTACATATACACAAACTATGTTAGTAATCAGTGCATATCCTGCATACAACAGTGTGCTTCCATCTACCAGCTCCCACACCTGGGGCTAACCACCACAGAGATCTATTATCCGTCCAAATTTGCTTTGAAGTCTTAATTGCTCAGTGTGAGTAGCACATCTCACAGTCTCCAGTCAGCCCTCAGATGCATATTACACATTTTACAAACTGCCCATTTGTAGGACCATAATGCCTTTGAACAAAAGACATTAAGGTCAAGTCCCTTGTCCACAGACATATAAGCACAACAACTGCATACACTCAGACCAATAACTTACTGGCTACAGTTAGGAATGCGGCACTAATAACTCACTGTGTTATGAAAAAGAAAGAAAAAATCTCACGGAAGGATATGGAGGGATATACTACACAACTGTGGTGGTATTTTTTGTTTTCGATAAAGAATTTTCGACCTGCAGTGCACGCACCATTATGCGCTGTCCAACCCCGCCCTCTAGTGGCAGCACAGAAAAGTGACGATGCTCAGAAAAACACACAGGACACAATCGATGGAAGAATACTGATCACAGAATCGCAGACCGGTGTATAACGACACTGATGATTGATAGCAGGGGTGCTTAAATCTAGTCCTTGAATGAGAATTTGTCCCTGAACTTTTCTCCTTCCCGGTAATTAACTAAATAATGAGCACTGCTTATTGTCCAGGGGTGCGTTTCTCAAAAGCGTAGTTGCTAACTAAGTTAGCAACTTACATAGTTCGTCCATTCACAGTCAATGGGTCCAACTATGCAAGTTAGCATCTGTGATTTTGGGAAACGCCCCCCAGACTGGCTTCACACCTGACTCCCAGGTAAAGGAAGAGCAAAAGCTCAGCCGTTCTCGGGGCTTAAGGACTGTGATTTGAGGAACAGGGTTCTACAGCCTTCATAAATGGCTAATCCAAATATCTTAATGATGCGAGCAGACAAAATGGGAAGCTATTCTCCATTTCAGCACATGCTGAGGCATAAATAGACTGCTTTCATTTCTCATACATTCAATCATGGCCTTACAATGCACAGTGGCGCTGCGCTTGGTACTGTGGCCTTGAAGTAAGTCTTGGCCTCCATTCTCCTGTCGTGGAGTTAGCACGTTCTCCCCGTATTCGTATGGGTGCTCTTACTTTTCTCTGGTTTCTTGCCTCTGTGAAAGGAACATATCATAGGAACACGCCATCCGTCGTCCTTGCCCGGGACTCTAGCCTCAGCTAGAACTGTAGCCAGTCCCTTTCTGTACTACGGCAGCCCACAGAACGAGGATGGGCCAAATGCAGAGGGTACCCTGTAATATCTTACAGTTTATCGCACTGTATACGTCCTCCATTCCTGACTGCCTTCTCACCACTGAACTGACCCAAGCCAACAGGGTTTATGCCGCAGGCGTGTTTATAGAGGGACACATCACGCAGCTGGATCCAGTGTAACAGGCCAAAGTATACTCTCAGCCCAGAGTACACCCAGGGTTAAAGTGGGCTCGCCTGTTTCACACCCTGGGTATAGTCTGGGGCGTAAATCTACCCCTGGGCAGATTATACCCCCCACATTCAGTCATATTTTATACCCTTGAGTGAATTACGGTCAGGGCCAAATTATACCCAGGTATGGTCCGGCAAGGGGTATCTGGGGTGCTACATGGTGGTTTCTGATCAATACTCAATAGTGGTTCTGGCATAATTTATCTCGGAATCCGGCACACATCTTGCCCAACTCTCCCATCTGCCATACAAACGCCTTTCTCGCAAAGATTACATAACATGTGCTCTGACAGAGGCGTCTCCCTCTGGACTGACAGGTCAATGCAGCGCGTATTTTGTGAATTCCCTGAGAGGCTTAACAGAGCTGCAACTAATTACATTCAACTGCCAACATGCGAATAATTAGCAAATAAAATACCACAAGATCAATATTAGTATCATAGAAATTCATAAACTTCAAGTCATGCAGTTAAGCCAGTAAGGCTAGCCCATGGGACCAAGATACTCAATGACAGAGTAAAATCGCAGCACAGAAACATGATCCGCACACCTTGTTTACTCGCTGGACACTGACACATCAAGATGATGGAGTTCTCCTGACCTCCCAGTGACATCACAGTAAATCAGTCATTTCACTTATTTTAGCAGTGAAGCAGAACCATGTCCAAACAGGAAGTAACAGGGTGTGGGATCGGCAGTAATAACACGGCGCCTGAAAGAATAAGCATTAGCAATTCTCTAATGAAATTAGACCACAACTCAGGAAATGGACTAACATAAACACCTCCAATGTAACTGGGATGATAACATACTGTGGGCATAGCACAAAGGTGACCTAACACTTCACACAATAATAATAATAATAATAAACTGTATTTGGTTATAGAAAAAATGAAGCTCGAAGGGCTTTATATTCAGCAATAAAATCAATTGGGAAGTAAATATTAAAAGAGTTTAAGAACAAATCATACAGAAAACCATGGAAGTACAAACCCCAATTCCAATGAAGTTGGGAAGTTGTGTAAAACTTGAATGAAAACAGAATGATGATGTGCAAATCTCATAAACCCACATTTTATTCACAATAGAACATAGACAGCATATCTGATGTTGAAAGAGACATTTTATTTCATTTAATGAAAAACATTAGATCATTTTGAATTTGATGGCAGTAACACATTTCAAAAAAGTTGGGACAGGGCTATGTTTACCATTGTGTAGCATCCCCTCTTGTTTTAACAACAGTCTGTAAGCATCTGGGAAGTGAGGAGACCAATTGCTGGAGTTTTGGAAGAGGAATGTTGTCCCACTCTTGTCTGATGTAGGATTCTAGCTGCTCAACAGTCCTGGGTCTTCTAAGCCAGATTTTCAATTTTATGATGCACCAAATGTTTTCTATTGGTGAATGGTCTGGACTGTAGGCAGGCCACTTCAGCGCCCGGACTCTTCTACAGCGAAGCCATGCTGTTGTGATGGATGCAGTATGTGGGTTAACATTGTCTTTCTGAAATATGTAAGGCCTTCCCTGAGGGAGATGTTAATGTAAAACCTCTGTATACTTTTCAGCATTGATAATGCCTGTCCAGATCTGTAAGCCGCCCATGCCAAAGGCGCTAATGCAACTCCATACCATCAAAGACGTAGGCTTTTGAACTGTGCGCTGATAACAAACTGGATGGTCCCTATCCTCTTTAGTCCGCACGACATGGCTTCTGTGGTTTTCAAAAACAATTTCAAATTTTGATTCATCTGACCACTGAACAGTTTCAGTCCATTTTAAATGAGCTTCGGCCCAGGGAGGACGGCGGCATTTCTGGATTGTGTTCACATATGGCTTCTTCTTTGCATGATACAGCTTTAACTTGCATTAGTACATTGCACTGCAAACTGTGTTCACAGACAATGATTTCTGGAAGTGTTCCTGAGCCCATGCAGTGTATTCCAGAGCAGATTCATGCCTGTTTTTAATGCAGTGCTGCCTAAGGGCCCGAAGATCACGAGCATCCAATATGGACCTTCAGCCTTGTCCCTTGCACACAGAGATTTCTCCAGATTCTCTGAATCTTTTGATGATATTATGTACTGTAGATGGTGGGATATTCAAAATCTTCGCAATTTTACTTTGAGGAACATTTTTCTGAAATTGTTCCACAATTTTTAGACGCAGTTTTTCACAGATTGGTGAGCCTCTGCCCATCTTTACTTCTGAGAGACTCTGCCTCTCTAAAATGTTCTTTTCATACCCAGTCATGTTACTGACCTGTTGCCAATTAACCTAATTAGCTGCAAAATGCTCCTCCAGCTGTTTTTATTAGTACCTTTTACTTTTCCAGCCTTTTGTTGCCCATGTCCCAACTCTTTTGAGATGAGTTGCTGCCATCAAATTCAAAATGAGCTCATATTTTTCATGAAATGGTAAAATGTCTCACTTTCAACATCAGATATGTCGTCTATGTTCTATTGTGAATAAAATGTGAGTTTATGAGATTTGAAAATCATTGCATTTTGTTTTTATTCTCGTTTTACACAACGTCCCAACTTCATAGGAATTGGGGTTTGTAAAATAATATGGAATTACAATAATCACAGCTGATAAACTGGAGGGATAAAAATGATAGTTAAAATAAATAATAAAAATAATTAAACGGTAAAATAAAACAACAGGGAGAAAATAATAAAATCTCATTTTTTGGTAGCCACTTCTTTCCAAAGCGAGCTGCAATAAGTGCGTAGATATTTCCGATTGAACCGAGAATGCAGCTCAAACAATCTTGGAGAATGAATGAAAAATAAACCATTCAATTTGAACCGTAACTTCAGAAGACCCTCAGGCAATACCGCCTACACAAGGCCCCTCGAGCGTATTCTTGAAGAGATTCAGAAGGAACTTAGCCAATTAGCAAATCCTGCCAGTTAGAAAAAATACTGGGGTGGACATTTTTTTCTGAATCAGGATTTTACTCTCCTGGGGTTTTTAATGCAATCAGCAGGTCTAAAGCGAGGTATCTGTCTTTTGGTAGTGAAGTTGGTCAGTTGACAAAAGTTTTTCGACCCTCTGGAAGCCACATATTTTGACCTAGGTGGCTTAAATTTGGCATGGAAGTGAAGTGTGTGTCTGTGAAGGTGAGTGTTTGTGTTCATGCCTATTAGCTAAAAAGGGGTGTGGCAATGGGAGTGGCCTATAGCAACAAGGTGCAAAACTTTCAAAAAAATAAACAGACTTGCATATGATTTTCTGTGGAAAGGTTAGTCATGGGCTAAAGGACAGCCTACTTAACTGTTCATGGCAATTGACAAAAAGGGAGTGTGGCAGTGGGAATAGCCTATAAGGCACAAAACTTCCAAACGTATTCACTTAACATGGCCAAACCTTGTAGAAGGACATGCAAACACACAGATAAACAGACACACACAAACACACACACAGCATTTCATAACTCACAACCCAGAAGACGTAAGCACCTGCAGGGGGCATCAGTGGACTAACCAGAATGCTTTTTTCATTGCTGACGGTTTTCTCCGCCCCTACACATTAGCCACGCCCTCTTTCATAACTCATGAACAGTTTTTCTAATGGGGTCATTCCATCCCAACTCAACCAGAATAAAGTAAGGCAGATGTGTGTCGACCTTCACAAGTCAGGCAATGGCTACAAGAAAATAGCCACTTGCATGCACCTGCCCATATCTACTGTCAGAGGAATCATTAAGAAGTTTAAAACAACTGGAACAGTGGTAAACAAGCCTGGACGAGGACGCAAGGTTATTTTGCCACCACGCACAGTGAGGAGGATGGTAAGAGAAATAAAAAGTTCTCCAAAGCTCACTGTTAAAGAATTGCAACAAATGGTAGCATCTTGGGGTCACAAAGTCTCCAAAACAACCATCAGGCGCTATCTACATGCCAACAAGCTGTTTGGGAGGCATGCACGGAAAAAACCTTTTCTCACTCACAATCATAAACGCAAACGTCTGGAGTTCGCTAAGCGGTACTGGGACTTCAACTGGGACCGTGTGCTTTGGTCAGATGAGACCAAGATAGAGCTTTTTGGCAACAAACACTCTAAGTGGGTCTGGCGGAACACAAAAGATGAGTATGCAGAAAAGCACCTCATGCCCACTGTGAAGTATGGGGGAGGATCGGTGATGCTGTGGGCCTGTTTCTCTTCCAGAGGCCTTGGGAACCTTGTTAGGGTGCATGGCATCATGAATGCTTTGAAATACCAGGACATTTTAAATCAAAATCTGGTGGCCTCTGCCCGAAAGCTGAAGATGGGTCGTCACTGGGTCTTTCAGCAAGATAATGACCCTAAACATGTGGCCAAATCTACACAGAAATGGTTCACCAGACACAGAATCAAGCTCCTCCCATGGCCATCTCAGTCCCCAGACCTCAACCCTATTGAAAACCTGTGGAGTGAGCTGAAGAGGAGAGTGCAGAGGAGAGGACCCAGGTCGCTGGATGATTTAGAGAGATTGTGCAAAGAGGAATGGTCGAAGATCCCTCTTTTGGTATTCTCCCATCTTGTGAAACATTATAGGAGAAGATTAGGGGCTGTTTTGTTGGCAAAAGGGGGTTGTACAAAGTATTAACATCAGGGGAGCTAATAATTGCGGCACACATGATTTGATGTAAAAGAATTATTTCTTAATGTGGGATTTTTTTCCCACTGAATAAATGCACTTGAATTAAAGGTTGGATTTTCCTCTTTTTTTCATTGTGGTCCTATATTATTTAGAAAAAAACTGAATTTATTAGAAGCTAAAGAACACATCTTAACCAGGGGTGCCAATAATTATGGAGGGCGCTGTATGTTGATAATTCGATTCCTCGGCAGCAGCTCAATGTCAGTGCAACTAATTTAGACTGTTCACCCTTAAAACCTGTGAGTGACAAAGACAAGGTTAGATACATTAAACGCAAAGTGAGTTCTATGGAAACGGCCACAAAGACCAAGTTTAGTGTAAAAATTGTCAAATATTTTATAGCTTTAAAAATAGAACCAATCTGATGCTATGGATGAACCTTGGTAAGTGATATCCTTAAATATGTGCCAATACATGGTAAAAATTTCAAGGCTGTCATTTACTGTCATCCAGTAGTTTTTGGTGGTGAAATATGGGCTAGTTTTTGGAAAAACGTAAAATGTTCTTATATAAATAGGCCACTGGAGTTTGAGGAAATGGTAATTTAAAACTTCTGACTGCTGCACACATGCATAAACATCAGTTTAGACATCATGCAAAATTTCAGATCTAGAAAATGAGCCATTCTCCCTCAGCAGTACTGCAAAGGTACAGCATAATTTTGCAAAATCAGCTTTCTCTCTTTTTTGGGTAGTCAGTAGATGACCAGGGACTGAAGATACCCCTTCTATAAAGCCAAAAATTAAAAATTCAGGAAAACTTAACCCTTTATGCAAGATTACAACCCTGTAGCATCATTACTTTGCTGTAAATAAGCATTCAAATTTGGTCAAAAATGCATTTTGCAAAAATCGAAAAAAAAAAGCCTTAAAATATAAATGGCCATATCTCAGCAACTACTACACTTACAGACCTGAAATTTTGCACACATTCATTCCTTGGGTAGTGCTTCAATTGCGATTTTTTTTTTTAGAATTTTCTGAGACAGTGACCTGGGGACCTCTGGTTGATTTGTTATGGAATGACCCAATTCTGCTTTCGATTTGTACTGGGAAATCTGGATTTCCAAGCTCCCAGTCGGAAATTTCAATTTGAACGCCCCCTGAAGTCGGATTTCTGACTCGGAAAGTCGGAGATTCCTCTCCTACCCGAAGTTCTGAGTTCCAAGTTCAGGCTGCACCGTAAATCAACAATAAGCGAAAGCTGTAATAACAAACTTTATATTTGCAATTCTGTGTTATTCGCGTTTCATTAAATCAGTCGCACACACAGTACTGAATAGAGCTTATCGGTGGACTTCTTGCTACGGTGTTTGCACGCGAAAAATGCCGAGTAATGCGTTGTTATCAACTTGTGTGGCTAACAATAGTTAATAAATGCTATCCTGGCCAGAGGACACCCCACTCACCTGAAGTCAGTTTTCCGACTAACTTAATAGAACGCAGTCAGCTCGAGTATGACCTTATTCCCAGCCCCGACTTCCAACTTCCGGGCCAAATCGAACGCAGCAGACTCTTGTGGGAGGCATGATTGGTCTAAGCAAAGGTTCCTTAATCACTGCCACCCCAAATTTGCCATGGAGATCAAGTATTTGTGAGGTTGTATTCCTGATATCCTTGAAGCATTTTTTTTTTGAGCGATAGTTTCAGTTTTTCTTGAATCTGACAGTGTTTGACAGTGTTGCCAGCTCTGAAATATTTTTCGGCAGCCTCGTGCGGCGTGATCAGGAGCAGTGGCGGGCGCTTGTGGAACGGGCATTCTGTTCCTACAGGCAGGGGTCCGGGACAGTGCCAGCGGACCCCAGGCCCCTCCTGCCCACTCACCAATGGCACTCTTCCCACCGCTGGCCCATCGCCATGGTGACAGATTCGCTCGCTCACGACTCCGATACATACCATTGCCTGCAGAGGTGATGCCCGGGAAAATAAATGAAAGGGACAATAAATGAAATGGCAGGTCGAACGATTGCGCTCGGACACCCGGGTGGGGCTCCCACTGCAGTTCTTATAACAGGGGTCTCAAATGTGTCCATAAAAGGGCTGAGGGGCTGCAGGTTTTCATTCCAACTGAGCAGAAGCACACCTGACACAACTAATCAGCTGTGCAGGCTGAGATTAATTGATTAATTTAGCTGTATCAGATGTGCTTGTACTTGTTTGGAATGGACACCTGGGGCCCCTTGGCCCTTTTATGGACCAGTTTGAGACCCCTGTCTCACGGTGTGTTTTGAGTAATTACATTCAATCCTTTCCTGTAGTTCACTGCCCTTGCCATTGTCTCATATACACCAATGCAGTACAGTCCGATCCATTATGACTATTCCTTTTTGAGACAAGCAGCTGATTTGGCCAGTGGGATAGTTTTTTTGGAATGTTTTAAAGCCAATTGTTCAAGAACTCTATTGCTTTCAGTAACTAGTAGTGACTGTTACATCACAGAGAGTCTTACCATTAGAACATTCCAAGCGCATTTTGTGACCTCACGCAGGGCTAAAGGCCCAGCACATAACAGGCATTTGAGCACAGGATGAGACCACATTGTCGTACCCACAAAAGCTATGGCTGATTTCAGTGGATAAGAGATAGCTGCTCCTGATATATCCCATTGTACAACACTAGCTTGGCCGCTCACCACTTTATCATCTCAAAAGAATGACTATGGAAACAGTTTACACATGCTACCAGTAAAACATTTTTTTCCATAACTCAGTCAAGTTTTTGTTCATGTTTTAGAATAATATTAGTATGTTTAACTCACGTAAATGAACTAAAATGATGCAAACCCCCCCCAAAAAAAAAACGCTGTTACAGCCCCTGGCCGTATTTAGGGTATGTAGCTCCCCACTTAATGTGACGCCCCAGTCTGGGGGATAACGGTCTAATAATAAATAAATTGGGTGGCCGTCCGT
This sequence comes from Gymnothorax javanicus, assembly GCA_029692085.1. Classification (NCBI taxonomy): domain Eukaryota; kingdom Metazoa; phylum Chordata; class Actinopteri; order Anguilliformes; family Muraenidae; genus Gymnothorax; species Gymnothorax javanicus. The sequence goes on along the minus strand of CM056199.1, from coordinate 3,050,655 downwards.
TCATTTTTCCTGTGCTCGCTGTAGCTGGACAGGTTGGTGAGAGGTCAAAAAAGATTGATTAGTTTGCAAGGTAGATGCCTACATTTTGGAGTAAATAAAAAGCCATAATTGGTTAAATATAAACAAGTAAATAAATCATTTCCTTGTTCAAACAACGGATGAAAAATCTAGCTAATGTGGGGAATAATTTATAGAATAATCTAGAAGTAGCAACTATTTTTTGGGTATGAACTGCGAGCACCACACGCCTTGTCCTTGTACAGAGAATCCTTGGAACATGCTCTGCGGGCATGATGGCAAAACATGATTTTTTTATTAATCTAAGACAAGTTTTGTCCACGACTTCCAAAAATTGTCCATATTTCTTTTCTCCATCTCTAACAGCTTGAAAATTTTAGTTATGCCATAACTTTTGACTGGCAGCATATACACATCAGCCTTTTTAAGAGAGCAAGCCTGAAATGATTTTTTGTTTTAGTAGATGAGCAGCGGTCAGTCAGTCAGCAGACTGGATAACTTGCGCAACCTCATTCAGGTGTTTCTGTCTGTATCCCTAAAGCAGTCGTCCCATAAACTCTACCATTTTTTGATGAAAAAAATATACAGACAGGTAAATGGTGAAAACAAAACACACATTTTCTGTGGGGAATCTACACTTATCACATAACTGCAATACTATTCTCATAGCCCAGCTCATGACAAATATTTGATATTACGCTAGGCCCTAGGGTAGTATCACTTTAGCAAAAATTTCATTGGCTGAGAGCGTGGGGGGCGTGGGGGGGGGGGCAGGAATCATGTTACGTCATGCTCTGAATATTTTGCAAAACTGAATAGCTAGGATTAACATTGGTTAAATCAGTATGGCTTAGTGCTGTAGCGAGCTAGGTAAGTACCACTCATAACTCAGTTAACTTTACTTAGCTAGCTAGCTAGCATGCACACTGAACCTTTCCATAACCATTATGTAACATTAGTTTGTACGCTAGATACTCTGTTTGATTGTGAATTTAAAAACCATGGCTAGGGGCGCCCCGGTGGCTCATCGGTCTAAGTGCGCGTATCATAAAGGCTGTGTCCTGCCTGCAGCGACCTGGGTTCGAGTCCGGCGCGGGTCATTTGCTGCATGTCTTCCCCCATTCTTCTCCCCAACCTTCCTGTCTCTCTACACTGTATAACTATCAAATAAAGGAAAAAATCCCAAAAAAATTATCTTTAAAAACCATGGCTAGTTCAAACGCGAATGCACAGTATGTGACTCAGTGACTGACGGAGTATAATAGTGATAGAGTTAGCTCAGTGTTAACATAATGGGAATTAGCATTAAAGGGACTATGCCAGCTGGGGCACATGCGTAGTAGAGTCCAGTCGATAAACACCTTCATACATGCAGTGCGAAATCAAGGGAGCAGAAATGCAAACCCCAAGCTTATTAGCATGTGTGTAAAGCGTACCTCCGTTGCCGTTTTAAATACAGAAGATGGCCTGCAAACGCGGAGTTGCTAGAGTAACTGCATTTATCTTTGCCAAAACCCACGAAGAATACTATCCATCCATATTTCTTTGGGTGAAAACACATTGGAAGTGTGAGGTAAGGTAAACCGGTGAATTTGTGGTGGAGTTTCAATCTGTTTGCATCATGTGCATTCTTGAGAAGTTTGGGGAAATTTTTATCAAGCAACTGTCTTTAATGTTCGCTGAACCTGTTTGTCGCAACGTTTTGTCTGACATGCAGCTGTCATAGATCCTTTTGCGACCGCTTCCAGTTCGACGGCTGCCATGAGACAACATAACAATCAACATAGGCTAACTTAAAAGCAATGATAATGCTACAAAAACCTGAGCTATGACAAACTGATGCTACGAACCAACTCTACGATAAATAAAGATAGTTTTTTGGTAATAATTTCATCAAACTTCTCAGGGATGAATGCGATACAAACAGATTGAAACACTTACACAAAATCTCCAAAGATCTTGAAATAGTTTACCTAATGCTTTCAAGAACTTTAGCTTTGTCACGCGCATGCGCCCCGGCTGACATAGTCCCTTTAAGGTGCTAACAGAAATTACACTTGTCTTCTATTAAATTCAGACGGTGATTCAGTTATGTACTAAACAGAATCTTATACTCTTGGTTGTGTCATATTAAAGTTATGAAACTCGAGTAAGTTTTGGGTTGAAATGCAAAATTTACTCAAGTTACTCCATAACTTTCATATGACACACCCACTCGAGTAAGATCTGCTATTTAGGGCAAGTTTACTTGAACTTTTTTTTTTGACGTGCAGAGTAAAGCCTTTTAGCACATGCAAAACAAACAACGTGGCCAGTGATTGGCCCGGGAAGTTTTTATTATTTTTTTTTTTTGCAAACAGCATTGACCATGTTATTTCACATGCTCTAAAATATTTTGCATGCGTGAAAGGTCTCAGTAAATCTGGCTCTAAGGGTGCTTTTCACTATGCTAACGTGTCTCCTCACTTCCCTCTCTTCCTCGCGTCTTCGCTCCTGCCAGCGAGGACCCGTGAGAGAGGTGTGAGGAAGAGCCGCAAGGACGGAGGAGCCGCAAGCTGCCAAATGAGAGATCCTTCCTTCCTTTAAACAACGTCACAGGTGGAGGCGTGGCGCGTCAACATCACACCACAAGATAAAAGGCTGCGGTGTCTGATACACCCATCTTTCCTCATTCCTCCTCCAGATACCTCCTCTCTCCTCATCTCCTCGAAGATGCACTTAAAAGACTGGAAGGTCCTCCATGATGGCAGACGGTGAACAATGTTCAGGTGACAGAAGGAGAGAGGACACGGGGCAGTGTACGTTGGCATAATGAAAAGCACCTTTAGTGTAGATTCCCCAGAGGGAAAATGTGCTTTATATAATAATTTTGCACATCTGATTTTATGTATTAGTGACTCCATGAGATCTCCAGCTACTGAATGCAACTGGAGAGGAACCCTGCATGCTAGTGGAGCAGGATTCGGCAGCGCTGCTGTAGATCTCAGATGCACTGCGCCAGGCTCAATGATGTGAGCTATTCCAAAGGTAAAAATAAACCAATGCACCCATGTAACTTTGGAGAAGTATATTGATTTATCTGCTTGTGCCACCCACATATGCGCACACACACACACACACACACACACACACACACACACACAAAAGAACACAATCGCGCACTAACACACAGATACTGGCATGTGCTCAAACACATTGCTGCCACCCACTTCCACGTGCTTCTACGGAGCACGGTCTCCATGACGATGGTTGTTAGGATTAGCAGAGAAGACGGCTGCTGATCCTAACCTCCATCAGCTTTGTGCATTTAAGATCTGTGTTCATTTTACACTCCGATACATTTGTCATACCTGTCCATCAATGCTTTGGGAATATTAGTGGATGGACCTCCAACGTTCAACTGCCTCACATATCACATCTGAACATGGTAGTTTTGCCTCATAGGCATAGCCTTGTAATAATGATCCTAATATCCTTCCACCATGCGTTCAGATAGGCGCAAACAGCAACAAATAGTATTTGAAGTGCTGTTGTTCCAACCTTCCAACAAGAAAACAGAACTTTCTTAAAATACATGGGTAAAAAAAAAACCCATGCAAAACAATGAAGCAACCAGAAAGGACCATGGTCCAGTACACCAGTTAAAGTGGTCTGTCCTAGCAGAGGAATTCCACAACTTTTCATGACACTACCGATGTTTACACAGTATCTTCCAAACCCATCCGTGCAGAGGCAATCTTCAAGCCCGAGAATAGCCAGTCAGCCGCTCTCAGGAAGAGCAGCAACTTTTCACGTGCGCTTATTGGCACAATTTAACGAACTCGTGCCTAAGGCAGAGACGCGCAAACAGTACAGCCCACGTGTTCTTGGTCTTGAGTATAATTAACAGAGAAAAGCTTACATAAAACCAATACAGCAGTTTCACATATCAGTGAACATCTAGAAACATTAGTTGAGTTAAAAAAATGCAATTGGTCGCTTGGTATGGGTTACTCATCTGCACGGAAAAAACGAACATTAACAACAGAGGGCGCCCTGTTAGATTTTATTCGAAGCATGACAAGGAGTTACTTACTTTCGGCCTAAGAAACTGGTTAAAGGGCATCCAAAGTCGATTCTCAGACGGGACGTTGAACGTCCAATGTTAACAAACAAATCGCTTGCCTTTGTTGATATCTTGCTTTGTCACATGACCAATTTCATTCATATTAACCAATGTTTTGTGTACACGCGTAGATAATCCTTCTATTTCGGTTCGTTTGCGCAGGTGCGGCTCGCTGATTGGCCTATAAACAAAAACAATGGGAATCGACTTTAGATGCCCTTTAAGCACCAGTGATAGATCGATGAACACTCGTATTTAATCTATTAGATAGAGCCAGTCCAAAAACTGAAATTTTGGCACTGAATGATTGCTTAAGAGAAAGAGGCCAAAAAACAACCCAAGCGCAAATTGCGAGGAGACTCCGCCAGCCTGTATGTTCTACTGGACACTCTGCTATCTTCATGTTAATGATGATACTAACACTGTATTACAGTTAAGGATAATTCAGTAGCTCACGTGGAACCGTTTTACATATAAAAACACTCCCGGGGGTATGAAATAGCCGAGCATGCGTACTTCAATTGGACCAGAAATTAAGCTGCCTCTAACTATCAAGCGGGGGTCACAGTTTCATCTTAGTTTTTAGTGTGGCCCTGTTCAAGTGATTAAACAACTGATTGGCTGAAATGCCCGCACGCCTTGTCCAAAGGCATTAATTGGCTGCTGCTTGAAAGGAGACCACAAAAATCTGCACACAGTGGTACCCAGGACCGAGTTTTGACACCCCTCAGATAAAGACAAGCAAAGATTCTCTTCTAAGAGAGAAACAGTACCTTCGTCCAACGTCTTGAGAAACTGAGATTTTCAACCAATAATAATTATTTGAAGTAATTAAACACTTTAATTCAATTTTTCTGGCTAATAAGTTTTATACAAAGACAAAATCGGTATAACACAATCTGAAATGTAAACTATTAGTATCTCAATTAATTTAGGTACGGAAGGCAAATGGTATTTTCCATGCTCGACATCTGGTCCAACAAATCGCATTATATCGCAGTGTACTCCCGAGCTTCAAGTTCATTAATTCAGTCTTAAGATAACAAATGTACATTGATTAAAGCCTAGTTGCCGACACGAGAGGAAAGCAGCGCGCTGTTTGTTCGCATATAGTTGACTTAGTTTCTGGGAACTCACTCAGTGGTGGTGGGTGGGTGAGTAGCGTCGAAAGGTGTCTCTGCAGATTTGCAACTTTGCTCTCCAACGTCCTGGACCGAAGGTACACGGACGCAAGCTCCCCTTCCAGCTCATCCAGGATGCTGACGGACTGCCGGGATAAATCCGAAAGCTGTCGAAGTACGGAACACAGAGCAAACCCGCACACATCCGCCAGATCGGTGAAGATAACTTCATGTCTCTCCGTGTCAGCTTTACAGACGTCTTTTGGGGCAATTATCCTTTTACAAAATGGCATGTTGTGCTTGTCCAAAAACACTCCTCAAAAGGTCTCATCTGACGCGAGTGAGGGCGGCCGACTTGCAGCCAGAGTGTTGCCGTGGAATCCGGTTGCTCACGTTTATTTCCATCGCAGTCTCAGTTGCGAGTCCAGTTCGTGTGTACAATGTATCCCTCCAAAACGGAGTTTTATCATAAGCTACGCCACTTGGCTTGCGCCCACACTGCACGCGTAAAATTCCCAAAGACAAAGGCACATGGACTGCGTTGTTTCTAAGGCTTGAAGACTGAAATGGATCGGTCTAACCAGAGAGGTGCAGACGCTCACGTAAATAGATTAAGCTGTGCCAAAATATTTTCTGGAAACAGACATGCATATGCACGCGCGCGCAATTGCAAGCGCGTTTTACGCGGAAAATTTATTCTGACGAATAATCAATTTTCGTATGATTAGATCATTTTTCTCTCAAAGGTAGCCCGCAAGGTCGTATATCAGCCGTCCGGGGTTAATACTGAATAATTCTGTGGTATAAAAATGTCATTATTTAGACTTTAAGGTTTCAACATAAGACTTCCGGACACACGCCCAAACCAAAGTTTTCCTCCAAATAAAATATGAAAGCGGAACTGAGACACCAAAGATCTTCCCGTTTCTCCGCCAAAATTGTGTTGGTGGTTCGCCCGATCAGCTTTTTCCTAACATCCTTAAAATAAATGTTACGAAGCTTATCACTTGTCATAACTCTCCTTCGATACCAATCAATGATTTATTTTTTAGAGCATTAATTAACAAATTAAGTGCAGCATTCAATTTATTTTGAGCACTGATTGAAATATTGACTTGGGATAACCCTCCTCTGTCATTGGCACTGAAAAATGCCACAAGAATCTCGATTTTAGCATGTTTGTCTCGAAAATTGTCAAAGCGCATAAAGCAACATGCCATGGCCCAAACTATACTGTGCCAAGTGCCGCCGTCGGGTCCTAATTATTTAATGAGCTTAATAATCTCTTGATCAGACATTGGTATCGTCAGCCGCATTGCAAGCGTAGTCTTGTAATGCGTTTAGGTACAGAGATGAACTACGAACGTGTGTTGGGGAGTCTGAAAATCAAACGTCCGGTCATTAGAACAACAGCCAGCGGTCAGGTTGGTTTTCCAGAATTAGGGTGCACAGACACCTCTGCTGTGAATGTAATATTGTCTGTCAGTGACTGATCTGCTCGAGGGTAACACCTACGGCCACAGCTTGCGAGTGGGAGGGAGGCACTTGGCTTCTTAGTCATAGCTCGAGAACCTGAGGGTGTCGAGTGTGTAACGAGCACTCAAAACTGCAGGCAAACACTCCCCCACATCCGCACTCACAAGCCCACAGTGTGGTCCATAAGTGTTTTAAAGAGTGAAACTATTCCAAAGAACTGTAATTCCAAATTGGCTCCTTCATTGTGGATTCGTGCATCCGCCCAATCGCTCTTTCACTAACCGGCTCCCTCCTGATTAAAGGGCATCTACAGTCGATTCTCAGACGGGACGTTGAACGTCCAATGTTTACAAACAAATCACTTGTTTTTGTTGACATCTTGCGTTGTCACATGACCAATTTCATTCATTCAAACCGATATTTCGCGTACAGGCGTAGATAATTCTTCTATTTCGGTTCGTTTGCGCAGGTGCGGCTCGCTGATCGGCCGATAAACAAAACAATGGGAATCGACTTAAGATGCCCTTTAAAGCCTCTGGAAACTTGTCTTGACATAGCGAAAATTCACGTATGATATCAAAGTTGAGTGTCTCATAAAGCATCTACAAAAAACTGAGTGAAAATTAGCATATATAACTATTCGAAAACCTAGTTCAAAAACGGATCATTTTGCGATTCAGTCCATTTCTCAAAACAGTGTGGGCGTGGTGCACAGCGATATGACTTTCCACTCCCTCGTTTAGAATGACAGCTCACAGACTTCGTGAGCGTTTGTCACAGCAATGGCGCAAAGGTCACAGTCCAACCCTATATGTTTGAGCCGTCTGACTCAAGCCGGTTGCACACTAGACGCGAAACGAATTTATCGCACGACAGATTACATTCAAAGTCAATGCGAAGACTTGAATACACGCGCGTGTATCCAAGTCTTCGCATTGACTTTGAATGTAATCTGTCCTGCGAAAAATTCGTTTCGCGTCCACTGTGCAAGCAGCTTCAGAATCAGACGCAGCAGAACCTCTGCCATCTGGAAACACCGTCCAGCCAGTTACCGAATGGTATTTTGTAAAATCCTTTGCTGTTTTTATTATTACCGAGTTAGCGCATCTCCGCTAAAATTCAGCGTTGGCAGGGATGCACCCAACGGCGGCCTGATGGTACTGTAACGTTAGCTAGTACTGTAAAATATTATTGCATCGTAATTAGCTTGCCACTCAACTGGTTGCGAAAAAGACACACATGCAGAGCGTTCATTTGCTGCCAGTCTGTCACGGGAGAACTCATGGGCAATAATTAAGGTATCAAAATATTAAGTTAACTTCCCAATGACAAAACGACAGAAACATTGTGATATGGAAATACAACAAACTCTGGGACAGAGAGGTTCATAATAAGTTGCTCCTTTTAATATTTGATAAAGCAAACATGAAAATAAACGTACTTTTCTGTTTAGCTCACAATGTGTTCGTCTGGCCTCGTTATGCTCACGAGAGGTGAAGATTGATCCGCTGAATTAACCACCAGTTCACTGCTTGTGATCACAGGTTGTGAGGTGATTTGAGCACGTCACCGCTTGTGTTCCGAGAAACACAATTTTCACTAGCTGGTTTGAACGCAGCATAAGACATTCGAGCCAGAGCGGAAGCCATTCCACGAGCACACGTCCCATTCAGAAAATCATTTACTGGTGCGTTTTGAATGGACAATACAAACATACATGATAGGGAAAATAGCGGGGGACAGACAAATACGCGGACAGACGGACGGACAGATAGGCTATAAATGGAACCAAAATGTAGCTGGGTAATCAATCGCAAGACAGGCTACTTCGAGACGATGTTTCTCGGGCGCAGGCCAACTGGTAGGAGCGGAGAGCTTTTCTAATTTCAGTTAGGGGTGGGACAAATGACGGAGTTTTTTTAATTGGTTTGGCTTATTACGCAATAACCCACTAAGAAAACCACGCCCAATTCAACCGCAGTGGGAGGATAGGTGTGAAAAATGTAATGACAAAATCTCGGATTTGAATTGAACATAATTTCTAATATTTAAGTATGCTTACTATTATGCACGTACAACCCTAAATAACGTAATTCAAAGGTTTTTGTGGACTTGGGGTTACAGAGGCTTTAAGGTCGCAGGGGGCGTGTGGTAGGAACTGTGAGCCCTGGCAGCATCCAATGGGCAGGAGGCAGGACCACACCCTAGCCAGATCCCCTGTCCATAGCACGGATCACACCCCATTTACTCACACAAACTTATGGGCAATTTAGAGTCTCCAATGATGTACATGTATGTCTTTGAACTGTGTGTGGAAATCAGAGTATCAACAGGAAATCTATGCACAGTCAAACTCCACACAGAAAGGCCTTACAGTGGATAAAGACTGGATCAATACCCACTACACACCTGATGTGGATTTAAATCCACCGCAGGAAACCATTGGAGCGTCAAATGCAGCTGCTTTTACTCAATGATGTAAGATATCAAAATCAAAGCTGTTGAAAACCTATCATGTGGCAACTTGTTTAGAAGAGCTCCCGAGCTCTTTTAAACAAGTCATCACATGATAAGCTTTCAACAGCACAGGTTAATTAAATTTATATTTGTTTAAAAAAATTATTTCAGCACTCTTAGGGTTAAAGCTGAAGTGAGGCGTTAATTCCTGACTATCTGATATATATAGATACACACACAGAGCAGGGATGCTGCACAGGTTGCCATGATGACCTTACTGGTACCTGGCGCGCACACACACACACACACACACACACACACGCTCCGCTCTTCCCTGAAATATCGAGGCCGCAGGCCGTCTCTGGTGACAGGGTCCTGCAGGGTGTGTTATTGCAGTCCTGCCAGCAGGGGGAGCAGCTCAGGAGCAGGCCTCAGCAGGGACCATATGGCCCGAGGAAGTGAAACACAGCACACACAGTGCACCTCCACAAACACTCATACACGAATACAGACAGGTGACTGATAAAGAAGAAGAAAAAAACAAAATAAATGCATCTATAAACATAAAAAATACAGATGCCTTTGTTTATTTTCCTGGCATGGTTCCAATCCACTGATCCCTTAGAGGTGGGAGGGTGACTGCAAATCAGTGCGGAGTTATTCTGTGTGATCACCTTTATATCCCATAATGAAGCACTCCGACCATGAAGGGAGTTGGCCCCCATTGCAGAGGTCTTATGTGGTTCGCTTCCCTCACACAACGTCTGCACACATGAACTGGGTTTTGTGTTCAACCTATCAGAGAAAAGCTCTGAAATTTCTGAAGCTATCGGCACATACTATTGTGGGAGAAGCAAAACAAATAAGATGTCTGCATAGAAGCTAACCAACACCAACGTCTGACACGGGGCCGGTCGCTACCAGGGTAAAGTCGCTTGATTTCCTTTATATTCTCATCCAGTCGGCTTTTTATTCTTGGGAACTTTTCTAATGAACGGTAGCATCCCATACGGCACACAAACAGTTCGCTTGAGGAATATACAGCAGTATTTACGGAAAGAACACTACATATAATTGAAGGAGCATTGAGGTAGCTTTTTCCATATACTCATATTTTCTCCATCTTCGATCCGATTCTTATTTTACATACAAAACAAAGTGTCATTATCAAGAGTTTTAAGAGTTTCTGTAGCCGCCATTTTTGTTATAAATATTTGACCGGAGAAACCCAAAATGATATCATATAACGAGCATTATGATTTGCTTATTTCGCATAATGCAATTATGTCACGGAACTCAAAACCTGGCTCGAGTGCGCAGGCGTTGTTGTGTGAGGGAACTGAACCACACAAGATATCTGCAATGGCGGCTAGATGGGAGCGAGTGGTCACTTCCTGGATTGTGATGCACCCTGTGTCACAGGGCACAGGGGGTCACTGAATGGTTTTATGGGTAGGAAAATGGTCCCAAGCGTATGCCACAGCCTTCACATTCACCAGAGAGCATAACTGACCCGAATGAGAGATTTTAGATTTGTTGAACAGTGGCTTCTCGCATCATCATCAACACAGCAAATGAGGGAGTAACTCCTGGAAGAAAGACACTCCATCCCTCCAGTAAAGTTTTACTTCTGCAGACTCTATGCCAGTCTGGATCATGATTTTTCACTTAATTTGTCACCCATCAGTACATATATACTCACAGCCCATATGTTTCTGAGGGGGCCAGGTTTCTTGGCAAGCAATTTTGACAAGGGCCAAATTGTTATGGGTCTGGATGCAGTGGTGCAGTGGTGAGTACCTACTGACAGTGGTCCTGAGAGGGATAAACCACACACCGGTGAACGAGTGTTGGGCCCCAGGCTCATCAGTGTGCAAGGACAACAAAGCCATTTCCGTCTGGTCCAAACTGACAAAAGGGCTGCAGTGGCATGAGTCACACGAAGGTTTCATGGTAGTTACACAAATAATGTGTCGCAGCCCTGCTGCTTATCAGGCTTTGTAGCCACAGACGGGTCAGAGTGCTCATTCCATCTCCTGTCCACTGCTGAAAGCACCTACAGTGGGAGGGCAAGCCACAGGACTGAGCCTGGGAGTAATGGAAGGACGTCAGCGAGTCCAGTGAGGCCATTTGCTTTTACAGTATGCAGATTGGGTGGGTACATGTGCACCATTCACCGAGGGAAGAGATGGCATCAGGGTGCATTGTGGGAAGAAGACAAGCTGGTGGCTGGAGTATGATGCTCTGGGAAATGTTCCCTGGGTCCAGGGATTCATGTAGATGGCAATTTGATATAACTGTTACTGTACCCAGTGGACCAACAAGAATTTTGGCAGATGGCTAGATTATCATGGCTTATTGGTGTATACACCCCCACGCACACAACAAATCATTGGAAACATTGCCATGAACACAGGCTTTGCAAGATTCACAATGCACTGTTTTTTTTTTTTTTACCCCTCTGCGCAGATTTAGATGCCGGTGTCCGTAAATTCCGAAATTTAACTGCTAAATAATTCTGTAATAAAATTCCCAAACGTCTTGCTTCACTGGAATAATTTTCCACGTCTCCGTGACACAAATACTGACTCATAAAGCCTTGTATAAGCTCATGTACAACAGAAAAAATCTGCGATATTAGTATTTTGCGCAAAGGGGTTTTAAGACTGGTTCAGGTATGGATTCATTCAATTCTGTGGTGCTTATTAAATACTGTACTTCAGTGGTTTTTAGCTACTGTCGAATCGAGTGCCCATCTGACCTTTGATTTAAAGCCACAGTTCTTTCTTTACTCCCGTTGTTTATTGGTTTTAGGCACATGCTCTGATCATTTTCAACAAGGTTCGCCAAACCACCGCAAATAATTTTGCCATTTTTGTGACTGACGCGCCTTCAATCCAGATACCAGCTATTTGATTTGTTTTGAACTCAGTTATTATCCTCCTCTTGTTCTGGAGGCTTACATAGCAAAGTGCTGCTGACTGGTTATACGTCTATTAACCAGAAAAGTTTATAATTAGCATTCAAATGAGTAAGAATGACTCATGAAGGTGCTTAAGCCATTTTGCGGTTTAGATATTTCAAAGTTTAAGCCTTTCTCAGGGGCATTTCTGATGCTTGGTTTGCAACCTGCATATGTATGTGCATACACAAACGCACACAATACTGTGCATGTGTAGAGCTAGGCAGTGATCATATTCATGTGTGAATCCTCAGCAAACATCTCCACACACACTTATACACATACAAGAAAGCTTGCCGGTAAATATTCACGTGACATCACAGTCAAATAACTGCATTTCAGAATCACCAACAATCAGTCATTTCCAGACATCACAATCGCTTAGGAAATGCTCTTATGAAGATCGACGAACAGAAATGATTGGAGGCCCAGACAAAAGTCATTTCGAGCCTTATGACTGGATGTGTGGGCGTGTCTTCAGGGTTACCAAAGGACTACAATCAGGAAGGGATTAAAAAAAAAAATTGCACCAAGCTGCGCGATCTCACAGGACAGAAACATATTGAACTGGTAGTTGAACGGTGAATGCAAAAGCACGGCACAGAACATTATTCTTTCCCCATCTTACTTTCATTGTGCATGTCTTACTACTTTAGACCAGGGATTTTCAATGTTGTCTTTTAAAAATACCCCCACCCAGGCTGATATAGGCATTCAAGTGATCCCCATTGCAATGTGTTACATTAAAATAAAGGTTTATACTCTGAAATATCTTCCCACATCTCTACAAAGGGCTCTGAAAGAGTGCTGACAACGATTGGACAACAATCGTCCCAGTCTCGTCATATAGTGACGCTATGATATACAATGAAAAACGAGGCTGTTGGCGTCTTTATTTGACATTTAGGGCTAAGGTTCGGGTCATAGACTGTATAAAAAGATGGACGCAGCACCCGGCTCTGAAAAGTGAGGCTGATGCGGAAATCTCAAAAATTTGCATTATCTTTAATGGCCAGCAGATGGCGACGTCGGTGATTGCAGATAGAAGTTCAATGCTATAGAAGTCTGTGAGAAAATGACCCTACTTTCCCACCTGATTTATTATTTCAATAATGATTTTCCACATCATTTTGTGGTATCTATCGCAAGGTTAAAGTCTCCTTCGATATATAGTGGTATTCATTTTTGTAAATTATGGTCCCAAATAGACTAGAATAAAGGATAAAGCCAGAATATGCTTTAGGGGCGTGGCTATCCTCTGGTCCTCGTCCAATACGGTCAGATCCAGAGCCATGGTCCTCCCCGGATCTTCAATACATGCTCTCGTCCAATAGGAATCACATCCGGTTGCAAAATGACAAAATAGCACAATTCAAATTGCCAAAATCGAGGCTTTCTAAATGGTATGCTGAAACCAATAGGTGACATCACCATGGCTTCGTCCATCTTTTTATACAGTCTATGGTTCAGGTTAAGGGTTAAGGATTAGAAGGCAGGGTTCGTTTTAAACTGGCGTCAAATAAGGGCGCCAATAGACCCCTTTTTCATGGTATATCGACGCTTGGTTAGGTAGCGTCACTATGTGAGGAGTTGGGATGAGACTGGGCTCGATTTGGCTAAAATGGGCTATGATTTCTGTCTACATGGTGAAGCCATATGATAAATATACTGTATATGAGAACTGACAAAGGTATAGAAATGACTCCTGACTCCACCCAGTGACGGGTCTATTGACAGTGTTCCCATTCCCCCTCTTTTACAAACGGGCCTCTTAGCTTTGCATAGAGAATTTGCATTTGTGTTTAAGTGATGATAAACGTGTGCTTTCGGGTCCATGAATACTGCATTTCTGGTTTGGCACAATTACTCATGAGATCATTTGAATGCATACACAAACACTCAGGGTACGTTAGACCCTGACACACGAATTCAAACTAAACATAACTAAAAAAATCTTTAACTTGTATAGCTGTGACCCGTACTATCCCTGGTACCTGTTCTCAATTTTTTGCTTCCTGTGTTGTGATTGGCTGGATGGTGAAGAGGCCTTTGACAACACATGACTCAGAATAGCTCTTCAATACTGTCAGTGATGAAAGTATAGAGAAACAAAGGTGCACAGAGCTTCTGCTCTTAAATATCAAACTATGGAAGATCATCGCTCAAACCAGCATAACAAATAAGAATTTATTAAACCAGGACTTCAGCAAACCAGCATTTGTTTCAAACCCAACATTTATACAAACTCATGCATTAATCACACCGGAGGACCAATAAAAGCACCATTTAACACACAAGAGTATTATGCAGAATATCTAATTTGTCAAATCAGAACTGGACACAAATCATGATCACGAAGAATCACAGACACAGAGCCCAAGATCCAAAAACAGTAGTGCACTTTCAGCAAAACAACACTTAACAGGTAAATCCAGTGAAATCCACTTGCACAGCTGTTCCTCAGCTGCCAGGCATAACTGTCTACTTATTTGAGTGTGGCGCCCCCTTTTGGGACAACTATTTCCACAGCTGTTGAGTGTCCCAGAGCACAAGCAGAGCAGGCACTGAGTAAGACTGCCCAACACTGGGGTCCTGATGTTGCAACTGATGCAAGCCTCTCATAAACCACTTCATCAATGTACATTTTTATTAACATTGCATTATTTTGTTATTTTGACCCTTTTCTTCAAAGTGACCGAAGTACAGTTGATTAGACTTCTCAGAGTCTAGTCCCCAGGGGACCCCATGATTTAACTGGGAGTTGTTCCTACTACAATTGCCTTTGTAGAACTTTAACAAGCCTGGCCAGTTCTCAATCATTTTTTTCATGTTCAGAGTTGTTAATATATCTCTTTGTCAAATGAATATAGGAACATCCATACATGCAATGAAGAATAAAACACCCTTTAAGATGTGTGTTTATTTAACACTGAGCTTTTGTCTGTCCATAACTGAACAGGTCAAATTTCTACACTGGGGAAATCAAAAACCCCAATTAGGCTCATCTGGATGTTTCGTTCTTTCAAAAAGCTTCAGTGTTTAAATAACACAAAACTGTTTTGTTTGTGGAAATTTGTCATTACCTGTTTTCGACTAATCAGGCAAGCTAAATTAATTTTCTTGAACATTGTTTACCCCACCATTTTATGCTGTTATTTCCGATATATATGGAGTGTGAATGGTATTTTTGAAATTCTTGTTGGCAAATAGATATTTCTATTAATTGGAAAAATAACGCTCAAACATTAAAAACATAATTGAGAAATTAGCCAGGACTCCTACGATTGTTGTCGTTGGAACAAAAGCCAGCACACTCCCCCCCCGTTGACTCCCACTGGATTAAACTTACGCAGAGTCTAGTCCACCTTCCGCGCCATATCAAGAGGCAACCTCTGCGGCTAAAGAGCGAGGCCAACGCGAACGTACCAAAAACTGCAGTTCCTTAAATGGCCACTTGAGGCTAGCTGCAAAACCGAGTCAATCTCCATTGACCACCATGTTAAAAAAAAGCCCGATTTTACAGCAGAAATGAACATGTTTAAAGCCTGGTTCAAAAAAAAAAAAAAAATCTTACTCTCTTTTTGGGGGTAGGGTAAATTTTTGATATCAAATTCATACAAAATTTTCATTCCAATTCCTCTCTTTCAAAATAGATAGACAGCATGTATTCTCTAGTGTGAGAAAGTCCCATGGTGGAACGCGGCAGTCTCCATGAAATAGTGCGCACTTGCATTTCCAGCTGGACTTTATGAATCCGGAAAACCAAAGCTGTTGCCATTTCTAATACATCTTAATAATACCAAGTGTTGGGGCAAACTGATTTTTACAGATTTTTCTGTTTTCACTTATAGCAGCGCATCTCCCTGAGTCTCATTCATGGGGGTAGTACAGTCAGAGAGGACTCAAACATTCTCAACGTCAAGATTAACCTCCACATTTTTGTCCCTAACCGGTAAGGGTACGCTGGCGTAGCTAGCTTGTGTGGGTCAGTGGATGGCGCTGGGCTAATGAAGATAGTCCAAGTGTTGGCCCAAAAATCAGACGAGCGCCATATGGCTTGAGTACCCACAGATGAAGGACTGGATTGTCACCCCTATAATGCGAGGCCAGGTGTTGTCAAACGGCCAAATTCTCACAGTCTGAGGTACATCACTTACAGGCGGCTTTGCTGTTCTTTATCTTATCTCATGCAACTTCACTCAAAAGCAACCTGCAACATTTAAAGGCCCCCTATCATGTCTCCAGGTGCACAGCCAATTCATGATTGCAAGCCATTTAAGAATCTGTTTCTTTGTGACATCACACAGTGAAGTGACAGTGGACCAAAATTATTTTGTTGATTTAAGACCAACACTTACACCTCGATGTCAGATTGTGCATTTTGGTTAGAAGCCGTGTCAAATCTGTTTCAACCTGAAACTGTCTTTTTGAACAATACTGCTACATGGAACTCTGCACCATGGATGTGCATCAGGTTGTTTTTACAGATTCTCAAAATGGGCTTTGCCTATTGAGTAATGCTAAAATGGTACAGGGAACCCAGTGACACAAAATGTTATCAAAATTTTATTAAGGTGGCTTTCCAGTGTTATAACATTGCCAGTACATTGTTGCAACATTGCAAAAGCGTTTTTGGCTAATTGGGGAGGGCTGCCCTTTAACATTCAGCACATCAAATGCTTCCACGACATTGCTGCCGGTCAAAGGCAGAGTCATCCCCACTCACTAGAACAGTAATACTACAGCTCACAGCCAATCAGCTACTACTTGTTGCCAAGGCAATGGGATATATAAAGGCCTGGCTGTCGAGCGGAGGTGGTTTGTTTGTTTACATCCATACATCCATTATGTAAGGAGCTTATTCCTGGTGAGGTCAGCGGGGGTGGAGCCAATCGCTGCATACAAGAGGGGAGAAGCAGAATCACCCTGGACAGTGTTCAGATCCATTGCAGGGCACACATCGATGTCTTCGGACCGTGGGAGGTAACTGGATCACCCAGAAAAAGCTCACGCGAACACAGGGAGAGCATGCAAACACTACACATAAAGGCCTCAGGCCAGATTCAAACCCACTACCTTTTTTTTACTGTGAAGCTACTGCAAACCATGCAATGAACTGTCATTCAAAGCCTCACAGATCTTCTCCATCCACTATCTAGATTAGCTGCACCTGCTCAGCATATTGCTCTTGTCACAAAGCAGTATAGTATGTTCTTTTGCGCAGGAAGGAAGCATTCCTGACACCTCTCACCTCCTTCCTCTTCCTGTCTTCCCCACAACCCTCCTCCAATATCATCATATAAATTTCCCTCCAAAACCTCCTGTAGGTCACTGATCGGTTTTCCCCCTCTATTTATGTCTCCGTGTCCAATCAATATGAGCTCTTCAGTAAAGAACAGCCCACTTTGTTCTGGTATAAATTTGAAGGTGCCCATTCTGGGGGCTCTTTTATGGTACAAGGGGGGCCGCAGACATCAGCAGTCATTTTGTTTGTTGCTGTTGCTTATGTATTTGCTCATAATTTGACTACCAAAATAAATTTGATAAAAGACTACTGCTTTCATCGTTCGGTTCCATGTCACTTTGCTTTATTCGTATCATGCAGTACGCCTGTATGAAAGCACCTGCATGCGTAATTTTTCTCCTCTGATTTAATCAGGTGTCTCTGTTGATTTGCCTCTTTGACTTGTATAGGAGTCAGCCGCTCGCCCAGTTTGGAAAGGTTATGCCGTATTTACTGCAGCCTCATTGGAGGGCACATGCGCCGCTGGGCAGGAAGTCCTGGACATAGGTGGCCACAGCCTTGGTGAGGTAGGTCATGCTGCCGAATAGGCCACTGGGGGCGCTGTCGTACAGCTGTCTGCAGATGCCCGTGGACTGGTCTTTATCCAGAAGGCTATCACCAGCACCCAGGTCCTTCTGCAACGGACAGACATGAGACAGGTGTTCTCCACACTGTGAAAAATGAAACTAAAAAAAGTAAGGCAACCAACTGCAGAATATTTTTGAGTTGGCTCAACTTCAGTTTTGAGTTTGTGAAATCTAATTTTTGAAAGAACTTGGAACCTGAAGTTGAGCCAACTAAAAAGTACTTGGCAGCTGGGTGCCTTTTTAAGTTGAGTCAACTTTTTTATTTTTTATGGTGCAGTCACTCTTTACATGGAGACAAGGTTCATTAAACCTGCTAATGGTCGCAAAACCAGTTCCTAGAAATCGTCCATTTGTGGGCTTCATTTCCACCATAATTTGACTCAAGTGACCCAAATACTTTGTTGTTAAACAGCAGTCCTGAGTGCTGAATGAGGTTTGTTTGTTAAGGTTGGAGTGAAAACCTGGGTTGATGGAAGATGGATTGTTTACCACGGCTGTAGAAAACTGAGCCAAAGTTCAATTGAAGGTGCACTATACAAGTTTGTTTACTTTCACTTCTGTTGACATTTGAACTCAAACAAAACAGAGGTAGCCCGCCCCTCCCTCCCATAGTTCCCTCCCTCCCATGCCTCCGTAACTGTCAACTCTTGCCGGTGATTGGCTGGGACGGTTTGTTATGTTATGGGGCACAGCCTGTGCCCCTTGTGTTTATTTGCAGTTTGTGACGCCTGTGCGGTCTCCAGAGCACAGGTTTTTTTCACAGTGAATTTAGGGGCAGGCAGCTAGCGGATCGTGGAGAGATGTCGGCGAATTGAGAGAAAAATATAATCACGCAGAAAGTAAACAAACTTGCATAGTGCACCTTTAAGGCTGAAAAAGTTCATGTTCAGTGGCCTAGGTGAAAGTAACTAATGAGTGCGAGCCAAAAACAGATATGGTGCTAATGCTAATTAGTGATATTAACCAGTGAGATAGCACCAATAATAGCTAAAATAATTACAAATGACCTAATGCTAATAATAAAAGTGATAAAACAGGCTACTCAGGTACAGAGGGATTTGAGGATGGAAGGAGAGAAGAGAGAAGGTGCGGGAAAGGGGGAAGGTTTCATGAGCGAAAAGGAGGTGGGGAGGAGAGGGAGGAGACAGGAGAGGGCAGGAGGGCACACAGGGGCATTTGGAGCCAAAATGGCTGCCCTCCACCGGGCTCACTGGGACAGCCAGACAGACTCAGGTTTTGCTGGTTTATTGGTAGCTGAAGAGTATTGGAGTCCAGCCGGCGGAGGGGTTTTGCATTCTGACTGGATCTAGACAAATTTGGAAAGATCTCATGTGTTGGGCCCTTAACTAAGGCCCTAAACCCAAAATCACATCAGGCCTTTTTCCACCTGTTTCTCTCCAACACTCCGATGCTCCCAGGGCGTCCTTGAAAAAGGTAAGTATGTTCTCAATGGTAAAGTATGTTCTCAAGTATGTTCAACTTAAATGAAGGCTAAATAAAAACAAACCGACCTGGTCCTGGTAGAACAGCTCGCTGGCCATATGGACGATCTTCTCCACGTGGATGATGCCGCCCACGGTCTCCACCTCCACCTCGGACAGCACGGTGAGAACCAAAATGGCCTCCACCAGCAGCTGCCTGTGCTCAGGTCGAGGAACACGGTTCAGCACCGTCTCCACCTGTACCGCAAACTTAATCTCTCCCGGGGTCATCTACGGTCAAAAACACGGAAAAACTACAGGAGTGCACTCAAGAGTGCAAATCTCGCCCAGGTGCCTAAGTCCACTGCAAAGAATTCTGGGCTTCCAGGCGTCGGAATCCTGCCGGCAACCTTCCGGGATTTTATTCACCGGGATCCACGACTCTCCGGTTGCAGAATCTTGAAGAAATGTTACTTTATACAAGGCTAAAATAGTTTTCATTTTGGGTCAAAAGAACCTGAGGAAAATGTGTTTTGCGACGATGGTGGCTCACAGGCTTCCAGCAGCCGAAATCCTGCTGGAATCTTGAGAAAAATATCTCTTCACGAGATATAAATACTTTCATTACAGGTTAATGCAACCTAAACAAAACATGTTTTGAACGCATGGAGGCTCATAGGATTCCAGAACGTTACCAGAGCCAGCTATCTGCCCAAAACTTCTCCAGTTCCATGCGCACGGGATTAATTTAATTTTGCCATGGTTGGTATGATAATGTAAAATGAACTGCATGTGGGGCAACAATTTTGTGAATTTTTCAGCAAGGATTCTGGTCAACAGAAACCTCCGGGACCCAGTCCAGTAAGTGTCCGGAAGGCTGCCGGCACCTAGAAACCCAGGATTTTTTGTCCCAAGCGAAAACACGACTCCAAGCTAAAGCATTTATCGATCACTTGTGGGCCCAGCAGGCCGGATAAGAGCAGTGAGCCGGTATAAAACAGAGCTGTCAATACAATAGGTTTCTCAAAAACTGTGAATCCCTGCAACCTCGAGAGATCCTGTAGCATACACTCATAAATGTGCACTAACAGTGTTAGGCTGATGGGTCCAGTAGTGTGTGAGATTAGCTATGGACAGACAGATGCAGGGACACGCATACACACACACACACACACACACACACAACCAAACACATCATCCCCTCCTGACTTATGACAGGCAGAGATAAACATACTTAATTTCATTTTCAGTTTTATTTGTATGGTGGGTCTTTACCAAAAGCAATCACAGACATGCTTTATAATGTAGTAAAAGGGCAGATACCAGGCCTGAGCCCCTAAAATATACAGTACTGCAGTTAAAAATAAAGGAAGGACCAGACAGAGAAAATTTACCAACTTCTCACCCAAACTAGTGAGGTTTAAAACTGCACTAAAATGGATTATTGAGCTGCATTAGAGGCAGGTTACTGCAGCACACTATTCCGGCATTATATATGGCCAAGACTGCTAGGTGGACAAAAATCCATCCTCCATTGCAGGGATCCTTTCCAGATTACTGTACCATTGGGTTCCGGAAGGGTTTTTCTGCATTTGCTCTCTAAAGTCTTTTGTGGCAGTGTCTCTGTACGAAATGCTATTTAAATAATGTTGAATATACTGCACACTGCACATTGGCTGTGCTGCTTACCTCCTGAGTAATGGAGGAGGGCAGGACACAGCCTTCGATGGACAGGCCTTCACACTGTGGGACACAGCAACAGCACCAGACAGTTCCATTTTAAAGGTCCCCTTTCGTGTGAACAGGAACACAACCAATCAGCTGTTACAAGCCATTTCATAATCTGTCCCCTCTTGATATCTCATGGGAAATTGAGAACCCAGAGACAAGGAGAACGGGCCAACTTCAGCCAACCAGTTTATAAATTCCTTCATTATTCTGGGTGGTCCCTCCCCCTTGTGATGTCACAAAGGGCAGATTTTGAAATGGGTTGAAATGGCTAATTGGCTGTGCACCTGGTGACGTGATAGCATACCTTTATATACATACTGCTGCATGTAAAAATCAATGTGACATTGCGTCAGCATGTCCCAGCTCTTTATGGCAAATAGAACATTTGAAATCCATATTGACTATTGACATTGTTTCCAGTTTATTTACTGTATTTTTGGCAGATATTCAACTTCAAATAACATTTGAGCCGTGCTAAACAGAAAGGTTTTTGAAAATTATACAAGATATATGCACTTGCATGACCAGATGTTCATACAAAGTTTGAGCTTTCAACACCAGAGAAATTCCATTGCGGTCATTGTTAGTCATTTTCCCTCACAAACTATTTTCAGTCTTTACTCAAGAATGGATAGACTACACTTCACTCATTCTTAGTAAATGCATTATTAACACTGCCCTGACTTTAATAATTCTTTATAAACCTGTAATTAACACCATTCTTACCTTCTGCAGGATCTTCCACACTTTCTGGTAAAATCCCACAGGGACCCTGTTGAGGGCGCCGTCGAGTCGTCTCCTACGAAGCCACTGTCCCTGTCTGCTGTCCCGCAATGCTGATGTCATCCCGGAACCCTCAAATGACTCTATGGAAGGAAGCCTGTACTTCTGTGACACACACAAAGGGGTTTCCCTCTGACACCAGCAGGGGCAGTTCTCTGTCTCATCAGACGTACCTACTGTACATCACACCTTCCAGTTAGCATTTAGCTATTCACAGAGGGCAATATTTGTCAAAATTATACATTTTATAACACTCTTGCTACTAGTGTACTTCTGTTTACATCATTAAAGACTACCCAGAGCAGGCATGCTTAATTTTATCCATAATGAGCCGGTGTGGGTGCAGGCTTTCATTCCAACCAAGTAGTTACACACTTGATTCTACTGATCATCCCTCAGAGTTTTCATTTAAGTCCTCAATTCATAGAATCAGGTGTGTAACTGCTTGGTTGGAATGAAAGCCTGCACCCACATCAGTCCCGTCTGGTTAAGAATGATCTAGAATAAGTATCAGTATAAATGTGCAGGAAAGAATTGCAGATTCACTCACCCCAGATTCAATGTTTTCAATATCTAGAGAGTGCACAGACACAGGCTGTAACACAAACAAACGCACACACACACACACACACACACACACACACACACAGATACGCACAATATTAGTGTGGCCACGACCATCATCACTCAAAATAAATCACCTACACAGTATCTGCATTAGTTAAATGTGTGAAGTGTAGGCTTGTGCTGAGAAAGATCCCCAACTGCAGTGTTAAGGAACTCCTATTCACTTCCTGCTTCCTGGGGAGTTCCACGCCTGCATATTTTGCAGGAGTCAAGTGTCCATTTTGGTGTCTCCTGGATTTTATTTTCAGATGCCTGATTTATGTCTCTGCATATTATTATATAATATTGTATGAGCTACATATATTCTTATGGCAAAGTGCGATGCCTTCAAAAATTTTTTTTCCTTCGAATGTGGAACTTTTGCTGCCTATTCATTCAGTACTCCCATAAAGATTAGAAAAGATATTTTATCACATACATAACTGGGGTACTTTTCTCATAATCCAGCTTGTGACATATTTTTGGTATTACCCTAGGGTAATATCGCTTTTGCGAAAATCTCATTGGCTGAGAGCATTGGGGAAAAAAAAAAAAAAAAAAATCGCTCTGCATTATGTCATGCTCTTAATATTTAGCCAAATTGAATACCAAGCATAACATTGGTTAAATCGGTATGGCTCAGCGCTGTATTGAGTCATCTAAGTACCACTCTCATAACTAAGTTATCGTTTCTGAGCTAGCCAGCCAGCATGCACGGAGTACCTTTCCATAACCATTACATTACATTAGTTTGTTAGCTAGCGACTCAGTTGATTGAATTTATAAAATCCTTTCTAGCTCAACCGCGAAAGTCTGTGACTCAGGGACTTATGGAGTATCGGAGTGATGGCGTTAGCTCAGTGCTAACATAATGGGCATTAGCTAAAAATCCAGCGCTTACAGAAGCTAAGTTTGTTTTCTATTAAATTACACAATTCAGTTCTGCAATAAATAGAATCTTATACTCTTGGTCGCATCGTATGAAAGTTTTGAAACTCGTTCAGTAAATTTTGGGTGAGATGGGGTGTCCCAAAAATACTGAACCCCACTGTATGTAAGCGTCTGCTGTGTGCAGCGTAATGTGACACGAGAGACCGTCGCTCACCATCTTTGTGTCGTTCTTCGGAATGGCCCCTCCCTCTCTCTCATGCCTGGTGGCTCCCTTCTTGCCGATGTCACAGATGGAAAGGGTGGGGCTTACGGTCGAGCCGACCGAGTGCACTGAGAGAGCGGCGAGACATTTAATCACATTAATATGTGTACAGTGCACATAAGAACATACACATACACATACAGTCACAACCCTTGTGTGAAAACCTTCTGTTTCTCCTTGAGTCAGCAACTTGCATGTCTATTAGAAGTAATGTCTCCTTTAATTGGTTTACGTCTCACGTGTGCCTTCATGCCCCGCTATGTCTCGTTTTATTGTTACTTCTTGATGTACCTGCGTATTTAAACCCCCCACTTTGAGTTGCAAAGTGCTGGATTGTAATTCGCTATTCATGCTAGAACCAATCAGTATTTCCTTGAAGAAACTCTCTGTCTTTATCTAGTGAAAGGTAACCTTTGATGACAGTAACTAGTGGAAGTCTTCCTCTTGCTTTAGTTAATTGAATCAAACTCCTAAAGCCTAACTCAGGGACAGGGTCCAAATTGGGACTGTGTTCTTGATAATCCTGTCCAGTTTATTAGGAACAAGCTCCCAATTCTTCTACGGTCATCAGGATTGGAACCAATTTCCTCTCAAGCCACTCTATCCTCCTCGTGGACAGTTCGGCTCCAGTAAAGTGTGCACACCACCTGGCATTCATCCTGGAAAGCCACTGGCAGGAGATTGGCTTCACCCTGCTTTGCCCACAACATCTGAACTGAATTGTGCCTTCTTATGGGTTGCATCCCACTGTTGCCATAGTATAATCAATAGACTTTACTATTGGACTGTACTCTGCCTCCGCACTTGATTGCTGGTCTGGACCATAAAACAGACATTCTAGGACACATACATACACTACACATTCACACACTTTTATTTAAAAAAATGCACCAATAACAGCACTCCAAAAAAGAGAGACTTATAAACACACTTAAATGGACACACGATAGGCCCACAGGTGCACACACACTTTGAAAAGTGTATCCCAGTCGCCCATAAATGCACTTCAGTACAAACGTTCCATCTCACACATACATGCCAGTAAAAGCCATGCATTCTTAGACAAATGTACTTGCCAGACATCTGTGAAACACATCACATACTCTTAAAAACACATCTCCTGGGCTGCTGGCTTGGCACACGCAGGTAAATCACCGCTCGCGGTGTAAAGTCACCACCATCGACTGCGGCCAGCAGCCACATGAAAGCAGTGAATATTTGGCTTTGCGCTGCTGAGGGCAATGGGAGGGAAGCAGTCGGTTTGGGTTAGCATAGTTTGTTGCTCAAGTGCCCCCTAATGGCCACCTGGGCACTCGTCGGGTATATTCTGAGCCGGCACACGTTTGGGCGTCCTCTGTCCTTGGTCTGGGCGTACAGTGTTCGAAACTTTGAGCGAAAAGAGGCAGCGGCAGACAGGCAGGTTTCGGAGGAGAAGCACTGTCTGCACTCTTCTGAGGCGGCAGCAGGAGTCGCATACAAGCACGCCTGTGCGAAACTCGCTGAGTGAACATACCTGATTTGGGTGGGATTGAAGATGCCAAATAAAACAAAACAAATAAATAAGAAATACGCATTAATTTGCGCCTTGCACAAATCATAATGCACACAGACCTGCTAAAATATGGACACGCATAAATGCACCTGCACAAACACAATCATCTTAAAAAAAACCACGCAACACGCACACGTGCACCATGCATACCAAAACACAGACACATGAACACAAACACATATACCAAAACACACACACACACACACACCGCATGCACACACACACACAGACACACACACACACACACACACACACACACAGACAAGCAGATACACACACGCAGGCGCACACACACACACACACACATAGACACACAGACGCACAGATACACACACACATGCACACACACACACACACACACACACAGATACACACACACACACACACGCACACACACACACACACACACACACACACACACGCGCATATACACACACACACACACACGCACACACACACACACACAGACGCGCAGATACACACACGCACGCACGCACGCACACACACACATAGACACACAGACGCACAGATACACACACACACATACAGACACACACCCAGACACAAGGGCAGTTCTCACCACTCCTCTGCACACCAAACTCTTTCCTGCTGAGGATGTGGACCAGCAGGTTCTTCAGCTCAGAGGGACTGAGGTTCATGAGATGCTCACTGGCCTCCTCTCCTGCAGAGGGCAGCGCACACACACACACTCACTGTGTTTTCACGTTTTGCTAGGAGTTGAATTCATTCCTCAACCGCTTACCCTGAGTTGAACAATAAACTCCCCAGGCCAAACCCTAACCTTAGCCCTGACCCTGAAATAGCTCAGCTACCTAATGGGGACCTGAAAATGCTCCTAAAAAGCCAAAATGGTGAAAAAATTAGGCATTCCATCACTAGGACCACACAATTACACACACACACACACACACACACACACACACACAGGCACTCCAGGTATTCAACAGAATTTAACCATCTGTCAATCCTTCAATCGGTTATCACACCCACTTACTCCTGGTCAGAGCTGGAGCCAATCCCAGCATGCAATGGGCCAGAGGGGGAAACACACCTTGGACAGGTTGCTAATCTATCGCAGGGCACACACACCATTCACTAACCCCTTGACCTATGGGCAATTTACAGCCTCCTGTCTGTAAACAGGGACACTAGCAGGCAGATTGCAAACTCCACACAAATGTTCCATCCAAGGCCGAACCCCTGCAGGCCCTTCCTATTGGGAGGCAACGGAACTGTACTCAAAACTCAAGAACTATTAAAATGGACTCAAAGAATGTCCTATTCCAGAGGCTCAATACCTCTTGACCAAACTGTAAACCCAGATAGCATGGCGATAGCAGGCACTCAAGGAAACCTATTACCTCAAAAAAAAATTGTGTAAGCCAACTTAATTGCATTATGTGGATGGTACTTAAGAAAACAAAGTAAAACTTTTGAAAAATTTTCTCCCCATGTTTTTTAAGTGCTGTGAACACAAGATCATTAAGTTGGCGTACACTTTTTTTTGAGTTAATCAGTTTCCACAAAATAATTGAGCGCACCACACTATCTGAGTTTACAGCGCACAGACAGGCTTTTAGAGAGATGCCTCCGGTTAGGTACAGTAGGACCCCACCATGGTCTGCAGCCCAGGGTTATCTGGTTGCTCAAAACGCTGCCGTACCTGTGCAGTTCAGCGATTGGGAGAGCTCGGTGGCCATGACCTGTATGATAAGTCCGATACGCAGGCGGAACATTTCGCTAAAGAGGCCGGGGTGAGTGCGGATCATCATCGCCAGGAACACCATCACTTCCTGTCAAACACATGACTCCAGTGAGAAAATCCAGCCAAACACATAAACACAGCGAAAAACACACCATGATCTCCAACCAAAAACATAAACACAGCAAAAACCACACAATGATCTCCAGCCAAAAACAAACACAGCAAAAACCACACAATGATCTCCAGCCAAACACATAAACACAAAATGAGAAAACCACACTATAATATCCAGCCAAACACATAAACACAGCAAAAACCGCACCATGATCTTCTGCCAAACACATGAGCACAGCGAAAACCATACTATTATCCCCAGCCAAGCACATAAACACAGTGAAAACCACACCATAATTTCCTGCCACACACATTAACACAAAGCACAAAAATAACACCACAATCACCCATCACAAACAAGCACTGCATGATAATCGAAAAACTGTAAACTCCTGCCGGGTAGAATAAACACCTTTAATTTAAAAATGAAGCACTACTGCGATCACTCGCCATGACCATGAAAAACTGTGAACTCCAGCAGGTAGAATAAACACCTTTCAGCTGAATAAAACACTACAGCAAACACACACCACAATAATGGAAAACTGTAATCTCCAGAAGGCAAAAAAAGAAAACAATTTTCATTGGTACTAAACACTACAGCAGAAAATTGGTGCCATGAAAAAGCAAGATCATAGGGTTTGGATGACAGAGACTTTTACAGTTATTTATTTTATGCACACATAACGTATTAAACAAGCCTCCAGGCGTAATTAATTCAGTCAATTTAAATCATAACCTTCAATCAATTGCCTTTCCATTATCAATAAATGAAAACAAAACTGAACTGAAAAACGAAAACTGTTCGGGCAGGACATTGGCGTCAGACTTAACCATTTTTTAATGACATTTGGGTTTGGTGGTGACTCTGCTCAAATGATGTTCTGGAACAATCTGAGCAAGCATGACACAGGCAGACCCTGAGATCACAAACCCCCAGCAGAGCCTGAGATTCAGGATGTTTGAATTAATGAACACAATATGAACAGATGCTGCTTACACTGAACAGAGTTATTTATGAAGGAGTGGGCTGGGGATGCGACGGAGATGACATGCAGATCTTAAGGAGGTCAGAGTAGGAGCGGTGTAGAGGACACAGAGCAGCAGAAATGAATGAACACTGCCCTGGTTATAAAAACTCGCCAACTGGGTGGGAGATGGTGAAGTCAAAAATGATTGGACAGAAGGGGGCATGTGACCAGAACTCATTTCCAAGTCTGCCAGAGCTAGAGCCAAAGCTCAATAAAATTTGATTGAATCTGAAGACCCAAAATCTCAGTCTAGAATCTAAAACCAGCTCAGCCTCCCTGAAGTCTTTCCCTCATTATGAGAGAAAGGCCATGAGGATGTACTCCAGGGTTAAGCTGGTGATGTAGGTGATGATGATGAAGATGACAATGATGACGACGCGTGGATAGCGAAGCTCACCTGTGTGAGGACAGCAATAGTGATGTTGTTCTCACTGGCCTGATCGATAAGCTTGGCCAACTTGTCCGGTGGCAAAGGACTGTGGAGAGAAAGCGTTTCCTGTTAGGAAAGACTCCAGGAGAGAGAAGAAGAAGCCTTTTTTACAACTGTTCTAAACTTCTTGTGTGGAGTTTGCATGTTCTCCCCGTGTTCACGTAGGTTTCCTCCGGGTACTCCGGTTTCCTCCCACAGTCCAAAAACATGCATATCAGGCTAACTCCAGATGCTAGATTGCCCATAGGTATAAGTGTGTGAATGGTGTGTGAATGGTGTGTGTGCTCTGTGATGGATTGGTGAGCTGTACAGTGTGGGTCTCTGCCTTTCTCCCAGAGTCAGCTGGGATGGACTCCAGCTCCCCCGCGACCCTAATGAGGAAGAAGCGGGTATAGAGGATGGATGGATGGATCTAAGTAATATTTTCATCAATTTAAAGACTTTAGCCACAGCTTTTGGCCATAATTATGTTTTTTTTCTTTTGACAAGATGCACAAACACCAAAATGTTTTGGTCAGGTGATATTATGATGCACTATGGAGCATCGCTGGGGTCATAACGCACAGTAGAACATGCTTAATGAACACTTCAAACAAATCATCATATCATACCTTTTTAAGCATATCAGTGCAAATACTGGCGAGGTATAAGACGTATTTCTTTAATCCATCTGTGGTGTAATCTGCCACATGACTCATGTTCTGCTCTCTCTTCCCACAAATGTTGTTGGTACTTTCATTGTTTACCTTATAAAGTGAAATAACACTGAAAATATATTCAACAGGTGTTCGCAATGATAAATTCCATGACCTCTACAAAGAAACAAACAAGAAAATTTCCGAGGTTGCTATGCACTTTGAACAGAGAGTCGCCAAATATAACTCTATTCTTTAAGTGCTGTAGTTTATATTAATTTTGCTCATGTGCTCCAGTACTGTGTACAAGTCTTAATTACGCTAAATTTTTAAACAATTTAAATCTGGCTTTGGACGTTTATTGTATTGTTTTCCACAATAGTGTTGCTGGAGATAAAAAGCACATATGCGACACCAAATTGTAATTTAAAAAAAAATTATTTAAAAAATGCTTGTTTGCACTATATTTAAGACTGTTGACACAGGGAGTGTAGCTGGACAGAGCCCTGAGGTTTGTTTGGGATTAACTGATGGAAGCAGGTGAGACAGTTTGTTTGCGGAAGAACTGCGTCATGTCAACAGCTTGCAGTTCTTCATAGTATTCTTAAACATTAGAAATTTCTTATTTAATTATTTTCGGAAGCATCTGTCTTACAAAATTGTTTTAAATGTACTCGTAATGATGCATCCATCTCAATGCGGATGCTAGTTTAGTTCCAAAATGTTTATTATCAAAACAAAAGCGCCAGATGGTGAGCCAGGAATTTGGTAAATATTAATATCTAAATAGAATAAACATTACTGCTCAATGCAGCACAAAAAGTTACAGTACATCATCTTGATTTTTACATGCATTGGTAGGTATTTAAAAGTCCCATATCATATGGTCAGGTGCATGGCCAGTTAGCCATTACAAGCCATTTCAAAGACTGTCTTTTTTGACATCGCAAGGGTAAGTAACCACCCAGAATAATGAAGGACCTGATTAACTGGTTGGCTGAAATTGATTAGTCCCTCCTGCCTCTAGGGGTTTACTTCCCATGTGATGTCACAAAGAGACAGATTTTGGTATGACTGGTCATGGCTAATTGGCTGCGCACCTGCAGACAGGATATGGCACCTTTAACAACCAAAGCGACCAGCTGGTGCAGGCTGCTGGAGAGAATATAAAGACATATGCAGAATAGACGGCAGGTGGATGGGTGTATTGAATGATTGGCTGGCAATCAGGCAAGGGCGTAGGTTTGCATATGGACGGTAGGGACATGTCCCTACCAATATTTTGGGAAGCCAGATTGTCCCTACCAATATTTCAGCAAACTTGTTTTTATCATCTTTCTAGATAAGCCACATTAGACCCAATTGTGGAGGCTATGTCTCCAAGACAACCTATTTATGCATTGTAGTATTTGATTGGTTGAAAGGGAGGGGCTACCTGAAGGCTAAAAGTCAAGGGTAAATTGACCACGCTATTCAGCTCATGAATATTCATTTTTGTCCAAAGCGGGGCTTGAGACGCGCAACTGGATTGCCAGCTTTGATTACATGGTGTTTGCAATGGCTTGCCCATAGAAGAGAGCCATAATTTAGCATTTGCTCCAGATTTTTCTTCATCACGCAACTATAGCACTTTTGCCATGGCCCAATTCATGACATACAGTATATTTGATATTACCCTAGGTACGTATCATTTTTACGGAAATTTCATTGTCTGAGAGTGTGAGAAAAAAAATATTGTTCCATGTAATGCAATTAATATTCAGCCAAACTGCATGCCAAGTGTAAGGTTGGGAACTTGAATCGGTGCGGCTTAGCACTGTAGCAGGCTAGCTAACTGCCACGCTCATAACTAAGTGTGCTTGCAGTTCCTTTCCATAGCAAACCATTGTATAACTTCAGTTTGTTAGCTAGCGAGCTAACGGCAACTAGTCACTCAGTTGACAGAGGAAGAAAACCGAGAGGCTGCATAAGAAGCTTTTTTTTTTTTTACCATCCAGGGCGTAAGTGATCAAACAAACTAGTCAGAAACAGTTAGCTATTTAAAGTGAAAACTTGCTGGTTACCTAAAGTTAATTTTCATTGGAAAATAATGTCAACTAATGTTTGTTAATCATGTTCTCTAGTTTCTATTAGCAAACTAAACCTGGTTTCTGTCACATGTTGGATAGTAGTCAGGTTGCTAGCTGTAGTAGACATAACATGGGTGGATATATCAAATTATGAAGTGAATTTCAGTCCAGAAATCCCGTTACGATGCTATTATTAATGTATTATTTTATATGCAGGAACCACATCAGTGAGCTATTGAGGATATAGGTGTATCAGAGCTTCAGGTGAGGTCCTAATTATGAATTATAACATGGAATTATAAGGAAAGCATTAAAGCTAGTCTCATGATGTTCAGTGAAAATAACCTCTGAAAGTTGAAATGTCCCGACCAACTTTGCCTCAGTGGGGAAAATGAAAGAAACAAGTTATCGTAAATCGTAAATCTAACATGATTCAGTCCGATAAAACGCTTGGTTTGTGGCTTGTCTAATTCACAGTCAGTGGTCCATTTTGAAGGGTTAATCTCGGCTGCAGTCGCGTTACCACACAGAGAGATGCTTAATGGACATAAATTGCCGATAATAATTTTAACATTCTCTAATAACAAAACATGCCACTTTGTAATTAAGAAACTTATGAATTGGTAAGAGTATTTCAATTGTTCAATATTGCTAACCTTCATAATAAATGTTCATAACATTAGAAACAGTTGTTAACTTGCATTCAAAAATCAAATCCAAAGCATTTGGATGGCAACAAAATAGAAGCGGAAGTTTATGTATGTGGCATCTATCTATTAAGATTATGGAGGCAGTTTGCTTAGCATCATAAAAAAAACAAAGGAACACTCATTCGGATAATCTCCGTACACAGAAAAGGCAGTATCTGCACTCAGATTTGCAAAAATTTTCCAGCTCGCTCGCTATGGGCGCTCGGCATTACATATGTGTCCCTACCAATTGTCACATTAAACCTATGCCCTTGCAATCAGGAAGCCGGCGACACAGCTTTCGTTAATGAACGGAGCACCTGCAGGAGCAGAGATGGGCGCAACAGTGCCTGACGCTTTTGCAAAGTGCCGTGTGTGTGTGTGTGTGTGTGTGTCTGTCTGTCTGTCTGTCTGTCTGTCTGTCTGTCTGTCTGCACAGTGCACTGAGGGCAGGCGCTCACGCTGAGATGGTCTTCTCTCTCGGGGCGGGGGGGAGCCCCACAGTCAGGTGCTTCTGGTGCGCCAGCAAGTCCGAGCAGGCCTGAAAAGCACAGAAACAGCAGGTTTGCGTATTACCCAGAATACACCTGTTACACCAGGCGTAGAGTCCCAAGATATAGCGAGTCAATACAACTCAAGAATAGGAGCCATTTTGGATCCATCACGCGAAACTGCACCATTTCACACCATGGAAATCTTTGGATTTTTTCAGCCTTTTTTCAGAGGGGAAACAAGATAATTCAGCAGAAAAGCAGTAAACCAGCTAGCTATGGTTTCAACAATCACAAGAGAGGAAAATGCACGAACATGAAGAAAGAGAAAATAATTAAAAAAACTCATTCACTGTAATATGGTGCCCCATAATGCGACGGAAATAAAATAGCTCTGTGACCAGACCTTCTGAAATGCTCATGTAGCAAGTCTCTAAGTCCGGGGTCTCGAGCTCGGGGTGTCGAACCCCAACACAGGAGGGCTGAAAGGATCATGTCTGGAATAGCCTGCAGCTTACTGCTCTATTACTTAAAGGTGCATTATGCAAGTTTGTTTACTTTCACTTCTGTTGACATTCGAACTCAAACAAAACAGAGGTAGCTCGCCCCTCCCTCCCATAGTTCCCTCCTTCCCATGCTTCCGTAACTGTCAACTCTTGTCTGTGATTGGCCGGGACGGTTTGGTATGTTGTGGGGCACAGCCTGTGCCCCTCGTGTTTATCTGCAGTTTGTGACGCCTGTGTGGTCTCCAGAGCCCGGATTTTTTTTTACAGTGAATTTAGGGACAGGCAGCTAGCGGATCGTGGAGAGATGTCGGCGAATTGAGACAAAAATATAATTGTGCAGAAAGTAAACAAACTTGCATAGTGCACGCGTTTCGCGTGTATTCGAGTCTTTTGCATTGACTTTGAATGTAATCTGTCGTGCAAAAAATTTGTTTCGCGTCCGGTGTGAAAGCGGCTTTATGGTGGCCCAAAGTAGCAAGCCGTATATGGTGTGTGATCAACACAAAATTTACCAGAATGCCAAAGATCGACAAACGACATGATACACTGGCTGAATGTCATAGTACACAGCCAGACCTGTCTCTGCGGTATCCCATGATGCAACATTGCATCCCACAATGTGCAATGTATACTACCACAGAGAGCAGCATGGAATATTCAGCCCATACTGGTACGGTAAGCAGTATGTAGTAAATGAGCATGCAGTTGCAAATACGGCCACACTGCAATTCCTCCAAGTTGCAGTGTGGTGTTAAGGGCCTTGCTTAAGGGCCCAAGAGCTCCCCCCATCATTAACTCCTCGCACCGGGCTGCTGGCTGACCCTGCGATCAGAGACGGCTGACGGAGGGGGAGTCTGGTACCTCGTCCAGCTCCTCCACCTTCTTACGGAGCATTCCGGAAATCATGCGGATCAGGCCCCAGTGCCGTAGCGAGCCGACCTGCTCGTACAGCTCATACAGCAGCTTCCTGGACTGTACTGCCCCGACCATACAGCTGTGTGTCCCAGTCTATCCCTCTGAGAGAGAGAGAGAGAGAGGGAGAGGAGAGGGAGAGAGAGAGAGAGGGGAGAGTGAGAGAGAGAGAGTGTCAGATCTCAAACTCAAAACGAAGGCCTAGATCACTGGTGTTCCGACATGAATTTACACCAGAGTTGAGACTGAACGCCTAAGATAGTCTTTATACACACAGACCTCAGACAGACACACGCATATGCACATACACCCGAGTGCACACTAAATCCTCAAACATACACACACACACACACACACACCAACATGCATTCCCACAAACCCTCAAACACACCAGCACCACGACACACACTCAAAACTGTCAAACATACAGACACACACACACTATGCCAATACATAAACACTCTCACTCTCTCCATCTTCCTCTCAGTCACACACACTTGCGGACAGATAAACTCTCAGACGTGCGCGAGCAGCCGGTACAGTGCATTAGAGATGGAGCACGGCGCCCCTGGTGGCAGCGGGGCTCACTTGTCCTTGAAGAGGATGTACAGGATGTCGGCTCGGTCCTGGAGGTTCTGAGAGAGCTTCAGCGTCTGCACCAGGGCCTTATAATCCACCTCGCCACTCACGTCCCGCGGCAGGTTACCGGGGCAACAGTGTGGCGCCTCAGGGTCCTGGGCCAGGCAGAGAGAAGGGTTAGTGTGAATGAATGAACAAATACAAACAAGTGAAAAAATGAACACATAAACAAGTACACACACACACACACATACACACGCCAGAGAACTAGCAAACACACAAACAAACATATGAATGCATGAATGAATGAAAAACACACAAACGAGTAAATGAATGAGCGCACAAACACACACAAGTGAACAAATGAACACACAATCAAACTACAAATGAGTGAACGAATAAACAAATGAACAAGTGAATGAATAAACAAACAGACAAACACACACGAGTGAATAAATGAACGCACTAACACACAAATGAACAAACACACAAATAAACCCACAAGTGAATGAATTAAATAAAAGCACAGATGAGTGAATGAATGAACATACAAACAAACATACAAGTGAGTGGCTGAATGAAAAAATGAATATATAAACAAACCCATTAATAAATAAACAAATGAACATACAACTACAAATGAATGAACAATGCTTACTGAGAAGCAATAAATCTCATGCTCAGTCTCTGTCAGTTACAGAGGCCATGAAAACATCTGATGTACAGTTACATATTCAGCATCACCCATGTCAAGGACACAAATGCTCTTTTGGGCAAAAATCTCATCCGTTTTTTTTTTTTTTTTTACTGATAGTGAGCAAACTGCACCCCGCAGGTCTGTTCTGTATGAGACTGAGTAAGTGAGAGAAGTCCTGTATCATATCAGTTTGAAGGCACAGTCCTCATATACACGAGAAACGTCCGTTTCTTATACATCTGAAAAGCCTAATTCATATGAGAAATATTTCGTATAACCCCAACCCTACTCTTGAGCAAGGACAAAAGGAAGAGTTAATCTATCCCAAGACTTCAACGGCTGTAGGAAAAAAAATTGTCAGTGTATTCCTCATGAGTATTATCAGCCCATGCAAACCAGAACCATACAATTCTCCGAGACGAAGAAATTACAGTTTAATATTGGTACCTTCTGGTATATGAGAAATGGACATCTCTTGTGCACACGAGCAGCGTGCCTTCAAACTGACATGATCCGGCTTCAGTACCAAACTATTCATGCAATCGCCAGATACTCAGCACTTTGGCATTTCTCGTGTAATTAGGTCAATTTTTGAACAGTCACTTCCTCTAGTGCAAAAACAGGTCCGCAGGTGTTGTATGACAGCAAAGCACATTTTTTTGGGACCACAGAGGTAAAGGCTGCTAAAATTTATTAAGTGAAGCATCTCATAAATATCTAATTAATTTTCAGCCATGCATTTACAGTGCATTGTGATTAATTAATTAATTTATTTTTCTATGCCTTATTTTTAAAGCTATATAGACTCCGTAAGTTTTATGCTGATTAAACAATATCTGGAATAGTTGCCAAGCACCAAAGACAGTTTTTACCACAGAATCAAAGCTCCTCGAGGCCACAGTTTCACAGAATCTGGAGCTACTCCCAGCACAACATTAGGTGTGAATTCCCACTTTACCCAAGCAAATTACACCAGGCATTTACACAAAAAAAAATCTTAATAACAGGGAAAGATGAAAAATATTGGCCTTTCAGGTCCCCTAATTACCTTAAATAGCAGTGCTGACATTAAAAAACACAAACTGGTTAATCTCTGGTACAAACTTAATGTTTTACAGACCATCTGCCTGATTTACCCATAAGCCCACTTTAAAGCATGCACAGAAACCTTCAGTGCAAGAAAAACTAATAACACAACCAATAACTGGTTCAAAATGAAAACCTGAATCAGTCCTCTGTCATATTATTTCCACAGGGAATGCTAAACACTTCAGCAGAAGCAAACGTTACACGCAGCGCCATGATAAATCAGATCAGGACCTTAGGGTGATGGCGATGTACCTGACTCCCAGAATGCACCAGACTGAGGGCAGGTGGCGGAGACAGGAACAGTTTGGTGGGGAGGTACATTTGAACATCTGAAACAGAAACGCAACTATCAGGCACACGGTTCACTCTACGATCTTAACTCCGCTCCACGGCTTAGTGCCACACTGTGCTTACAGTGGCATGACTAAAATTGTTATGTCGCTGTTAAGCAAGCATTTAGACCAGAACAGGGAGAAACCTGTGAACCATGGAACCATGACATTTCGCAGCTATAACTGAATGAATGCACTGCAGTTCGATGGGTGCAGGTGTGATTTTCAGAGATGTGAATGCTGGGAGCTGGGGCCTGTTGCCCATTAGAGATTTAAGACAAGTAATGCCGCGGCGGGGAACCGTACCCCAGCTCTGCTCATACCCTGAGGTTCTGGACCACAGCAGTCTTGTTACTGAATCTATCTGGACTTCCTGCTCGGCAACCAACTTAACTCATCTGGGGTGCGCTTTCCCAAAAGCATAGTTGCTGACTAAGTTAGCAACTTACATAGTTCATCTATTCGCAGTCAGTTGGTCCAACTATGTAAGTTAGCATCTGTGATTTCGGGAAACGCACCCCTGTATTGGACTCCTTATCATTCAATCCAAATAACATTCACTTCTCTGGCCAGCAGAGACTGGGCTCCCCCCCTATAGCCAGGTTCCCTCAGAGATCTCTTCCTATTGGGCAGTTTTTTCTCACTGAGTGTTTTTTTCCTCCCTAATTTTTTTTTTTTTTTTTCAGGATGTCGACCAGGTGTCTGCCCTTCTGTTACTCTGTAAAGGGTCATTTTGACAGTCCGTCTGTAAAGAGCGCTACACAAATAAAACTGAATCTGAGGCTTTAGTTTTGGGTCCACCGGGCCAGTCTGAGCCAGAACATGCCGGACTGACTCACTGTGGATGTTCAGCTCTCTGGCTTTGTGCACCAGTGACACCATCTCGCAGGTCTGTTTGGCCGCGGCGCGGAAGCGGTTGAGGCCTCCTTTGGTGGCGCTGATCTTGACGGTCTCTTTGGGTATCGAAAGCAGATGGTCCAGGTACTGTGCCAGGTCATCCACCTCTGGGGGGCGCCAAACCATGGGACTGTCATTTACTCACCATCGTACACATACTCAAGTCTGTCTAGCCTGTGCAGAACACATGCCCACACAAACACACACTCACTAAAACACACTTCGGCCATTTTATACTTGTAAGACATGTCGACAGACGTCTCAAGAAAAGTATCGAACAAGAAAACTGCTGTTTTATGTTTAAACGAAGCGTCGGACGACGTCTGCAGTGCAAACTGTCATTTCAGGGTGATTACAGAGATTTCTTTATAACCATAACCAACTGATCCTTTTGCAAATGTTACTGTATCAACTTTCCATTTGTGACAACCACTGAACCCTCCGTCCACTAGCCAATGAAATTATACATAAAAAAAAGAAATGATTAAGACAAGCAACAAGTGTGTCTGTGACATTACAATATTCAAAAGGTTCGAGACACCATCAGGCGACACTTTTTTCTGTCTCTCTGACATCAGTTTGACCGTCAGACACTGTCGATGGACATGTCATACCAGTATAAAATGGACTTTAGACTAAAGATATGCTTGCTTTTTAATTGTGTGTTCGCGTAGATAACCGACTCCGTAGTGAACAGAATAGTTCACTCACTTGTCTATGTACTTTGCATGTTACTGGAGGATTCCACTAGAGGGCGCACCAGATAACTGATAGACCAGACCGTATAGAGCTTCCAGATTAGCATGTAAACCCCTGACCCTGTCACATCCATAGACTGTATAAAAAGATGGATGCAGCACCCTGGTCTGAAAAATGAAGTCCATGCGGAAGTACCGTAAAATGGCATTCCATTTAATGGCCAGCAGATGGCGACGTCGGTGGTTGCAGAAAGAAGTTCAATGCTATAGAAGTCTATGAGAAAATGACCCTACTTTCCCACCTGATTTTTCATTTAAATAATGATTTTTCACATTATTTTATGGTAGCTATAGCAAGTTTCAATTCTCCTTCGATATATCATGATGTTCATTTTTGTAAATTATGGTCCCAAGTAGACTAGAATAAAGGATAAAGCCAGAATATGCTTTAGGGCGTGGCTATCCTCTGGTCCCCGTCCGATCTGGTCAAATCCACCTCTCACGGTCCTCCCCGGATCTTCATTCTCGCTCTCGTCCAATAGAAATCACATCCGGTTTCAAAATGACAACATGGAGCAATTCAAATTTCCAAAACTGAGGCTTCCTTTATGATATGCTGAAACCAATGGGTGACGTCACGGTAGCTTCGTCCATCTTTTTATACAGTCTATGGTCACATCCCCATACCATACTGCCCTTACCATTCATGCGCTTCTTGCATTTTATGTATGCGTAGCGCTAATTTGGGAGGACGTGCACAACCAATGCTCCAAACAAATGCAGAATACACGAGGCAGCCATCTTGCGCACACAAATGCATAGTTAAAAGCAAACATATCGCCAGCCTAACTCTCACACGTAGCATTAGCCCAGCGGTTGTTAGTGTGTCACAGCTTACCACAGTCCATGAAGGTCAGGTGTGCGCAACAGGAAGTGGTCAGAAAATCTGACAGCTTTCCTGTCTGGACCCTGTGGGGGCAGGAAAAAGTATGGGGAAGCTTGTGTGTGTCTGCACACAATTTATGCCTGAGCAACACACCTGCTAAACAGATCATCTGTAATGGATGTCATTATGTTCCATACCTTTGCTAGGGAATAGTATGTAAACATATTGAGTAATACACTGACTGAGTAATTTTGGGATGCCAGAGTTCGCATTGTATTCAGTATGGTATAATACAGAATGAGTAAAAAAAAAAAACTATACACTTTTTAACGGGTCATTTTGTGATGGTGTAGCAATATACATGTATACAACATATTTTGTACTTTTGCCTCAGATCTTTCTGCTGATATTGGTACCAGTTACACCTCATTAGGTTTCAGGCATGACTGCACAGAGGACAATTAAGGGACTCAAGTGAAATCTGACTTGTGCCAACTGACCAGGGCTGGATATGAAATTGACCATGCATGTCATAATGGGATGCATAGTCATTTGAACTTAAAAACAGGCATATGAATCTTGCCTGTGCATTGGTCGTAATGACCTGGCACTGCCAAGCATGGTGCGTCCACAGTTTACCCCCAGGCAAAGGGCCTTCTTGGTCACTGAATATCATAGGACATGGAACATTACAAATGTGCTGCGGAGTTTTCGGCGTCAGTTTCCTTACGTGCAATAAATGTTTTATGTTGACTTGAAACTTCACAGAGGGAATTCTGTTTTGTTTGCGTTGTATCAGAGCCTGATCAGTTGGCACAAGTGAAATTTCACTGAACTCCTTAAATTGTTCCACAGCAGTCATGGGTTTGATCTAACAAGGTGCAAAATGGTATCAAAAGAAGCAGAAAAAGCTGCTGAAAACGTACATGTAAAAAGATGTTGTATACATTGCTACAGAATATAATAATTGGACATTTAAAAAGTCCAAAGTTATTTTTGACTCACTCAGTAGAGTGCTGGCGTAATGCGTTTGTGGTCACAGATTATTTCTAACTGCAGTTTTGAGAAGAATCTCATCCATGGTTGAATAGCTGCTATGACAATAACAACATAAACATGAGTCCATGGGTTCAAATCCCCCTTTTACGGTATCACTATCATCACACTTTTCTGAACTGCCGAAACCAGTTAGAGTTCAAGAAAGCAAAAGCTGAACAGGCTATAAAGCTCGCTTGTGATTGGTTCCTTCTAGCGAACAAAAACGGAATCAAGTTTCCACATTGGCTGATTACGTAGAATTTGACAGAGTTTTCCTCCTTGACTTGGTGGGTTTTTGACAGAGTTTCGCTTTTTCCGTTTCAATTTATAACATGATTTAGTAGGTTTTGAAAGTGGAGCTATCAGTGGGACATGCGCAGGTGCCTGAAAGAGAGGCTAAGGGAGATAACTCATTTATTTTCAAAACTTGACTTAGCAGGTTTTGCAAGTCGGCTCCTCATATGATCTTCCTCTGATTCATGTCAGTGAGAGATTGCATTGTATAGAATTGTATTTTTAAAGTAAAATTAATTTTGGCTATAATTACAATCATTTCAATAATAATAGCCAACCCATAAAATAACATGATTTAAACAACACATTCCCTGACATCCAAATGCTCAGAGGGCCTATGGAGTCTCCTGAGATTTGTGACCAGCTCTGATACCCAGAAGTGAAACCAAATGTCCTGAGAATAAATCCGCAGCAGCGAAGAAATGAATCTGCAACAGCGATGGAATAAATCTGCTGCAGCGATGGAAATAAAGCTCAGGAATTTGACTCATTCCACTGTCCATCAAAAATAAAAACTTTTGCAAAACCTCAGAAGAAGAGAGGAGCCCAGGCTTAGACTGGTCTGTAATCCCCAGCTCGAATAAATGCGTTTCATAAAGAGCACTTCCCCACCTCAGTCCAGTTAATTCTGTCTACTCACATTTTTTCAAGATTGTTGTTTGGCATGTCTGTTTTCCCGTCAGAAAACACTTTTCACTGGCAGCATTGCTGGTGTTTTTATTTACAGTTTACTGCGGCTTTAGGCCGAGGCGTCAAAACAGAGCATCTGCTGATAAAATGGAGAGACGAGCTCATCGACACACTCCCACAGAAACTGCACAGAGAGCTGCTGTGAGCGACGACGCGCAGTAATGGTAGAGCCAAATTTCAGGGAACGTAGGGAAAAGCGTTAAAATAATGCTTTCAAATCAGAGGACACACACACACAGAAATGCACCAATTAAAAAGGAACATACGGGAGCCAAATACATGAAATGTGACGGAATGCTGCGCAGTTACCGCCGGTTTTTTCTATAAATTTTTTTTGTGAAATTTCTAAATTAAGCTTGTTGTACATTTTGCCTGAAAGCCGTTCCTGAACATTCCATCACTGCATAAAACGGGCGCAACCGTCAGGTTTCGAGGTGCGCGCAAGTAACATCTGCTACTGACACAAGCCAGGCTAAAATAAGCCAGCCAGAAAAACCTGCCAAGATTGTTTCTGGCATCGCGCAAGAATATCTGCCTTTTCCTGGCTGTATAATAGCCAGCTATAAATCTGTGGGCTTTGCTGGCGCACTTGTTAAAGCTTAATACGCAGCACTATACCACAAACTAGCGAGCTTGACGTGTTTAATGATGTTAGCAGGTGAGTAGGTTATCCTCTGCAGGGAACAGAGGTATTGAATGAAGCTGCCATCATTTGTGTACATAGATTACATCCAGGCTGTAGTTTAATATGCAAGGATCAGCATGCCTGCTGGCACAGAAGTACTCCAACAGAGTGAAGTTAAAGAGCCAGTTAATCTTGGTCGCACTGAGTCTGCAGCTAGCATAGATAATGTTATAGTGATAGTCTGCCAGCTATGCCAGTGCAGGTAAGACATTGCCACAAGCCATATTTAAATTATTCAGCACACAAGTGAATGTCTGTGAGTTATAAACAGTCTATCTGCATTTTAAAATCCCAGCACTGTTATGGGGTGGGTTAAAATCAAGCCCGGGCCCATCGGCGCGGAGGCGCTCGCTATCTACGCACGGGTTTCGTCAGGGTACCTCAGTTTACTCTCACGGTACAAAGATCTGCGCGTTAGTCTCACTGGAGACTCATGTGTGCGTGAGAGGATGGTGTGTGTGCCGAGCTATGGACGGGCAAGCTGCCCACCAGAGGATGGAACAGGCTCAAGCACCCTGGTAACCTTTACCACGCATGAGCGGGATAGATAACGGATGGATGGATGGATGGATGGATGGATGGATGGATGGATGGGTGGGTGGATGAATGGATGGATGGATGATGGATGGGTGGATGAATGGATGGATGGATGGGTGGGTGGATGAATGGAAAGATGGATGGATGGGTGAATGGATGGATGGATGGGTGGGTGGATGAATGGATGGATGGATGGATGGGTGGGTGGATGGATGGATGGAAGGATGGATGGGTGGATGAATGGATGGATGGATGGATGGGTGGATGAATGGATGGATGGATGGGTGGATGGATGGATGGAAGGATGGATGATGGGTGGATGAATGGATGGACGGATGGATGGATGGATGGATGGGTGGATGGATGGACGGATGGGTGAATGGATGGATGGACGGATGGACGGATGTCCTTACCTGGCTCCCCCATAGTACCCATCCTGTAGCTTCTTCAGGGCAGCCAGCACAGCTGTGTTCAGGTCTTTATGGTCATCAGCTGAAATAAAGCAGGAAGCAGAAGTGTATCGAT
Source organism: Gymnothorax javanicus (assembly GCA_029692085.1). Lineage (NCBI taxonomy): Eukaryota > Metazoa > Chordata > Actinopteri > Anguilliformes > Muraenidae > Gymnothorax > Gymnothorax javanicus. The sequence continues at coordinate 3,007,849 of CM056199.1, read as the reverse complement.
GAACCAAGCACCACACCTAAAGAGACCGAATATAATACAGAGCCAAGATATTTATGGGTGTAATTTAGACAACTGTGTGCACGTTCACTCCGCTAATTTCTCAAGTTCTAAGAGACTGGTTATGGCCCCAGCTGCAACTATGACCTCAGTGATTAATTAATCATACTCATGTGATCCAGTGTGTTTTGACTCGAGCAAAACACATTAGGGAGTCAACATCCCTCAATTCATCCAAGCAAACACCAGGAGGAATTCATGCAAATTCAAGAAAAGTAAAATTATTTGTTGTAATGAGATGCTTGTGAGCTGTGAGAATGAGAGGGAACTGGGGTTGACTGGGCGGCGATATGGGTTTGTACATTTAGTAAATGGTGAAGCATTGTGGTATCCGCGTGACTAAATTTTACTTTAAAGACTAAAATTGCGTCCTTTATCCGTGATTTAATATCTGTACTTCAGTAAAAGCGCTCATGAAGCAAGCACCCCATTCTTCAATGAAATCAAGTCAATTAAACAATTATGATCTCAGGGTGTTTTTATTTCAGAGAGATAAAGCAAGAAATAAATAAGATACAAGTGTCATCAGAAGATGACATATCCCCGCAATCTAATCTCAGAAATCCCAAAATATCAAAAGGCACCAGTCTAGGACCTGATTAATACCGGAGCAAGTTTCGTTAAAAAACACTGAATGGCATTGGAGTTCTGCTCTGGAAAAGAAATGATTACAGATGGACAGGCGGACGGACAGGCATACAGATGACTATATCCTAAGCGTTCTATGCCGGGGGGATAATAATATATCCAGTTGGTAGCGGTAATACACTAATGGTTAGTCAACTGCCATTAAACCCAACACAGAAGAAGATGGAGAAGGAGAAGAGGAACATATAAACCCCAATTCCAATGAAGTTGGGACGTTGTGTAAAACGTGAATAAAAACAAAATGCAATGATTTTCAAATCTCATAAACCCACATTTTATTCACAAAAGAACACAAACAACATATCAGATGTCAAAAGTGAGACATTTTATCATTTCATGAAAAATATGAGCTCATTTTGAATTTGCTGGCAGCAACACATCTCAAAAGAGTTGGGACGGGGCAACAAAAGGCTGGAAAAGTAAAGGGTACTAATAAAAAAACAGCTGGAGGAGCATTTTGCAACTAATTAGGTTAATTGGCAACAGGTCAGTAACATGACTGGGTATTAAAAGAGCATTTTAGAGAGGCAGAGTCTCTCAGAAGTAAAGATGGACAGAGGCTCACCAATCTTGTGGAACTGTGGAACAATTTCAGAAAAAATGTTCCTAAATGAAAAATTGCAAAGATTTTGAATATCCCACCATCTACAGTACATAATATCATCAAAAGATTCAGAGAATCTGGAGAAATCTCTGTGAGCAAGGGACAAGGCTGAAGGTCAATATTGGATGCTTGTGATCTTCAGGCCCTCAGGCGGCACTGCATTAAAAACAGGCATAACTCTGCACTGGAATTCACTGCAAGGGCTCAGGAACACTTCCAGAAATCATTGTCTGTGAACACAGTTCGTCGTGCAATGTACTAATGCAAGTTAAAGCTGTATCATGCAAAGAAGAAGCCATATGTGAACACGACCCAGAAACGCCACCGTCTTCTCTGGGCCAAAGCTCATTTAAAATGGACTGAGGGAAAAAGGAAAACTGTTCTGTGGTCAGATGAATCAAAATTTGAAATTCTTTTTTGGAAACCAGGGCGCCGTGTCGTGCGGACTAAAGAGGAGAGGGACCATCCAGCTTGTTATCAGCGGTTAGTTCAAAAGCCTGCATCTCTGATGGTATGGAGTTGCATTAGTGCCTAAGGCATGGGCAGCTTACAGATCTGGACAGGCATTATTAATGCTGAAAAGTATACAGAGGTTTTACAACAACGTCTCTTTCAGGGAAGGCCTTGCATATCTCAGCAAGACAATGCTAACCCACATACTGCATCCATCACAGCAGCATGGCTTTGCTGTAGAAGAGTCCGGTTGCTGAAATGGTCTGCCTGCAGTCCAGACCTTTCACCAATAGAAAACATTTGGCAGATCATAAAACTAAAAATCTGGCTAAAAAGACCCAGCTAGAGAAGCTAGAATCCTACATCTGACAAGAGTGGGTCAAACATTCCTCATCCAAAACTCCAGCAATTGGTCTCCTAACTTCCCAGACGCTTACAGACTGTTGTTAAAAGAGGAGGGGATGCCACACAATGGTAAACATGGCCCTGTCTCAACTTTTGAGATGTGTTGCTGCCATCAAATTGAAAATGAGCTAATATTTTTCATGAAATGGTAAGATGTCTCACTTTCAACATCTGATATCTTGTCTATGTTCTATTGTGAATAAAATGTGAGTTTGAGATTTGCAAATCATTGCATTCTGTTTTTATTCACATCTTAAACAATGTCCCAACTTCCTTGGAATTGGGGTTTGTATGTAAATTCTACATCCTTTCTTCCACTCAGAACCCGATTCTTCAGAGTTAGTTGAATTGTAATCCCACAGTAACACCTTCCCCCCCTCACTCTTTATGTTTATATGTTAGCTACAGTAATTGGGATTGGACGCGCCTCCCTAAAATGGATGCCCAGTTTGGGGTTGGTTATCGGAGCACGTACTCAGCATGGCCTGGGACACGGGGAAGGTCACGGTGGGACGTCCCGTCATCCTCCAGCGGGAGCAGAGATAGGCCAGGTCTGTGCGCAGCATCTCCACGATCATGTGGGTGTCCAGCGCCAGGTAAAACTGCTGGTGATCTATGAACTGGGGAGAGAGACGGGAGGGAGAGAAGGAGTGATGCAAAGAAGAGGAGAGAGGGTAGAAGGAAAGGGGATGGAGGAGAGGAGTGACTGAGAGGGCAGACGACTGGAGGGAGAGACAGGAGAAGTAGAGGGCACTCAGAGACCGCATACCTCCCCCGCAGGTTCTAATGCACTAGCACTTATAATCAGCTGCAAAACCCGGATCTGTACCTGGATTGGTCTGGAGATTTAATCACCTCTTCCCATTCGTACAGTCCAACGTCCTATAAAATTTTATGGTGATCCGTCCAACAGTTTTTGAGTAATCCTGCCGACAAACACACACATAAACACACACAGACGGACACGCACACACACGCACACACACACAAGTGATCACGCTACCCCCTGGCAGAGATTTAAAAAAATGGCTTGTCTACATTAAGGACCCCTGCTGCTGTTTCCACAGAGGACCGCAAAGAAACCCTTTTTTTGCAAGAGATCACTGTTCAGACAGAGGTCTTAGATATCGATCATACGATGGAGGTGTAAAGCAAGAAAGCTCCCAGAAAAGGAGCCATTTCACCTGACAGAGAACTCTTCAACCATACAGAGGTCTTCCACAGAACCTCAAGGTTGCGTCTGGAATCGATTTTTTCGGGATGAGTGTGTGCGTGAAGGGCGCTGTGTGAGTTTGGGCTTTGCTCCTCTGCGCTCACCTGCGGCGTGAAAGAGAAGATGGTGTTTTTGATCTTGTAGAACTTGGACGTCCCCAGGACACCGATGCGCCGATACGGCCTGCCGGTCAGGCCCAGTCTCTGATTCCTCCCTGCGAATGGAACATCGAATTTGGATAAATACCTTTTTTTTGCCAAGTTAAAAATGTTTTTTTTTTTTTTTTTTTAAGATTATTTTTTGGGAATTTTTCCTTTATTTGACAGTTATGGTGTAGAAAGACAGGAAGGTTGGGGAGAAGAATGGGGGAAGACAAGCAGCAAACGACCCGAGCCAGAATCGAGCCCAGGTCGCTGCGGGAGGGACACAGCCTTTATGGTACGCAGCGCTTAGACCGATGAGCCACCGGGGCGCCCCGTTAAAAATGTTTTTATGTTTATTTTATGCAAGTATTCAATTATGGGGCATAGCTTTTGGAGGTAGTTCTGACACACAACTCAAGACATACCTAAATTCCCATAAACACTCCCATGCAAAACAGGCCGTTTGGGCCTTCACAAAAATATACAATATCTGCAAAATATATGCTTTCCTTTTCGTGATCATTCCCAGCCAATCAGGATCAGGATACCTCAGTGCTAGTGTTGATTCCCTGCAGTCCCGTTTGTACATCCGCGTTATAAGAATTCAAAGGTAGCCTGAGGTAAGATAGCTACAGTGTGTCCTTGAATCTTTTTTCTTGCATTAAGTTCTATGTATAAGGGTGGAATTTTTACAAAAAGCTGTAATGGCAACCATCAGCATTATCTTTGGACTGTGGTGTTTGTGGCAGTGGTTATGCAGACACGTGCCACCCTTGGAGAGGTGAAACAGTGTCATTGTTCACAACACAAGAATAGAAAGCAGCGTTACCTAGAAGAAGCATTGCAGGTGATGAAAGATGGAAAAAATGAAACTATAATGACAAATAAAAGAGCAGAAATCTAACTGAGGTTAAATTCTAGAGCCAGGATGGCGCACAGCCTGGTGAAGTCATACAGGAAGACCTGATGGAGGGAGTTTTCAAAACATCTAAAAAAAATTGCTTTGATTTTACTGACGCTTTTATCCAAAGCGACTTACAGCTGATTTGACGAAGCAGGGATTGGGCCTCCCCATTGCTATGTGGGGGTAAGGGCCTCGTTCAAGGGCCAAACAGCAGCACAGATGTTATTGTGGCTGCACAACAACTGTTGGTGTTATTGCAGCTGTTTAACCCACCAGTCTTCTGAGGCCTAGCCTAACACCTAAACCCTTCCCCGCAGCAACTCATTTTTGAAATCTTAGCTGACGTTTAGCTGTGAGAGACACCACATAACATGACAGAAAATCGTACATTTCACAGTTTTTTGGTCCCCTGGTGTGTGGAGAGCATACTCGACAATTTGAACCCCACACCACTCAACATCGGATCGTAGTACTGAACGTTCAATATTTCCGTCTCGAAGCTGGTGCGTCACCGACAAGCTTCTGACCAGATCGGTTGACGTCAAATACAGCCTTAAGGTACCTCATGCTACAGGAGAATTAGGCAAGATAACGTGTAAGGCTATCTAAAAAATTAGGCGTAGCTCAAGGTTGTCGTAAGGGGGGAATTGAGTGAAAAATTGGCTGAATTATCCCCTGATTTGATAAGCTGACTTCCCAGACGTGACTTTATAGGTAACAGCCTCCTACCGAGTCGGGCGTAGATGTGACTCAGGACTCGAGAAGGCTGCACTCTGATTGGGTGGACATCCTCCATAGTCTGTGCAGTAATCCCGTGCATCTCCAAGAGCTGCTTGATCTCTACGCTCTCGGCCAGGATGGACACTACAAGCACAGGAGAGAAGGAAGAGAAACCGTTTCTGTCAGCCCTAACATGATGGACGTCAACCGGCAGCTTTGAACAGACCAGAATGACAAGCTGAGGCCCCATCATCCGTCAACAATTTGAAGCCTGTCCACTTCGTGGATACAGACTGAAGCAACGCTTCAATCAGTTGCACAAAGCCCCCGCTCTTTCCATGTGCAGTATGCTGAAACGTGCTAGCATTGCAATTCTCTGCTCTTTTACACCAAAATGTGCAGGCAAAGCATTTAGCATTCGAGCTGAAACAGGCGTTCAACGGAGTGTCCATTCATTTCAGCTCCCCATTAATCATTTGGAGAAAACATCACCAGCTGTGACTGTTGCATCAGCAATACAGTATTCAGCTGAGAGCATTTAATCACATATTTGTGATCTCACGCAGCGAGTAGTTAGATGAGCCACAGCTGATTAGCATGGATCTGGGACATCATGCTTAGCTCATGTCAGACAGAGGGAGAATAAAGGACTCACCCTGCACCACCACGTCCTGTTTCGGGACGGTCGAGAAGCGTCTGTTTAGGGGGTCAATCTCTCCTGGGGCCAGGAATCCCTAAAACGAAAAAAAAAAAAAACATGCAAAGCAGAACCACGCATTCATCCACACAGGGCCACAGCAGGTAGAGTCAAGGGCAGAGCAGCAAGAGGGATAATAACTTTTGTATTTTGTTGGGTCAAAAGAGCTTAGTTTCTTTTTTTTTTCATTTTTAATTATTTTTAAAACCTGAAACTCAGTGGTCTTGTTTACTTCCTGCAAAGACATAACATATTTTTAATGAGCAATTACTGTACATTACGACTCATCAGCAGCATTCATTTTACAATAGCCACACGGGGCATGAAACTACCAAACCTCTCGGTTAACCATCTTAGCCAATAAGCGAGTTCGCAATACGATTTACGCATGCGCTATTTCTGTCGGAGCACTTCCGGGGTAGGGTCAATGTGACCAAAACAGAGGGTGCGTTAAATGGCGTCTGCAAGTAAGCCAGCTATTTCTGTCTTGCGAAGTCGCGTGATAAGCCCTCAAAACCCTTGGCTGCAGCGATCAGGGGGTTTGGGGGCTTATCGCAACTGACCAAAACAGAGCTTGACTTCATACAGTAAATAAATTTGTTTCCATATCTCAAAGGGTTCTAGTGAATTATTAATTATCGTGTTACAGAAGATATGGGAAATTAATTTATCATAACAGATGCCCATTCCCCCCACCCCTTTCCCCATGTGGTCTTGGATCAAAAAACACTCTGAATGTGATCAGACGTCAGTAATCAAATTCGGTCAGTGCCTTTTGTAATATGGAAACAAGCACTTACCTCGCACCAACACACAGCGATAGATACAGAGCGATTCATAATCAGGTGATGCAGTTCGAGGGTTTCATTATCTGATCGGTGGCCTCTCTTAAAATATTTTATTCCTACAGTGTACTTGTTATTTCAACAAGTAAAAAGGGGGACCGACTGAAGAATTCAGCCTGCATTGGGTTGTACTGTCGGTTAGGCATCTTCTTTGCTGCGAAGACAAGAGCGACAAGCTCGTCCTTTCATCCATTCACTTTCAGAATCCTTTTATGGAGAAAGTCTTTCAACGAACTTACATTCCACAACCTAATATCATCGATCGACAACTCTTCTTCATCCATAATGAAACTCAACAAACAAAAAAAAAAAAAAAAACAAGACAGAGTATAATTATCGATTGATAAAGTACTTTCAGCGTTACGCGTGACAGATCGGGCACAGAACAGCATAGAACTTAATACGTTATGCACACAAAACCACCGCACAGCCATCGCAAAAGCGAGTTTTTCGTCACTTTGACCCAGAGACCTGTCACGTGATACACTCAATGGATACCTCCGTGGCTAATTGCGAACTCGCTTATAGGCTACTAGCTGGTCCCCCATGTCTCCCCTCCCCCCCTCCGCCCCAAACATTCAGAAAAAGTCGACAGAAGGTAAGGGTTAAGGGGCTCACCTCGGCCAGCAGGTTCCCCAGGACGTAGAGGGACTGTCCCCATTTCAGGGGACATTTTCCCATGGGTACCCTCTCCACTGAATGTGGGTTTAGGTACTCCTCATCCACCTACGACAGAGAGCACCCAGCCCGTCACTTCAGTCTGTTCAGCCTGTTCATCAGGCACACAAACAAAAGACTTTCAGACCAAGTAACTCATTATCATCGCGCTTCATCCTTTTAGGTCTAAATGGTTGCTTGGTGTACTCAAACCATCTTCCAAACACGTGCCCACACAAACAGGCTTGAGCACACGTGCACTCACACACCCAAACACACAAACACAGAAGACACAGCGCATATATCAGGGTTCAAGGTTCAAGGAGTCTTTATTATCCCTGAGGGGGCAATTTACTGTACACACAGCAGTGATCCCAAAAGAAAAACAAACACAATCAGCACAACAATCACACAGAAAACAACCATAAACAAATATAAATAGAAAAGCAAAAACATAATCAACTGTTCAACAGGCCAATGGCAGCAGGGATAAAAGAGTGTTTTAGCCCGTTAGTCCTGCATGTTGGCAGGATGTATCTGCGGCCCAACGGAAGCAGCAGGAACTCACCAGCCAAAGGGTGGCTCTGGTCGGAGAGGATGGAACGGGCCTTATGTAAGGTTCTGACCTTATACAGATCTGTAGGATCATACAAATTAATACCAGCAATTTTGCTGCACACCCTTACGATACCCTGCAGTCTGTTCTTGTTTTTGAGGGAAAGCGTGCCGTACCAACAGATAAAAGAAAATGTAAGAATGGACTCAATAAAACAAGAATAAAACATCTTTATAAAAGTGCAATCAACATTAAAACTTTGAAGCTTCCTGTAAAAATACATACGCTGATGTGCCTTCTTGCACACAGTGTCAACATGAGGCTCAAAGGACAGCTTGTCATCAATGTTAGTGCCAAGGTATTTGTAATTATGGACCAGCTCAACTGCCTGGTTTGCAATGACAACCGGATAGATGACTGGAGCCTGTATTAAATAAAAACCTTCCAAAGCAGGTGTGCTGACCTCAGACCAGCTTCCCCTGCCCTCCTCCTCGCATCCTCAATGAGCGTAAAGGACAAATCTGATCTGAGATCAGTGGCCGAACTTTGAAAACTTATGAATTGGGAAAAGGCCTTTTATTTCAAGCAGCAATTAAATTATTTAACAATCCTTAAATCCGGCAGGCGGTGAATTTTAATTTGAATGTTTATCTTTTATGATTATACCGTATATCGCTCTCTGTTTGTAGGTAGTTCACATGTTGGAGCCCCATCATACACTCCAATGTTACTGCATAAACCATTCAGCATGTACTGTACCATACTGGATAAGTTTATTTGAATTTACTGAGTATTTAGGGCTTTGAAATGCAAAAAATAAAAATGTGTTTCACCAATGGGGAATAATAAAGTTATAAATCAATCAGCTAAAAAACTTGAGGCCCATGAGACACCAGTATATCAACGGCCATTTGAAGAAGAGTAGAAGCGTAGAAGAGGAAGAAATCTGAATTAATCAATCTATTAATCAATTATCAGTAAATAACCTTATCAGCAGGGACACTGTAGAGCTCAGGGACGATATGCAGTCCGTCTCGCTGCTTGATCAGAATGTCGTCCAGAGCCGTCCTGTATTCCTCCACCTGCGGGACGTGAACACAAACACATCCAGCAAATGCAGCAGCTGAATTCATACCTGTGGACCTTCAGGCCCATTGTAAGTTCTGAAACAGATCCAAAGGTTTTCAATGATCTCAAATATGGCCAGTTGAGTTGCAGGGAAATGTGCATAAAATGACGTACAAGACACAGATATTTTTTGATTTGATGTAGTGCTTCAACCATGAAAACATGGCGTCCTGAATTCGGATATTTTTCTCACTGTAAAGCTGCTTTCACACCGGACGCGAAACACATTTTTTGCACAACAGATTGCATTCAAAGTCAATGCAAACTCTTTGCATTGACTTTGAATGTAATCTGTCGTGCAAAAAATTCGTTTCGCATCCGGTGTGAAAGCAGCTGAAGTGTGATGTAGCTTCAGTGAAGCGATGCAAATAGCAGATATAGAATATGTATGTGACATTCTCCTACAATAAAAAAAAAAAAAAAAAAAGCTTTTTCTGAATTTAAATCAACTTAAGGAAAAACTTAAGTCAGCATTTCCGAGGTTAGTCGACTCAGTAGCTTCACTACATTTGGTGTTTATGGCTATGGGTTAACGGATATCTTTTGCCATCTGTGCCTTATATCAGTTCTCAAATTTGGTCCTCGTGGTCCACTGTGTATGCTGGTTTTCAGTGCCACTGCAATTGCAATCCCATACTTCTATTCAGCGTCTAATTTTCTTAATTAGTTGCGTTTCATTTTTCAATCTCTAAACTTCATATTATGAGAGAAATAGCAGTGCTTGCCATGGGCAATGAAAGCCCTATGTCTATATTGTGTTTATAATGCTGTATTGCAACTAATCGCGCAAAGTTCAAATTAACTGATCCAACTAATAGGCTGCTAAAGTGAACTCATGAGCTTCCATAGGTTTCTGCTCACAAGCGTGGAGATTGAAGTTTTTTTCCCCCCACAAAAGTTAACAAAACCAGCATGAGTCATTGTCAATTGTTTTGCCTTCAAACTCTTCAAATAGCCAATAAATTAGTTTTAGTCACCAAGTGTCAATAATTATCGAAGCTACTAAAATCTTACCAATTGCAAGTCTTCCCGACTGCGATCATCTTACCTTTACAATCATCCTAGCCATTGCAACAATCTTATCTACAACCATGTCACCGACTACAATCCTCTTACCAACTGCAATCACCTTACCCATTACAATCATCTTAACAAAAATCGTCTTCCTCATTACAATCATCTGACCAACTAAAATCATCTCACCAACTACAATAATCTTACCCCCTGCAATCATGTCTACAATAATCTAACCTACTACAATTGTGAGGTATCGTTCAGGAACCAGTTGCGAGAACCAGGAAATGCAATGAATGTGATTTTTTGTTATTTAGCAATTAACCCCCCCGCAGGACCTTCAACAGTACAAAGTCCACTATCCAAAAATCACAATCCCAGGGCAGAATCCAAAGTCGAAAACCAGGGCAGCAATCACAGTAATCGTAGTCAGACAAAAAAAGGTTTGAAACACAGGAGCAGATAACAATACCAAATCAGAGCCAAAAATTGGAAGTCGGACTGTCCAGTCACAAAAGCAACACTATGAATACAAAGGCGAAAAACAAAGCAGCACAGGTAGACTAGGGAACGTTCTGACAGGGAACTGCTGTGAAAAAGACTGCAAGTACACTCAAGGGAAGTCACATGCTATGATCAGGGACAGGTGAATGGGATCAGACTAATTACGTGGGAGCAAACACAAGGGAGAACCTAACCACATGAAATTGGCAAAAAGCCAAAAGCCGGACAGGGATCACGAGACAACCAATAGACAAAACATACAGCTCCGGTTAGGGAGTTCTAATGTGCACAGATAATGAGAGGCAGGACAGAGTAGAGCAGGTCGGAGGATCCACTGAATTGCAGCAAAGACTAAGAGAAGGCAAAAGACTAGAACAGGCGAGTGCTGAGAGCTTTTTAATCAATTAGTAAGTGCAGCTATACAAACCCTAGTGCTTTAGTAAGTTAGTATTATATACAATGTTAGTCTTGGTTAGTATCTAAACAAAAATAACAAACTGTTAGTAAGGCTAGTAAAATAGAAAAGCAAGGCGAAGGAAGAAAACGAGATTAGAAGGAATGTTTGGAAACCCAGAAACCATGAAATCACCTAAACATGTGACACGCAGGACTGGGGAGAAGCTGTAGCTTAACAAAAGACCAGACAGGGGAGACAAAGTGCAATGAAGGGCATGAACAAAGACATGGACCGGAATCTAACAGAATAATGGATCTGGCATGGCAAAAACAAAAACATGGCAAAGAACTAAGACATGGCAAAAAACAGAACAGGCATGGGAGAAACATAGCAGGCATGACAGAATCATAACAACAATGATCTTATCGATTACAATCAACTTACTCTTACAAAGATCTCATCCACAAAAATCATCTTATCCATTACAATCACTTTCCTTACTACAATCATCATAACTGCAACAACTAGAGGCACTCCTAGAATGCAAACCTCCGCCAAGGCAGCACAGTCCAAATCTTGCTGAGTGGGAGCAAAGTTATCGCATGTCATACGATTTCAAAATGGCTGCCGTGGCGGCCATATTGTTTGACTGATCGCGGTCAAAATCAATAGGGTCCATCCGTGATTAAATAGCGACCCACCCACAAAATTTCAGAGATAACCGTATATTATTTTTTGAGTTATCTTGTTCACAAACAAATACAAACAAACGGCACCAATCACATAACCTCCTGCCAACTTCGTTTAGCGGAGGTAATTATCTCTCCTGTGCTGCCAGGTTCCTCACCTGCTCTTGGCTGCCAGTAAAGATGCCGTCCAGAATGAGGTAGGTCCAGAAGAGCGGCCACTCGCACTCAATGTTCTCGAACAGCTTCAACTCCGAGGACTCATAATACAGCCGGCTTGGGTCCTACGGAGGAGGCACAATCCATTCCAGCAAACAGCTCTCACACAATAACAGACATACTTGCGTAAAGCACTTAAATAAGATATGCACATTTCAACACAAGATAAACACAAGATGCATGTGTGTGTATCACCATGTAAGACACACATGTTCATCTTCACATAAATCGGTTATAAACACAAGATGCACGTGTGTGCATCACCATGTAAGACACATGTTCAACTTCACATAAATCGGTTATAAACACAAGATGCACGTGTGTGCATCACCATGTAAGACACACATGTTCATCTTCACATAAATTGGTTACAGGACTCCTCGTCCCCAGATTTTTCTTTCCCAGACTTTTCATCCCCAAATTTTTTGTCCCTGGAGTTTTCGTCCCCTTAGGACTTTTCATCCCTGGACTCTGTCCTCAAGGACTTTTCGTCCCTGGATTTTTATCCCCAATTATAACAAAATGTGCCACCATTGCTGACAAACGGATGGATGGATGGACAACGGATAGATCACCATGATATAATGGTTAGGGTTAGGGTTAGGATTAGGGTGACAGTTCTAATGCAGGAAGACAGCAAAGCATTATTGGGGATGAACCATCCAGGGACGAAGAGTCCGGGGAGGAAAAATTCGGGGACAAAAAGTCTGGGGACGAAGAGTCCTAGAGCCACATATATGAAACCAAACTAAGAGATGCACATATTTTATGTCCCAGTGAACAGAGCTAAAATATTTCCTCAGCCTGTCTTTAGAAAGGACAGCCCTGAGGGACAGGAAGGATGGTGCAGGAGAGACAGAAATGCAACAGAGTCCTGTGGCTCGATTCAAACTACTGATGTCACAGCTCACAAACAGGGTCCGAGCCAAAACCTGTCAACCTCCAGGCTTAAATTTAGTGCTTCGTATTAATAAACTTTGATAGTTTCCTCCAAAAGAATAACAATTTAGGTTTTGTTAGTGAAATAAATAAATTTGTATGTTTCTTAATTAAAGAGTCCTGATTAATACAACAGTAAACCACTATGGAGGGTGGTGGGAAATTGATGATTTTTCTGATTCCATCCATAACACATACCTAAATTGCATATTGGGGGTGATCATACACACCATCATTTATTATTTTGGGTTATACTGCTGTAAGGTCACGCCTCCAGCCTTCAGACTCACCAGGCTTTTAAGACCCGGCCCGCATTCTTCAGCTCCACAATCATCGCATGCACCTGTTTTTCATTTCCACTGTGGCAGTATTGTGCTATTTAAGACTGAGCCTCGCCCTTAGTCAGCGAAATCTCGTAAGCCTCATGCCTGTGTTGTATCTCCAGTCTTGTATTGACTTATTCTCCACATATCGCGTTTATATTATCTAACTCTCTAACTTAGTGTTGTTTATTGTTGATATCAGCACTTTAACTTTATTATTAAGGAACCTTGTTTCCTATTTCCCTTTCCTATTTTAGTAATACATTGTTACCGTGGCTAATCCCAGTGTTTGTATTATAAATAGCATTATTAAGGAACCTTGTTTCCTATTTGTTTAGTATTGCTTTATGTATGCCTCCCTGCTGCGCATAAGGCATAATAAACTCTACCAAGTCCATCCATGCACCTGTCCTCAACTCCCTGTCCTCTGTGCACCTCAGCGATGTGCGAAGTGCAACCCTTACAACTGCTGAGGTATTCCGCCTGGTATCAATCACGCAAACACTACCTTATTTTAACTCTCACAGTATTTTTGATGGGACTTTAGGTCTCTGAATTCCACCCATAACGCTTGCAGAGGTTTAGGATCTGACCCAACAGCATCTGGACACAGTAACCTTTTTTTATTTTCCAAAAGCTTCCTTGATTTACTAATGAATGACTGCTCCAATTCCTACTTGTCCAAGCAGAGCTCAATTTTAAATCTGGGAAAAATCATCAATCAGATTTTCACTCTTCAGGAACTGCATTCTAACTGCAGAGCCACAGGGGGGCGCACTTTACTGAATGACTGACTTCCCTCAAAATACGTTTGCAAGCAACAGTCCACTGTTATCAAGGCTTTCCTCTTCAGCCAGGAATACATGTCTATCTCATTATAAACATGAATGATTTTTTAAACTCCTGATATACACGGAGCTGTGTGTGTTTGTTCTTGGTAAGATTTAGCCAAAAAAAAAAAAAACTTTTCTGTCTAAACTTCAGCTTGAATACTAAGATGCACTTCTTCACCTGATAGCAACTGCTTTTGAGATACATATCTCTAATGCACTTGTAACAGAGAAGCATTATGCTAAACACAATTTTAACTTTGAAATGCCTAAACCATGCTGCCAAAAGCATTCAGTCAGGTGATTCGTATTCATTTGAGTATTAATTAGTGGCATCTCTCTGCGTAGCAGAGGTCTGACCGGCAGCACTCTGCTTGGTTGGTCTCCGAAGTAGAGCGGCTTTCACACTGGACGCGAAACGAATTTTTCGCACGACAGATTACATTCAAAGTCAATGCAAAGACGCGAATGCACTCGTTTTCGCGTGCATTCGCGTCTTTGCCATCAATGGTCCAGTCAAGCAGCTTAAGATGAGAAAACTGAAAATGTCACATAATTGGTGCCGGAGATGCAGATGCCTCATTCATAAAAAAAGAAAAATTATTCAAGGTGGCGAGTAGAACAGAATAAAAATTATTTTATGTCAAATACCAAAAAAAGCAACAGCTGAGCACTCGGACAGGAACAGACACTTGGTAGGATAGGTGCTTTTAAACACAGCTCCACATATTAAAACATAATTGAATCTAACGATATCTGCTTCAAAAAATTAGTGTTCTTAGCAGTGTCACCAGTGATTAAACCAACCCCAGTAAATCTTTACTTGTGGCTGAACACGGCGAGAAATCCTTGCTTTTTATCTGTAGGCCTATCTCAACCGTAATGAAGAACTTTGGTTTGGCAAATAGTTTAGAGTCCACTAAAGTGATTCAGGAGGATTTGGATAGGATCCAGAATTGGGCAGAAATGTGGCAAATGAAATTTCATGTAGTAAAGTTGTACATGTAGGTAATAAAAACATTAAACAGGATTACTTCATGGGAGGTTTAAAACTGGAATCTGCTCCACATGAAAAAGATCTGGGAGTGATTGTTGACCAAACCCTCACAGGTTCTTGCCATTGTGCCGTAGCAGTTAAAAAAGCCAATCGGATGCTGGGATACATTGCCAAAAGTATTGAGTACAAATCCAAGGAGGTTATACTTCTCTTGTACAACACATTTGTCAGACCACATCTGGAGTATTGTGTACAGTTCTGGGGACCATACTTTAAGAAAGATATAGAGGCTCTAGAAAAAGTTCAGAGAAGAGCCACTAAACTAATTCCAGGTATAAAAGATGAAAGCTATGAGAAGGCTGAAGATCCTTAATCTCTTTAGTCTTAGGAAAAGGAGACTTCGGGATGATCTGATTGAGGTCTTTAAATATGTTAAAGGGATTAACAAAGTGAATTATGCAGGATTCCTTCGACCAAGTTTTGTTAGTAGAACTTGGGGTCACAAATGGAAGTTGACCAAGGGTAAATTTAGCACTGATATTAGGAAATATTTTTTTTTACCCAAAGAGTAATTTCGATGTGGAATAGCTTGCCTGACCATATTGTTGAGGCAGAAACCTTGGGAATTTTCAAGAGCAGGCTTGACTTAAAGCTAGATACCATTGAGTCAATGAGTATCTGAAGTCATACATTCACAACAGTAAAAAGAAACTGGCGAGCCTAGTTGGGCTGAATGCCTGTTCTCGCCACTCATGTCATGTCATGTTATGTCATGTTATGTTATGTTATGTTCATGACCATGATGAAGTGTCAGTGTCTTTGTTTCTCCAGATGATGCTACTGAAGACTGAGGTAAAATTCTACACTATAGAGAACATTTGTGAATGTTGTTGACAGCAGGTGACAAACAAGATTCAACAGAATATAGAGAGAGGTCGGGGAATCACCTCTTTTGGGGTTTTGTGTCCATCTCGCAGGAACCGGCAGCATCCGTATCGACCCTGATGAGAAAGGGCAGGACAGGGTCACCTCCTGTAGAGACGTCCATCTAAGGGTAACCCCACAGCGGGTGACCAATTACGAGGATGTTAAGAGGGCTGTGTGTCACCTGTAACTTGGAGATAATCTCCTCCTTGGTGATGTTGACAATATCGATGTCCTCCACCGCGAAGGCAGGATATGATATGATGGACAGAACACCCGCGTCCACTTCCTTCGAGGTAGAGGCTCTGGGCAGCATTGAGTTGAGAATGGACTGAGAAAAAGGAAAGATGGAAAGCAAGAAAAACAGGAAGCCAGATCACAACACAGGAAACACTCTAAATGTCCTCAAGCTACAGTTTCCAAGAAAATCGTCAGAATCTCTCACTATGCTCATCTAATGTATCTGCTCGTTTGTTCATTGTTAATCTTGAGAATGTTCCTTGAGACGTCTGAAACGTCTGACTCAGTGCTGTGCATTTGAAAGTGTGATAACATGGTGATCTCTGAGTCATGTGATAATTGGTGATGAATCATGTGGCAACTGGTGATAAGTTATACGGTAATTGGTGATGAGTAATACGATAATTGCTGGTGAGTTGTAGTAATTAATAATACATTGTGAAAACTGGCAGTAAGGCAGGTGGTCACTGGTGATGGGTCAGGTGGTAACTGGTGAGGAGTTGAGATAAGGCACTTTCACCGCACTGACTGGCTGTACAGACGTCTATACGAGACTTGACTAGGGCATCTAGGATAGAGTTCAACCGCCAGTCATCAAAACGAACAATTTCCGCATTGCACGCTGCTTCATTTGTTCCATGATATTGACCATGGCTAGTCACGCAGCATTTGCCAATTTTGTTGAAATTCGCACAGTGAAGCTAAACAGAACACTTCTGTAGAAGGTGCATGAAACATACCATTACAAATTAGAGTACACTACTCTGAACATCTTAACTATGTCTGAAACATTTAGAAGATTGAGAGGCTATTTTTCCAAATTAGGTTTTTAGGGTTCAAGCGCCTAACAAATAAGGGTGAACCCAACCCACATAGTTAGCCAAACTGCTGTAGTTTCTGCACAGCTGCGCTCGACTGCATATCCAACTCGATCACAGGAGAGCTCAGAGGCGCATGTGATCTTCACATGAACATCGGTGGCCAGACGCCTGAGCCAGTGGGACAGTTCAGCTCACAGTCATTTCCCGTCACGTACTGTAATTTACCCAGAACCCAACAAAAAAAACTGAGCTGTTTGCAGTCAACTGAATCAGCTGAACATGCCTGTAGTTGCGGCAGTTGATTAGGAGTCATGTGATAACCGGTGATGGGTCTCGTAGTGCTATTCTGTACCTGACAATGCTGGATATCATCTCTAAGAGCATGGACCACCGATTCTGGACCCCCTTTGGCACCGAACAGGTTCAGCCCATCCAGAGCTTCCAGTGCAGCCTACAGACACACAAATCAGCATGCTGATTGGACAGCCTTGTGCCAAGCAATCAGCCAAATAGGTCATTTCAACCAAGCCACAAGTTTATAGCAGGGCTGGCCAGCCCTGGAGATCAACCATCCTCTAGGTACTTACTACAACAGACCCCAGTGCTAAAAGTACTTAAGTCACAAAAAGTCTAATTTTGCAATAATCACGGCAGTGGTCTTAGGTAACTATAAAAAATGTTTCCCATCTTTAGCTCACGGTGTGTGATAATGTGAATCAAGTACTTGTAGCTCACCACTCTTGCAATTAACTGATTCTCCAAATTAGCAGTGCGGCAAAACCTCTAACTGTTGAACACGGGGTTTGGTTGAAAATGACAACCCACAAGTTATTAGCCTTCCAGGCACTGGGTTAAGCAGCCCTGGTTATCAGTATTTATACTAAAATATAATATGTATGGTACCACTGTGTGAGTGAGGACTGTATCTGCTGAACGGGGAGTGTTTTCAGCAGGAGTGTTCAGCAGCTTTACCATGTTAATGAGGCCACACCATCGATCGTGAAATCTCAGCTGCTCAGGTTGTAAATAAGTAGGAATTCTGCCTTGACATGGCGCTGCAGTTTCAGGCTTATCGACAGGAGGGATCCTTTTTTCTTAGTATGAAAATCAAAATCAGGAGATGTTGTTTTAACCTTTATTTATCCGGGAAAAGAACTAGTGAAGTATATTTCTCCTTTTCAAGGATTCCGTGCTGCTCATTGCAAGTGAGGAAGGACAGAGCGAAACAGGGGAAAAACCCTCAGAGCAATTTTGGGTTGAAGGGTCTCTCTCAAACGCCCCACAACAGAATTCTTCCCAACCTCATCTCTGCAGATCAGGTAACTCAGTGTATTAGACGGAATGGTGGGGAACTCGGAAGTACAAGTGAGGGGGGAAGTTGTATCGGGCCTGGTGTCGGTATGGGACAGTGATGAAGGAGGTGGTTATGGCAAGACACAGGGCCATTAGGTGAGGTGGTGTGGTGCGGTCGTGTTGTGCTGTCACAGGATCATAATGACTCAAGCACTGTGGTTCCCAACCCCCCCCCAGCCAGATCTGGGTATTTGAAGCGTTCCACCTGAAGGTCACCTCATATACACGTTAGCAGCTGGATTAGCCTGATCAGGTATGCTGGTATCAATCAAAAACCTGGATCTGGCAGAGGGGCTCCAGAGGCAAGGTTTGGGGATAGCTTTTCAAGTGAAGTGACGAAAAAGACAGAATTGCATGACAGACCCCACCTTAGCCATTCCAATGGAGCTTGCATTGATCTCTGGAATGCCCTGGTTTGTCTTGTCTCCTCGTTCCCACATGCCAAAGTCCTGCAGAGACACACAAAGAGTCACCTCTCCAAAGAGGTTGCAAAGCAGTAATAAACATATCTGATCCTACCAGTCCGTTGGGTCAACTGGTTTTTGTAAAGTCGTTACTACGCAATTAATTAAATTAACATCATAAATCACTGGGTTACAAAGTTAACACCACATCTGAATTCCTAGGTTAGGACTAGTTGCTGGTATTCATGCTGCGTTCAATTGTACTCGGAACTCGGATAAATCCGACCTCCGAATCGGAAAAGTGCAATAGAATGGCCGTTGAGGTCGGAACTCCGATTCGGGAATTCGGGCAGGATTCAAGTAGACTGAGTCGGTTGGATTGATGTCATAGCAAAATGGCGCTGCACACCATGAGATGTAAACAGAGTTACTTCTCCTCAACTTTTACTGTTGTGTGTCGTCTAATTTAGCGTTTGTGTTGCTAAAAGGGGGAAGTTATGGTTATGGAAAAGGGAAAATAGTTCTGTGTGTACAATGCAGCGAGACAGCCCAGTTGACACTTGCACGGCTCTCTTTTTCTTGTTGATGTCCATATGCTGGTGCGGAAAGTTTAGGACTGCAGAAGAGCGTAAGTTATTTAAGTTATACTTACAGCACATGACATTTCTCTTCGTTCCTGGCTCGCAAGTTGTTAATATACTTCCCCAGCAGTAATTTTTGATGCTCGGAAAGCATCCAAACAAACATCATCTTACTGTGGGCGGGCATGTTTCCGAGCTGGCGCAATGAAACACATTTACATTGGCAATGGGAATTTCCGACCCGAATCTTTCGAGTTCAGAGTACAATTGAACGCAGCATAAGATGAGAGCAAAAGACTGGTGACCAGAACTATAAATCAGGGTACACACAGTGCATGCAGTATACCATTCCCTGCAATATGTGGTATGACTGCATGCCAGAATCTCACCACTACTTGTTTGCCAGTTGCATTCACCCATTTTGGGCATTGGTAACTTACCGCCACTTTATACGCAGTCTCAATGTAAAACATGAGGTTCTGAATGACATCCACTTCATCCTGGTGTAGACAATATGCAGCCCTAAGGACAGCAGAAAGCTGGTTGGAAAGTTTTGTTTCGACAACATGATATATTAACCCCGCAGAATACAAATAATACCAATTTTTCCTGTTATGCATGGGCCTATTTAGCTGTTAACTCAAAATTTGTTCTGTAAAATAATCCCAGTGAAGCATTTGGAAATTCAATTACAAAATTATTTTGGAACTAAATTTCAACACTGAATGGCTATATCTGTGAATCATGGGTTCTAATGCAAAACAAAAGGATTGCTGTTAGCCTTAAAAAGCGATTCCATGTCCAGGGAATTGCTGTGAATCATGGGTAATAATGCAAAAAGGATGCCCCATGTCCAGGGACTTGCCATCAAAACCCATTGCTGCCACCCCCTATGTCTCAAGTGGAGGAGTTTAAGTATCTAGGGTCTTGTTCAGAAGTGAGGGAAAGATGGATCGTGAGATTGACAGATGGATCGGTGCAGCGGCAGCAGTATTATGCGGTCATTGTACCAATCTGTTGTGGTGAAGAATTTACCAGTCAATCTACGTTCCTACCCTCACCTATGGTCAGGAACTTTGGGTCATGACCGAAAGAACGAGATCTCGGATACAAGCAGCTGAAATGGGTTTCCTCCGCAGGGTGGCGGGGCGCTCCCTTAGATATAGGGTGAGGAGCTCTGTCACCCGGGAGGAGCTCAGAGTAGAGCCGCTGCTCCTCCACGTCGAGAGGAGCCAGCTGAGGTGGCTCGGGCATCTATATCGGATGCCCCCTGGAAGCCTTCCTGGGAAGGTGTTCCGGGCATGCCCCACCGGGAGGAGGCCCCGGGGAAGACCCAGGACACGCTGGAGGGACTATGTCACTTGGCTGGCCTGGGAACGCCTCGGGATACCCCCGGAAGAACTGGAGGAAGTGTCCAGGGAGATGGAAGTCTGGGCATCCTTGCTTAGACTGCTGCCCCCGCGACCTGGCCCCGGATAAGCGGAAGAAGATGGATGGATGGATGGATGGATGGATTGCTAAGCCACTTACTGGCTGGAAAAAACTGAAACTCCATTTTAACTCAAGCCTCGTGAATTTCAGCAGAGAGGTTAATCTGAAGTTCTGACTCACTGTGATCATTAAAGGTCCCATGAAGCTCACTGCATAGAGGTCCTGGACAAACCTCCACTCTGGCTCTTTCAACCTGCCACCATCTGCATCACTGATCTGAATTAGCTCTAATAATCATCTCCTTCTCCACCTCTGCTGATGTGTGGGGAGAGCTCTGGTGCAAAATGGCTGCCGTGCATCACCTTGGTGGGGGCTACATATTGGCATGATTGAGGCAAGTTTGCCATGATCCCACTCATCACTGAAAAACATTGAGTGTGAGAAAGGCGCAATACAAATGTATTGAGTAGTTAGCTAGCTAGATGTCACCAACTAAACATATTTCACTCCATTTTACCCATGAGCCGCGATAGTGAAGCTGGTTACCTGCCGCGATAGCAAAGCCATTGTTGTTTTCACTTGATCTATTTGTCGGCGTTTTATCAAGCCAAATGACAGCAAAATTTCTCTGAAACTACTATAAACCACCAGGAAAGCTGTTTTGAGTATTTTTGCTAGTGTTTATATTTCTGCCTGTCTGTTTGTGGACAATTCTTGTGAACAGGGTGGCATCGCAACCTTTTAAACGATCCATTACCAGGTATTTACACCCATTTAAAATAAGTGATTTGGGTCTAAAACACAATGTTTTGTGGTAATTTGCAAAAATTACGCAACATTAATATTTATTTTGGCTTTTTTATCAAGCCAATCTTGCTCTCGCATGAAAATTTGGAGATTTTGACTTGGCCAGAAGATAGAGGTGTGGCTGGGCGGAGGGGGTGGTGCGAGGGAAGAAGGTGGGAGGAGGGAGGAGTGGCTTGAAAGCACAGCCATAGTAACGTGTGCATAGTGACACAACATGTGACCTTATCATGGCTCATCCATCGACCATTCTGGGCGGCTCTGATGTGCTTCTGCTGTCTGAGTGCGATGCACTGAGCCCTGCGTGAGATGTACTAGCGAAATAGCCTAAAAACAGGGGGAATATTAATGTCACATGCAAGCTAACATTAGTACATCTAAGTTCCATGATCATATAATCAAGAGTAACACGCTGCGTTTGGACAGCATAAAAAGACAATAATATATAGCCATCCATCAACAAATTAACAGAATGTGCAAGGTTATTGCTGGCCTAAACTAACTGAGCTAGCTAACGTTAGCTTTTTGCTAGCGGAAATTTAGCGTATGTTTGGAGCGTTATTTCGCCTGCTTACCGACGTCATAGCAGAGCGTTTTTGGCATCTATAGATTCCTTAGGCTGTCAAGTTTCATGTATTCTTTACTTAAGCAGAAATTGAGCCTGCTACAGCCTCGGAAATATGGCATGTCAGGAGAACCCTGGGGCTGTGAGGGTAACGTTTACGTATTGGGTATGCTGCCAAGTTTCTTTTAAACTGCACCACACTCCATCCTATAGCTTACGGTAATGTAATGATAACATTGAAGTTGGGGGAACAAAGTTGTCAGCTAATGCCAAAGTTGACATTTACAGACAATATTAAAGTGGTGGGTTCCCTAGTGTTGGAACAACACCTTTCTGGAGGCGCAGGTTTTTAGCTAAGCCAGCTTTGCACTGGCCTAAGTTGGAGAAAGAGTCCAACGTGAGATGCTGAGCAAACACGAATAGGTTTGTGGCAGGGGCTGCAGGAACATTGTCGGCAAAAATAAATGCAATCCACTTGTTCCTCTGCGATTCATTGCCCGATGGAATGTTAGAAATGTTTTTATGTGGATTTTAGTAGCCAACAACAGGGCATTTGTGTGCACCTGTAGCTCTTGTCGTCTTCGATATTTTTCTTAGGCGTGTTTGCGGAAAACAGTGGGCGCGGTTTGCTACTCCCTAGCCACACCTCGACTCCTCCCCCGCGCAGGTACACGGCATCAGTATGCCCAAACTGAAGTCGCCATTTTTCATGCCTCTGGAGTTGATGAGGAAAAAAGGAAGGAAGGAAGCTGCTTTGACTCTAAAACATCTCAGATTTTGTTAGAGAGAGAGATGACTGATGTTTACATGCAATAACTAGGAAAAATGTGTTTTTTAGGTAATTGACCCTGTAAGATGCAGCCTTCAAACTTCACAGGTGAAAAGTTGTGGTAAAAAGGAAGGTTGAGTTTGAAAATGGGAGTGTTCTGAGCTATACTGTAAGCAATGCCCGCTTTGCCTGCGCAGCTGGTGCAATCCCAGATGGTGTCTGGTTTCTTCTTGACCCATGACTTGGCCTAAAACAGCCATACCTGAGGCGGTCATCTGGGCCAGGAAGAGCAGGAAGATGGAGGTGGCGTCGACCTGCAGGTGCCCCCAGTCGTGATCCCCCACCACGGGGGCGCAGGTGTGCGTGTCGTACTTCGCGTGAAGAGAGTCCGAGGCTCTCCTGCTGTATTTGAACTTCTCCACTTTGTCCAGCTGTGCGTAAACAGCAGAGCAAACACAGGAGCTCTGATTAATGTGGAGCAGTGGTCTTTATCCCTGTTCCTGACCTGCTACCATCCTGCGGGTTTTCCTCAACCCCTGATTCAGCACACCTCATTCAGCTAACTAGCAGCTGATGAAGATTTCTACCTGGGAAATGTGGTGCACTTTGCTTCGGTTGGAGTGAAATCCTTCAGTAAATAAGTAAGTAAGTAATTCTTCATTTATATAGTGCTATTCGCAGCTAGAAATCACAAAGTGCTTCACAGGAAATACAAGTAAATAAAAACACAAGAAATACACTCAATACAGTCATTGAGACACTACAGTGCCACATACAGCGAACAATTTATAACTGTCCCAACGCCTGCCTGAACAGGTAGGTTTCTAACTGGCCTTTAGAAGTGTGCACAGAGGCACAGGTTCTCAGGGCCATGGACAGGGAGTTCCAGAGCTTTGGGGCCACAGACTGGAACACTCGGTCACCTCTGGTTTTCAGCCTCGTCCGAGGCACACCGAGGAGCCCCTGGTCAGAGGACCGGCTCAGTGACCGGCTGGATACATAGGGTTTGAGAAGCTCACAGATGTAAGGGGGTGCTTCTCCATGGAGGGCTTTGTAAGTCAGCACCAGGATTTTAAACTGGAACCGAAAGGCCGCAGGGAGCCAGTGCAGGGAGGCCAGGATGGGAGTAATGTGACATGACTTACGTGACCTAGTGAGCAACCATACAGCAGCATTTTGAACGAGTTGTAAGCGGTTCAGAGAAGTTTTGCTGAGGCAGGTAAGCAGTGAGTTATAGTAGTCGAGCCGGGATGATATAAATGCATGAACAGCCATTTCCAGTTCTGAGTGTGTGACGATGGACCTGTTTCACTATATTTCTTAGATGGAAAAAACATGTGCAGGTCAGAGATTTAACATGTTTTTCAAAATGCATGGTCTGGTCAAAAATAACCCAGAGGTTTCTTAAGTCAGATCAGATGTTACCTGCTAGTGACCCCATGTGGTTAACCACCTTGGAGACCACTGTATCAGCAGCTATAATGAGAACTTCAGTCTTGTCTGCATTAAATTGGAGGAAGTTGTTGGTCATTCAGATCTTAATGGCAGACAGACACTCATGAAGAACATTAATTTTTTCGATTTTATCGGGTGTGAAAGACAAATACAACTGGATATCATCTGCATAACAGTGATATGAGATACCGTTGAAGTTACTGATGATACGGCCGAGGGGAAGTATATACAGTACAGAGCAAACCGAATCGGACAGAGCCCTGGGGCGGCCACACAACAGGGTGGTAGCGCTCCAGGAACAGGGTTGGAGACCGCTAATGTAGAGTGATAAAAGATTAGTAATGACAAATTTTCCTAATATTTATTGTTTTGCTAGTGCAATAGCTCTCAAACTGGGGGCCAGGCTCCCTTATGGGGGTCGGAGCCACGGCAGGGGTGTGTGAATGTTGAGCACACCTGAAATCACATGAATATGATTCATGCGGTGACATAAACAAACAAAAGTGCTCTGACGATTGAAAGGCTATTTTGTGGATCTGAATCTTTTGTTTACTTCAATTGCTTGAATAATGAATGATTGATAAAAATGTGGTCTACTTTGGCCATGCTAGGGGGCATGAACTTTCTTGCCTTTGGAGGGGGGGGACAGAAAAAGTTTTGAGAACCATTTATTAATGCATGAGTGGATGTTTATTTGCATGTTTATGGGTGTGTGTGTGTGTGTGTGTGTGTAGGAATGTTGGTGCTCAACATTGAATTTCAACACTTTCTCCTGCTAAACCAGCCTAACATGGTCCTGCATGCATCTTCTTAATGTCAAATGCTGTGACCTTTCAGGGAATGCATGGAATGCCAGTCTGCAAATAAGTAAAGTCCTCTCACTGACGTGGAGGGAGATGTTCAGGGTTCATGTTCAGGGTTGTAATTATTCTCACCTTCCATTACTCTCAAGAAAGACCTCTCTCGGCACAATGTACTGAGTGATGAGTAAGATTAATTCCACAATGACCACTTTCCAGATATTTCAGGATATTGTGTAATTTATCCAGTTAGGGTTGGAATTTCAAGCAGAACATGACAGAGTATCTGAAACGGAGGCAGCATTAGCCTGTGATAGAGACGCCATTAGCAGGGGATCAGGCTTACCTGCCGCATGATACACTGCAGTAAACCTCTCATCAGCTTGACCACATTCTATGGAGAGAGAGAGAGAGAGAGAAGGAAAGAGAGAGAGAGAGAGAGAGAGGTATAAAAAGAAGCTTGTACACTTCTCGAGCATTAACCTTTCCAGCACAAACACAACCCCCCCATGAGAGTAACTGTATACCTGACCACCTGACCCTCTCTGGCATTCACGTGTCGGTTCATGCAACTAACACACACACACACACACACAAGCACAAAACCTACACACAGTCATTGTCCAAGTCGCACACTAGAGGTTTTTCATGATGATGGAACCATAAGTCTTTATTTATCACTTTTGAAAGTGTTTGTTTGGATTTTTGCTTGTTAAATAATTTGCCTGTCGGTTCATGATAATAAACTGGAGGCTCTTTTGTGATGGGAGCACACCAGCCAATTTTTGACCATAGTTTGACCTCAACCGCATACCTGTAAAGTTTTGTGACCGCATCTTGCACAGTCGTGATGCTCTCATGGTGACAAAATCTGTCCACGGACAAAGATATGAACACCTAGTGAAATGCTCAAAACTACTTCTGAGGTAGTTCCTGTCGTAATAGACGTCTCCAGGACCACATTTTGCCATGATGATACACACTCTCACACACACGCACACACACACACTCTCTCAAACACGCACTCACACAGAACAACAAAATAAGAAAAGGACCTGCCAAAGCTTTTGTGGCTGGTGAACAGACAGCGGCCCATCATTCAAGACATTAAAATGTATGACTTGTTGTCATGCAAAAAATGCCTCAATGAACAACTTTTTCGATTTATCCTATTGAAAATCACATTGAAATTTTGTACTGAATTAAATATGAATGTGCAAATAACACAAGCGAAAGTGTGGTTATCCACAGTACAAAACAGCCAGTCCTAACAAATATTTTTGCCTTGAATTGAGACCCAGATCTCATTTATATTACTTTTCAGCGAGATAAAACACAATATTGACAGTTATTTGAGATACATTGACTCTTTTCAGTCATTTCCAGAAAATGTCAAGCAAACAGGAGCTAGATATAAGCATCCACTTCAGAAAAAAGTAAGATTTCATGTCTAATTACAAGACCAGCACTTTTTTTGCTGGGTGTGAGTAGGTCCTGTTCTTCACCTGTTCCAGCTCGTAAGCCTTGGCCTTATCTTCGTCACGGTCAGCGTTCTTACGGTAGGCCAGGCTGAGGGCCCACACAGACAGAATGCTGTAGACATTGTCTCGAACCCAGGCATGTGGGCTGTCCGGACTAGCGGGGAAGAGGCCTGTCACCGGGTCCTAAAAATGACATCCCATGATGCAACTTCACGGCACCATCATTTCCTGACAGTTATAGGGCATTATATGCATTCGCGCAGCTGGATATTTCAACTGATGGAATTCTTATGTCATTACCCTCTTCTTTACATCGGCAAACTAATGATTACATCCCAATTTAGCATAAAACAGGACACTGCACTACTGATGGACCAACTATATTAGAGTAGGTGCCTGCTAAAAGACCATAGGCTGAGGTCTCCAACCGGCTCAAATAGCATCATACGTACAGAACTAGGGAGTATCCACATGGAATTAATTGGCTAATTCATTAAAATACCATAATAAATTTTCATTTCTAATATTCACAAATGGGAAAGTAGTTAAAGGGCATCTAAAGTCGATTCTCAGACGGGACGTTGAACGTCCAATGTTTACAAACAAATCACTTGCTTTTGTTGACATCTTGCATTGTCACATGACCAATTCCATTCATATAAACCAATGTTTTGCGTACATGCGTAGATAATCCTTCTATTTCGGTTCGTTTGCTCAGGTGCTGCTCGCTGATTGGCTGATAAACAAAAACAAAGGGAATCGACTTTAGATGCCCTTTAAGTCTTGCATAAATAGGCTACCAACACATTAGGCTATTTTTTAAGAGTAGTTCTCATTCACAGGTGGGGGAATATTGGGGACAAAACCCCACATATTTAAAAGCATAGTTCCATTGCCCCACACTGTCTCAAAGCTTAATATAAGGAATTTCTCTTGAAAATGTGTCCGTATCACTAAGGAACCCCCTAATGCCAAACTGTCACCCCATAGTTGCTTAATAACTTCTTCAGGCATCTATATAAAGGTAATATGTTTACTACAGCCACACTCACCTGGTAGCAGAGGATAGTCTTTTGCACCATTCGGACATAGTTGTCGAGTTTGACACCAGAGTTGCTGCGGCTTCGCATGCTGTCCGTCCTTCTCGACCGAACTTCAGACTGTCTGGCATTGCAATACTCGGACACTGCAGCGCATTCAAACACTGCACCATCGAGGGAAGAAAATGTCAGTGTTGAGACCGCGGCCCCTGGCCCAAGTATCCATTACACCATTTCACACACACTCTGACACCTGTCTGAAAACCAGCACATACAGCGGAGTCCCCAGAAATGAGCTAATAACCACCAGACTACAGCAGATAAGCCAAGGCTGCCCTCACATGGTGAAACACTGGAGCTTCTGTTTTCCAGGCTTGTAGAGACAGCCACCGTTCTGATACGTCCTGCTTTAACCAGCCTGAGATAGTCAAGCTAGTTTAAGCAGTTTTGCTCAAAAGATGGTGGACCAGCCCATCACCAGCTGACTCCAGCTCACAAAACCATATTAACTGGCTTTGACCACCGTTATTCAGCTATAGAGACCAGCTTCAACCATCTTCGTCTAGCTATGACCACCTAATGGTATCAAAAATGCAGTTAAGACCATCTTAACCCACTTAGAATTCTAGCTGGTCTTGGCTGAGAATAAGGCCATCGGATGTTATGATCCAGACCAGGAATCAATTGTGGAGGCAGCGTACAATCCAATAGTGAAGTTTATTGACAGTAATACAGTAGACAGTGGGATGGATCTCAGAAAAGAATAGCACAATTCAGTTTAGATGTGACAGACAAAGGAGAGTGTGCCAATCTCCGTGGCCAATCTCCGGCCTGTGGCTTTCTGGGATGACAGCCAGGTAGAGTGCACACTTCGCTGTCCATAGGCAGGATGGAGAGGATTAGGATGAACGCAGTTCCTGTCCTGATGACCGTAGAAGGATTGGGAGCCCATTCCTAATGAACTGGACAGAGGAACAGGCTGAGAAAGGATTAACAGGAACGCGGCTCCAATACTGGAGACAGTGAGAAAGCCTGGGAAGCAGTAGCGTAATTTGCATAGGGTGCGTGGGTTCTGCGAACCCATGGGCCCCCTCAGGAGGATGGCCAGGGGGGAAAGGCTGGTTGAGTTCAGCAATTGAGGCAAATGAAAGCAGGGCTATTAATTGAGAGAAGAAAAAAACATAGAATCAATTTTTGGAACACAATTTTAGGGAAACGTTTGTTCTATCAAACTATCTTCAAAAAGAATCCATCGATTTGAACACCGCGCTTGAGCTTATTGACCGCTGCGCAAGTGATCTGTAAAAGCTTGCGGCCAGATGAGGGCTTTGCAAATATCGAGGCTTGTGCACAACAAAAATCAGGGCTGGCAACTCTCACGCATTCTGCGTGAGATTAAATTTAGTGCTTCATTCACGTTCCCGTGCTGTAGTCAGCAATTATTCAATCAGTGCAATGCGTGGGTTTTCACGATCGTTTAAATTGTTTAAATGAAATAAGACCATTTGAAAAATTTTAATGCAATTTCATTGCCTCCAACCCCTGAGTGAAGAAAAGCGTGAGAAGTCCGGAACAATAATTGATTTCCATATTACAAGTGGCGAAATCCACCCTAACTTAAACAATAAAATGCGACATATCTACTGATTTCCTGGAGGGCAGAGTGAGAAAGAGAAAGCGTTTCCCCGACGAAAAAACTGCAGACAAGCCTATATACGAACTGCAGACGAGCCTATATACGACAGTAGAACACTTTTTAAAGTGGACTCATTCTTTTATATCCTGGACGTATTTGACCAACAGTTTGTGACACGTTTCACAGACCTTCGCAACATGGCAAGTCATTTTCAAGTCCTCAATGAACGGCACTTAAAAAAAAAAAAAAAAATCCAAATTCAGTCAAGAAGATCAATGATCTGGCTCAGTTATAAGACGGATCAGAACCAGATTGTGTTGTTGATGAGTATTACAAAGACCTATTCCCCGAAGGAGGAGAGTTTTATACAGGCCAAATTTTGTATTTCCTCATCGCCAATGACATGCACCGAACTTTTCCTACCATCTCAACTTTATATCGGATCTATCTCACTATTCTCATAAGCAGCGCACAGGCAGAGCGTACTTTCAGTCGTCTTAATTAAAACATATCTGCGGTCTTCAGTGAGTGAGAATCGTCTCTCAAATCTAGCAATGATTTTTATCGAGAGAGAAATGACAGAGGGTGGACTTCAGCAATGTAATTGATAGCCTACATTTGCGAGGATGAAGGAAATAAGTTCATATAGTCTACACATTC
Source organism: Gymnothorax javanicus (assembly GCA_029692085.1). Taxonomy (NCBI): domain Eukaryota; kingdom Metazoa; phylum Chordata; class Actinopteri; order Anguilliformes; family Muraenidae; genus Gymnothorax; species Gymnothorax javanicus. Next base: position 2,977,946 of record CM056199.1, on the reverse strand, counting down.
AAACAATAGGCCTACTTTTTATTTTTTTTAATGCGTTTTTCATTTGTTCAAACCTTTTTTGAGTAGCCGACATTGGATTATTAGGCCTATAAGCCTTTATCATGACATGTTGCCTCTGAACGAATTGCGTGAAAAGAAAAGAAAATAAAAGGCAGTAAATTGGAAACGGATTCCTGAAACTTTATTTCCAACATTTTAACATCATGCAGCTGCACTCTATATAGGCCTATTATCTTTGGCAAAAACGTTTGCCTAAATGAATACATTTATTTGTGCTGCTGGCTATATGTTTCAGTTGGTATAAATTCAATATTTTAAAGAATACGTTAATAGAAAGATATATTTTGATTGACAGACAGACAGGCTAATCAGGGGCCCCTTTGGGGTGAAAAAAACCCATGGGAATAAAAGTGAGTCTACACCCCTGCTGGGAAGCTTGTTCTTATTAACTAGACAAGGAAAAAAAAAACTTCTATAATACTATCATTAAAGGTTGAGTTAAACTTTCAAAGGATGAACAGTTTTACAAGTAAATACTGACTGGTTCAAAGGGCTTACAGCAAATTATTATCCAGCAACGTGCAACTCACAGGAGGGGGTATAAAAACTGTATGTCACTCATATACAAGAGGCAGGATAACTAAGAGACAGCCAGGGATTGGGTAGCAAGCAGGTCACAAACCAATCAAAGGAGACATTACTTCCAATAGACAAGCAAGGTGCTGGGTGGGAGGAGTCACGGAAGGCATTCGCACAAGGGTCGTGACATTGGATAACACTGAACTGACTGAAAGACGAACCATGACAAGCTGAATAGAGAGGTAATTCATGCGGCTTAACCTCGGCAGGCAGGGTCAACACAAACAAAGGATTTCCACATGAAGATTGTCCTTTTTATATCATACATATCGGCTTTTATGACCAATCAGAACAGCAACAAATGCGGTTTGGGTGCAGTGAAACCCCAGAAAACATCTGGATCATGTTTGCATTTCCTTCTGTCAGTGGCCATATTACTGAGCCTGAAATCAGGATTAGGCATAAAATAATGTCTTCAGAATCATTCATACATGTGAAAATCAGCTGAGAATTGAACAAATACTTCTCACCTGGCTCAGAGGAAGATGGGAATCATGTCTTTGTGGCAGTTTTTCTGCTGATTAAGGGATTATACAAGACTTCTTAACCTTACAAGTGGTTGTCAAATGTGACAATGCTATGAAATGCACATGAGAAAATATGATGAGCTGGAGCAAAACAGACACTATTTTTGGAATCAGCGCCCCAATTTAGCATGAAACAAGTATTGGATTTAATTTAGCAAAAATGATGCAGGGCAGTGTTATGGGAGTGTGGTTTGTACAGCACCTCATATCTGTATCCTGCTGAGATAGGAAGTCATAGATTCCCACCTGAAAGTCCCCAGAAAAACTATAAAATATATAAGAATTGCCATAAATTTGTTAAATTCTGCACATAAAATGTGTTGGGGGCGCCTGAATGGTGACAAACTTTTTTACACACAGTTTATTCACACAAATTTATTCATTCATGAAGAAAATAATCATTCAACACATTAATCTGAAAGAAATTAGAGTTACACTTATCTCATATTATGAAAAAGCTACAATAAACAAATAAAAAGCTACGATTTCACAGTGCTTTTGGCGTATGTTTGCAAGGAATATCCACAGTCCTGCAGACCTTGTTAGCTAATTCGACAATGCATTATTGTCTTTAATGCAGCACTCAAAAAAAATATATATATTACGATTACAGTTTTTGCATTTACACTGGAAACTTAGTCCCAGGCCTGATACTGAAAGGGTTTGTCAGGGAGTATTTGACAGCGTAGATAAAACACTTTATGATGCATGATGTCTACAGCAAACCATCATGAGACAAAACACAGTGCACTGTCTTTTTACAGTAAACTGCTGTGCAAATATTTTACATAGAGATTCACATTACTAGAGCAGCAGAATGAAACACTATTTCAATGCACTGATATCTGTTTTGCATTACTTTCCAACAATATGAAACATTCCTTCAATAAGGTTCATGTCTGGCAAAACAGCCTCCCCTAAATACATGAATAGCTGTGGTTTTGTGGTGGCTATGAGTATTTTCATCACATATACAAATTTATGTTTTTCCTAAAAGTCATTTTGCCCTTAGTGGGAGGCTCGTACAGTTCATATCAAGATTACACAAAGAAAGCAGTTTCATTTAAGAGCTTTGAATATATTCAGCTTTTCCTCATAGAAAACCATGATGTTTCCATTTTCTAAATTACATGTAATCATTCTCTGCGGCAATAATAATATAAGTAATATAATGAATTTAAGCTGAACAGAACACAAATTCACATATTAATGCTTCATTTCCAAGTCCACTTTCTGCCTGGATTTTAATTTGGCACATGCCTCAGCTCGCTTGTAAGACTGTCATTGAAATGTATACTCAAGTTCACATACAATAAATGCTGGAATAATTTTGTTTTCAAGAAAAATAAACACCATGTCACAAAGTTCTTTTTAAGTTTGGCAGTAGCCCCAAATTTATTTTATTTCTTATGATGATCAAGTCCAGTTTGAAACAAAATTTTTCTTCTGAATCTTTCTAAAATATTTCTCTGAGAATCCCTAATTAGATCTATTCATGGAGGATCCAGTCAAGTCCCACACTTCTATTATACTTTTTCTTTTCAGCAAACCCAGCCTCACGCACTTTCTTGTAATGTTTACCTTCCTTCACAGGGATGATATACGGAAACCTACTGCATTAGTGTGCATTAATGTGCATAATCTAACTTTTGGAAAATACAGCTGATTGCATGTAACCAGCCCCTTGTAGTTTATTTCTAAGAATGCACAATGTGGCTGAAGGAGCAGTGACCATCCCTAAAAGGACAAGAAAGAAAGAAATAAAGTTTAGCCAAATGAGATTCATGTAAGGTGCTCCATCACATGCACAAATAGTAGATAAGGGATGACTTGTCCCACTGGTGTATCCCAGACTACTACTAACACTAATATTATTATTATTATTATTATTATTATTAAGCAGAAGCAGAAGAACTAAGGTTCTCCCAACTAAAAATTCTTAAGTATCTGCACTGTAATATTTTTCAGGCTGGTTAAACAAAGAAACCAAAGTTTACCAGCTGCCTTAAAAATTTAAGTTAAGTCAACTAAATGGGAGTTAACTCAACTTGAAGAAAAGATTTGTTTCAACTGACAATCAGTCAAGACAATGGATAACTTCAAGTTTAACTTTTGAAAACTTATAAACTTGAGTTCCACATCTAAAACTTATGACCAGAGGAGTTAAAGAGAAGAAATAAGTTCACATTACTTCATGGGGCGGTCAAATTCTGCAGAAGGCGTAATTTGATTTTAAACATCGTTTTATGGGTGTCATGCCACATCAAAGTCTTGCTCCAAGAGCCTTAAATTCATCATACATAGAACCTTCAGTCACGTAAATACAGAAAAGTCAATGGTAATCGGCAAGGTAATCGGTTACTTCAGCATTTTTAAATGGGAGAACCACATTTTATAGTGATATATGGAGAGATGAACATAGCCTTGCCTGCAGATCTGCGTTGTGCACTCGTAATGATCTTGACAGTAGGCGCCATGGGGCTTGCTCGTTATGGACCTCCATAAGGGCGTCATGCGGCCCATTCGCTTCAGAGGTCCTGAGTCCGACTGCTCACCGGGCCGACCGCCATGTTTCGGCACAGGACCACAGATCATCTGTCACGCGTCACATGACCATCAACGTCAACCCACCCACACAGAAAAATCACCAGTGTAACAATGTCAGCGACAGTGTCAAATTATGTGTTGCAGTTATTTCATCCCAGAATAGTTATTAAGGAACCATTGTGTACAACTCAGTGCTGTTGTGAAATGTTGTTTATTTTTTACACTGGTTGGTGTTGATAAGAGCCGCGTCTCCATGTAATTGCTTCAAATTTTCATGTTCATTCATCTGCCATTTTCTCTTATACAAAGAGAGTCCCAAGGCATTTTGTTCAACAATGTAAGCAAGAGGCTAGTGTTATCAACACCATTTACGTAATATTAGCCAATAATTTATTGCTGTTTTGTGACTTGTGAAGGTTTGTTTTGTATGAAATTAAATAGGTGTTTAATACGCAGGAGCTCTATCCAGTCGTGATGTGGTATCTGAGGAAAGTCAAAATGTTAACACCATCAAAGGTGTTACTTTAACACTGTATGGTGTGGATACATATTGACACCTTGTCAGTGCTTAATTTAAAACTGTGGGTGTTCATTTAGCACTGGCATTTTTGCTATTAATTAAACCTGCCAGCCTGAATTATCACAATCTGAGGCTTAGCTATAGACTGTACCAAACACATCTGCATATTGTCATACAAAACATAAGCATTGCAAGTGATGACAGTTCTTGGTTGCAGCTTTTTCAAAACAATTTTTGATTTTTTCACTGATTAAGACAAATATATATACAAGTATATTTGGATGGTGGATAGTCGCAGATAGTACTGTTGCCTCATGATAAAGAGGCTTTTGGTTAGAGTCAGATGGTCGGCCAGGATCTCTATGCATGGAGTTTGCATGTTCTGCCCACGAATGCATGGGTTTGCTCGAGGTACTCTGGGTTTTCCCGACCCTGAAACACATGCTCTATAGAAGCTTCACAACTGAAGTTAGTCCCTGGGTGCTGCTCTGTGGCTTCCCACTGCTCCTAAATAACTTATATGGGTCAAATGCAGAGAATAATTTACTCCATGGGATTTAGTAAAGTATATCCTGCATTCCACAGATAATCTATGGTGAGGCTCCATTTGAAATGAATTGATATCAGCCACAGGCATTCATATCTTCCCAGTACAAAAAATTAATTCCTTCACCTCTTCCAATCTGGATTTGCCATCAGAGGGATTATTGCCCAGCTCTCACCTCACCTTAAAGCGCATTACTTCTCAAAACCCTCTCCCATTTACGCTTCATAATTAGCAACTTGGTTGGTTCAGTTGTGAGGATCAATCGTAGAATTACTGTCTATTTCCCCTCAGCTTACATTTTTGTTTATTGCAATAGTATCCAAGCACTATCCACATTAATGGCGACATAAAACATCAATGTCTTTCAAAGCTACTGAACTCCAATAGCTCACAAAACGGTATTTAAATTTTTTTTCAGCATCAGTGTCCGATCGACTTGTTAAGCCTAAGAAAATATTTTTTAAAAAAAACAACTCAGGTCCATAAGTGAAGTTGGTTTATGTAAAAATACAACTCTGTCTACAACCAGTAACATTACTATAGTGCTGGTTAACTCTCAACCTGTTCCTGATTGAGAATCAGACAATTAATTGGACTAGTTTACTGAACAAATAGGCTACCTTTAAGCTGTGTAGCTATTAACAATTAAGATATACAGCTTTGTGTCAAAGAGGACGGCCACTATATAAGATTCCATGGATGGCAATAACTGAAATTTCTTGAATTTCCATCTTGAAGTAGAATATTATGAAGTAAATGCTGCTGAGGATGGTAGTTTGGTAAGGTTTAGATTTCTTTTTATATTGATTAATTAGATAATTACCGTTCTTACAATCTCATAATATAGCAGTCTTGCAACTTCCCAGAAGCTGGACAATAAAGACTTCATCAATGATTTTACGACCATGAAAGTTTGACACAAGGCATGCATTTAAAATTATTTTAAATGCATGCCTTGCTCAAACGTTCGCGATGCAGTAATGACCAATTCACTGAATTATTAAATTACCAATGCTTAGACATAAGAAGCATTAGTAATTTAATTAATTAATTATTATGGCATCGCAGCAAGGAGTGTGCTACTGCTCTTCCCTGCAAATGTGGCCTATTCTTTTGAACACTGAAAACATTTTGATTAAGTGCAATCTTAAAATAAATTAGGTTGCACTGCTGAGAAAAAAAAAAAATCTAAAATGGGAGATTGAATTCAAGAAAGTATTGGATTAACTAATTATTATTATTATTATTATTATTATTATTATTATTATTTATTATGATTTTTTTCCACCCCTGCAATATCGGTATTAAGTATGTTGTCAATGTAACCCATCTGTGATCTGTCATTTCTTTATTATTTCTTAATAATTTCAGGCTAATATATTGTTATTGATTACGCTGTAATTAAATTGTGTGATTATTAATCTATCGATCTTAAACAAGAACAACTTGAAAGCAATTGTGCGTTCAAGGGTCAAAAGCTCAGTGCATGCCATTGAAAATCCCGTAACACCGACATCACTGCTAGGGGGACGTTGGGTTTTTGGAAGTTAAACCGATAATTTTTTGTCAGATATCTTGATATATTTATCAAATAGACTGCATCTTTTGGAATAGGGAAACTGCTTTGTCATTTGCATCTGTAAAATGAATGTAGTGCAGTTATTGCAATGATTATGTCAAGGGGTATAATGGTAAAGTTCATTTACACTTTGATAAAGTGAAACAATATATGCATTTTTGTGACACGACAGCTTACTGCAACAGCATGTACAACGGAAGGCACCTCTACCAACACTGTAAACAACATCAACACTAGAAGCTTCTATTTAAGGTGCTAACTTTGCCTGTTATGGCAAAATCTGACTCAAATCCAGTTGCGTACGGTAAGGATTAAGATGACTTTAATTCCTCAGATCGCCCAGTACATATATGTGAATACCTGGCCTCAATATGAAGCAAGTATTTTGCAGCTCAACCTCATGCTTTTCATTTAACTTCAATTTATTAATTTATTTTAATTAATTTATTTTATAATTTTTTTCCCTGGAGTTTAGAGGCAAAAAAGTATGGAAGCATATAGTTAACAAAATTAAAATGAAAATGCAATGTCAGAAATGCATTTTCATTTTCAAGATACAAGCGCATTATTTGTTTTCAAATGTAATCCTCCACTTTGCATTTTCATTTTCAAGTCCATGTATGCAAATAACAATTGGAAAATTAAAATACATTCCTCATTTACATTTGCATTTTCGACCCTGCAATATCACTAACAAAACGAAAACGAAAAGGCCAATAAAGTTTCTCGAAATGCTTTTTTCGTTTTAGAAGCACTTATTTGTATCATCACGAAAATGAAAAAGTAATCCTCCACTTTATGCGTTTGAATTTTCAAGTCCATGTAGGCACTGTTTTCATTTGCAAGAAGTACCCCGCAATATCACTAACAAAACGAAATCGAAAACGCTAATCTCATAAAGCAAATTTCTCGAAATGCTTTTTCTTTTTCAAGAAGCAGACGCAATATCTGTCTCATAATTAAATCGCTAACGCAGTTCGCCACTTTTTTTTTCATTTTCGTGACAGACTGCCCTGCCTGACTTTGCATTTTCGATTTCGAGGTCCCACGCGCTTTTCCTAACAAAATTAAAAAGAAAATACAGTTTGGGTTAGAAGGCGGACGTCCTCCAAATTTGGTAATTGGATATTAACAAATACAAGCGACTTTCAATCAGAAAATGCTGCAGTTTTATGTCAGCAAAATGGCCATCAATCATGGTCGCCCCTGGACATTGCGGAAAACATTTTCCCCGAGTGCTCTCGCACTCAATTACGCCTGTGTGCGCTTGGACTAGCGCCAGCTTACACTCAGATCTGTCGATCTTCGGATAATTGATTATCTTTCCCCTCATCTGTTTATAGTTCAGTCACCTGCTCTCCTGGGCTTCACTTCCATTGCTTTCTTCACGAATTTGGAGGAAAGGACAGTTCATAATGCACCAGTTTACGTCTCTTTTACCTTAATAGCTGGCTACATACAATGGTAAACACGTCCTCCAGTTGGTTTCTGTGGATGAAAAAGAAAACAGAGTCATCTGTTCGCTTGCATCCTGCTGCTGCAGAAGAAAGGCTTCGGTCTTTCTCTTATTATACCGCTCGCAAATATGCTGTCGCTTAGCCAGATGTCGAACAGTGATATGTTTCGCCAATCGATGTGTTTTTCATGAACGGTCACATCGTTAGACTAAAATTGCAGTGATCCTGCTCTTTTAGCCCTGCGTGCTCCTGGATATACCTGCTTCCCACTCAAACCGCGGTGCTTACACTTTTTCAATCAATGGTTGGACAGATTATCTGCACGCTATCTTTTGGGTTCATACGGTCCATGCCCACGGGGCTGCATAAGTAGCTACTTCCCGTGGCTTTCTTCACGATTTTGGAATAAAAGGACCGCTTATATATTAATACATCGGTGCCCATACTTTTTCTTATACCTTAATTGCTGCTACATATAAGACTTGCCTAACAAACACATCGGCTTCCAGGTGTGCCTCACCAATTTTGTGGATGAATGGCAAGGGGTGCACTGAGCTGGAGAGAGACGATCCTGCTGCAAGCATAGTGTTACCACATAAAAAACAGACGTTAAACTGATCGCAATCTGGTCAAGTTAAATGGACTTTTTATGCTATAGTTGTTCGTAATGTTCGCCATCTTGCAGGAAAGTAGTTAGCTAGCTAATTAACATCGCGTTAGTCTAACGATGTGACTGTTCATGAAAAACACATCGATTGGCAAACATATCACTGTTCTTGACATCTGGCTATGGCCAGCGACAACATATTATTACAAGCGACTTTCACGGTATAATAAGAGAAATCATAGATCTATGGATTTCCATTCTTCTGCAGCAGCAGGATGCAAGTCATCAGATGAATCTGTCCCTTTCTTAGCTCAGCCTTCCGCGATTCATCCACAGACTCGCATAATAGAGAACTGGAGGTCGACGTGACACGTACCATTGTATGTAAGCTATTAAGGTAAAGAGACGATAGGCACGTAAACTGTCCTTTCACCCAAATTCGTGAAGAAAGCAATGGAAGTACATGAAGCCCAAAAGAGCAGGAGCGTATGAACTTGCTTTGTAAATCGATGACCGAAAAGGATGATGCGAGATAACCCGTCCAAGAAACAGATCTGAAAAAAAAAAACACGGGGTAATTGAGAGTGCGAGAGCAGTGTCTTTCGGGGAAAACCTTAGCTATACTCTCAATCAAACCCGCAATGTCCAGGGGAGCGCCCATGCACAGTCAGTGGCTCCAACTCTGTAAGTTGCCATTTGTGCTTTGACATAAAAATTGCGCGGTAGCAGGAGTTTGCCTCTGATTGATAAATCAGATCGCCCAACTCCGCACAAATTGGGAGGACGCCCCGCCTTCACCGAGGCCAATTTTTTCTTTTTAATTTTGTTAAGAAAAGCGCTGGATCTCGAAATCAAAATATCAGGCAGGGCAGTTTCATTCTGTCTTTTAATTATGAGACAGATATTATGCGCTTTTTGAAAAAGAAAAATTTCAAAATTTGCTTTTAAGATTAGACCAGTGATATTGGGGGTACTTTTGCAAAAAAAAACAGTGCTTCTACATGGACTTGAAAAATGCAGAAAAAACTTTAGCATTTTCACGAATAAAAATAATGCTGTTTGAATTTTTGCTTTTATACGATTAGCCTTTTCGTGTTCGCTTTTGTTAGTGATATTGCAGGGCACTTCTCGAAAATGCAGATGTAAATGAGGAATGTATTTTAATTTTTCAATTGTTATAAAATTGCATACATGGATTTGAAAATGAAAATGCAAAGTGGAGGATTACATTTGAATTTTCATTATGATACAAATAATGCGCTAGACTTGAAAATGAAAATGCATTTCTGACATTGCATTTCCATTTTAATTTTGTTAACTATAATCAATGTTGATATACTTGCAGACTCCACAGCAGGCTAAGGTGGTATATTAGCTATGAACCTTTTAATGCAAGGGGTTTTGCCAAACATTCTCCAATCTTTAGAAACTGTTAGGCTTCTTATGAAAGGCAGATTGGGTTACACAAATAATATCGCTTGTAAACTTTCCAGAAAATAGTACTAGCAACCATCAATCCACACCTGCTAGAACATTCAGTAGTAGTAGTACACCCCTGTGCAAATTAATCAAAACCAGCGACAAAAAAGGGAAAATAATTGATTTTCTTTTTCCCCTAATTTCCAATTAGAATCATATCTTTACACATAGTAAAATAATATGTCCTCCTTGGTTTTTCATTAAAATTGACAAATGACATCTTTTCCTGACGGCGAGCATTGGCTTATTCCATTTGGAGCATTCGAGTGTGCGAATTTTCTTTTTCATTGTCTTTCACTGAACTCAGCACCAGTATAAGACTACGGATGTGCGTATTTCCTTGACTTCTCCTTGGTTTTTAAGACATAAAGACTGGCACCATGTGTTCTTGCTACGTCCCTGAATGATTAGCTGGTGAATTCATGAAAAGTCACGATCTGCGTGGTCTTTCTCCGCATGATATCCATTGTGTACAATGTCCAATTCACAACTAAGTATCGAGGGCAACGAGGATCGCAAATGACCAAAAAATAAATAAATAAATAAATAAAAAATCATGCAGTGCAATACCGGACTGAACTAAATTTTCCACCCCACAAATATTGTGAAATTTCTGATACAATATGATTTCATTCTGTCTTGTCGGAAAAAAAAAAATGCAAAAATAAAGACCAAAGGCCTTTTGCTTGAGAACGTTAACTGGGGAAAAAAAAGAAAAAAATTGCTGCTTGTTTCATTTAATTTGCGCAAGGGTGTAGAAGTGTCGTAAGGCACGAGCATTAACATGGCTTTCAATAACTTGAGAAATTTGTCACCAGAATTATGAATAAAATAGTCTGAGGCGCAGCTGGGAGTTGAAGGTTCGCTGCATAAAGTTTCTGTCTCAACAAGTCTTATTGTGTCAGACTTCACTTCCCAAATTTTCCCTCTGAACTGGAAAATATTTAAGTTTTCATTAACTTGACAAATGAAATTTTCTTATTCCATTAGCAAATCTAGAAATGAGCCAAAATTCTCTCACCTCATAGGCAGATTTTTGTCGAGCTGAGAACAAAGGTAAAAGAAATAAGATCATCAGAGACACTAAGCACAGTGTTGCCCCCTGCATCCTGCTGATGGGGTGTATCCTCTCCACAGCGTTACTGAGGCCGTGCCCGTGTGTGTTTTCTGCTCTTTATACTGCATGCAGGCCTGGTCTCGCTCTCTCTCACACACACACACACACACACACACGCACACGCAAACATTCCTGCTGCTGCTGCGTGATGCCTCTGATGAGGTAATGCATTTTTTATCTAAAAACAGTGACAGATAAAACCAAGCCAAGGCTATGAGGCCAACAATCATGGCTGCTTAGGCTGTACAGCCTGAGGACTAACACAGAGCAGAGCAGCTCATTCTCATAGTCACAGTGAGGGGCGTATTGTGCTGATTCAGGGGAGGGGCCTTGCTCCAGTGTAATGCAGGAAACTGGTGATGTCATCGCTTCTGGAATCAAACCCACAACCTCAGGCTATGCTCAGCTAATCAGTGAATTGGCTGAAGAAATGAACTATAATTAGCTTGACCTGGTTACTGACTTTGCCAACACTGAAGTACATTTCAAGCTGGTTAAACGTAAAAACAAAAGTTTATCGGCCCCCTTATAAAAGTGAGTTAACTAAATTTGAGTTAACTTGAATATAAGCTTTGTTGCAACACACAATTAGTGAGAAAATGGATAACTTGTTCAAACCTTATAAACTTGAATTCAATATCTAAAACTTGTAATGACGAATGGCGAAAAAGAGAAGAAATATGTTCAGATAACTTAATGCGATGATCATGTTTTACAGTGTATCTAAAGACTGTAACTGGTTGCTCTGTTTGACAGCACCGAAGGACGTCGCAGACCAAAACAGTTGCACTTTTTTCTCATTGTTTTGAACTTTTAGTAAATGCACTAATAAAAGACACCGTATTGTTGGCGTGGCCTGATTTAGATATTCGGGATCAAAGCAAACAGTATGCCAGTTTTCCCATGTTTGTTCATTCAACTTTTTACACTTTTGGCGACGGTATTACTAGCTTCTCAGGAGAGTGCAGTTTCTTCCATTGTTTGCAAGTTTTTGTTTCCATCAGTTACCCTGACTACATTAGCGAAATAACTAACTGCAAACATGAATTTACTCATCAGTTGGATCACAGTAAAATGCTTCATTTAGGGACACAACATCAGTGGTCATTCAAGAGCTTTTCAAGAAATGCAGCTGAAATGCAAGACTTTATAAACGGTTTGGCTAATGAAGCTACCTGACTGATTAAAGGCCAGAGGGGATTATTGTCACTTTAATCCCTTTCCTCTGCCAAGTTAGGAAAATGATTTTAGTGTGCGGATGACATCACTTGATAGGAGACAAACATCTTCCGAAAGATCTCTGCTTTTATCCTCAGACAATGATGAGAACAGCTGAAGAATCTGCACAGAGTACACAACTTATATAAAGCACAGAGAATGCTGTCAATTCAGTCAAGTATTCTTTGACAGTTGTACACTGAAGTGCAGTTGTCGATCTCCAATGACAGATCTCAAAGTAAGCTCAAATTCGGGGAGCATTTTGATTTTATGTCTGGCACTGGTGTGACAGGAAGCACCAGAAAAGAAAAAAAAAAAACAGTGAGTCATTCTGAAAGAGACACGAAGATCAGACAGGTTCTGATCCATTAAAGGTGTCTAAGGCCCAGCCAGGGTCACGGCGTTCCATCCGTCTGAACGACATGTTCTTATTTATTGCTCTGTTTGCCTGGTCGTTCCCCTTCCCTTATGCAGGAAAGCCCATCCTGCCGGCGCAGTGAATTCTGTCATGCAGCAGATAGCATTTTTCTCACTGCATTTCATTGCAAACTTGTCAAAAATGCATCAGCATTTATGGGGCGGTGTTATAAGACCACTTACATGTCTAAGGCATAGAAATCACACTCATTGAAACCGGCAACAATGATTTAAAGCAGTGATCTATTTTTCAAATCATTCCTGTGAGGTTCACTATAAATGATCCTCATTTTTAAATGCACATTTATCAAATCCTAATTTTGCAAAGTGGTATTTTTAAAGACAAAACAGATTTTCTTTCAAAAGTATTTCAGTTGATTTATTTCAATTCCTGTCTCTAATGCTTTTTTTTTTAAATAATAATAAAAATCTTGAACAGTTGTCAAATCCAGTTGACTGTTTCAGGGTTCATCAAGTTTAATGATGCCAGACTAAAAGAACATGTCAAAACATTGTTATCGACCCAAAAATGTCCGCAGAAAGAAAAACTGTCCTCTCAAAGAAGACCAATCAATAGCGCCCAGCATAAATTGACGCGGCTCAGTAACGTCCCTCTCCAGACACCGGCCAGACTATTTGCCTGGGTTTTTTTTTTGCTTTCTTTCTGTACTCAGCAGTACAAAACGTCCTCAGTTTTTAATAGATTTTCATAAATTACATAACCTACAGAACTTATGACACAGCTTTTGCTACGTCGATCTTACAGGACTCATATAGAAAATACTTTTTCCTACTTCAGTCCATTGGTCTGGTCACTGTATCTGCCAGCCCAGAGAAGGGGGCCTTTGAGGAGCCCAGTTTCACCATTTTACAGCCTATTGGTGCACATATTTTGGACGTAAGTTTTTCGACATTAACCCTTTAACTGCCCATGCAACTTTTCAGTAGAGCAGATTTTGAGTCGCTGCATGCAGTTGAAAGATATCTTGAACTTAACTGATTGGAATTTTTCAGCACAACATTCCTCAACTGAGTGCTAAAAATGGCTCAATCAGGTTAAGTTCAACACATCTTTCCATTAGATACAGTGAATTAAAATGTGCTGCACCAAAATGCTGAAGGCAGTTAAAATGTTAATGACAGTCATTTTCCTAGTTAAAATACATTGGTCAAATCACAAGGTGCAATTTGCCCGTGAAAACTTGTGTTTCATCCATACACACTTAATGACTATTACTCACACAACTTCTACAAAACAGTGTGTTTTAGTACCTCTGAAAACTGACGGGTGTTGCCAGCTCAGTCCTGTTATTGCCATTATCTTTCAAGACACAAGTCACGTTTTCAATAGCTGTACTACAGTGGATATAAATGGCCTGTAACAGAGATGCAGTCTCCTTAAATGTGCCTTAGGGACCAATAACTCATTCCCGAACTGCCCCCATCAACAACTCTGTTCTTTTAAGGTACCACAACTATCTGGTGCTGCGCTGGGGATCGTGGCGATGATTCCTCTTCTACACTTCGATGGAGTTCAGTTGGACCGAGTCATTGGTCGCCGGCACTGGTCTCATGGGTGCTAGTTATTCTTCAAACTGTTACACGTGAACTTTGGTTCAACTTTGACCAAGCTGTGGGTTGAAGACTGGTTAGAGTCTGGAGTCAGGTGACTTAGCTTGTGTGAGTTCCTGAAGAGATAATTGTCAACAGACATCCAAAAAAAAAAAAAAAAAAAAAAATCCCAGCCAGATGTTCAATTATTGAACTGCATATCTGCTTCCAGGGTAGATAGTACTCAAATGCCCTGACACTGAACCTGATTTGCATGTCAAGCAGACACACTGCTATCGTCCTGGACTGACTAATGATATACTATTGACACGATCGGCACGTCCAGCAGACGTCTCGCGTTTGCGGGGGGAAGTCATTCAGTTCCCATAACAGCCTTGTGATTCAGTGTATTCAGTTACAGATGAAATGTGTGATACAGTCTCCAGGACTGCAGCTGCTGTAATCTCGTACGAAAGCTTAAATGAGCGAAGGGCTCGAGTCTTCGACATGCACCTCCAGAGCTGAGGGCCCTGCTTTAGGTGTTCTGCCCTCCGCAGTCCGAGTTTCCTCCAACAGGCTGTGAATGCAGGGGTCCTAAACCAGGGTTAGGGAACCCAAGTCCATTAGTGCCAGACCGTATATTATCCCCTGCCAAAAGGGGGGAGGGGCATATGGGAATGAGTGTTGCCTTTCAGCGAGTCTATCTGCCCGTCTGCGTGTCCGTCCATCACTCTTCTTTCCAGGCCAGAACTTCTATATCGCTCAACATTTTCCCACAAAATCTATACTCAGAGGCAATGAAAACGCAACACTCTAAATTTTGGTTTATTTTTGCTCAGGACCTGAGTAGTCCAATTTGAGTTCTGAAGTGACCATTGGGGTCACAATGTGTACCTCGTTACACATGAATGATCATCATGTAACTCAACAGTGTGAGTTGGACTCTCATCAATCCATATTGAGTACAACATATGGGATTAGGAGTTGTGCAAGTACAGTGGTTGAAATGAAGGAGGGGTTGTCTTCCCTATATAAAGGCATGATAAAAGCCACACAAAAAACATTTTTTAAGTGTTATAATGCCACGTCTGTCGACTGAACAACGGAACAGGGCCCTGGGTATGCTAGAGGCGGAGTAAGTGCCCGGCAAGTGGCTCACCGTTTTTGGGTGTAGTACGTCCAGCATCTGTACGTTTTGGGTGTAGTACGTCCAACTGGGACGAGCTCTTTCATCAAGAGTACCCAGACCTCAAACCAGGCAGCAACTCCAGAATGCACTACAGGCAGAGTGGCGACAACTTCCCCAAGACAACCTAAGACGCTTAGTCAGGTCCATGAGGAGACGTTGTACTGCCTGTGTGGATGTTCGTGGGGGTCACACCCCATACTGACTGTTCTTTTGAGTTCATTTTTAAATGTGTGTTCCGTTCAGTCTTGTTGTGATTTTTCATTTTCAACTTGTGCTCGTTATGTTTAATGCATCTGTTTATTATTGTCCAAATCGGCCCATTAACACATCTAATTCATCGAAGTCAACCCACCCAACATATTTGAATTGTTAAACTAAGAAAA